>RPOG01000718.1:122792-212792 GCA_008086565.1 Thalassoma bifasciatum
AAAAAAGAAATGCCAGCAAGTCAAAGAGAGTCCTCAAAAGTTTCAGTCCTCCTCAGCTCAAGAGAAAAAATTCAAGTCATGGAAGTCATGCCATCCTGTGTCATTAGGTTCCCTCTTTTTGTGCCACCTCCACTTACGGGTGTTGAAATCTTACACTTCAGTTGTAAATGTGTTGCTGGTGCTGTACAGTCAGAAAGTCAGGGGATTACCAAAGAGAGTTGTCGTATCGTCATCAGATGAGACAGTGAGAAGCCGATAAGAGACGAAATGACGATAAACTGTTCCATCAACATTAATAAATCTGAGAAATGAGCTAATAGACATATAACTCTCAGAGCACACGCAAAGGGTTAAATCTTCAATTAATTGCGTCGCAGATTAAGTGCATCAGTGTTTTCCTTTAACTGATCCATTACACATTTACTAAGAGAAAAAAAATACACTTGCGCATTCAAACAAGCTTCATTACAGGTAATTCACGAACACTGGTGCTAACAGCCCTGCACAGTTAAAGTGAAGTATTTACCATCTGCTGAAAACTGGTGGAAACCTGACCACAGTGTTTTTACGCATTGGCTAAGTGACGGCATCCGCAATGCACCTCTGGATGAACTGAAAAATAACATATCTGTACATCAAGTCTGTAGATAATGCTCTGACATTGCAGTTATGATAACTGTCAAGTTTCTTCTCACTGTGTAGTGTCCTAACTTGAACAAATAATAAAAGTGATCTCTCGAAGAATTTTTGTCGTATGATTTCAAATTCCGTATTTACTTTTCTTAAACTAAACCATTAGGCAGGCAAATCATTTCAAGAACTGATCAAATATTTATCCATTAATGTTTTGTGTATTTGCATCATTTTATTTGGCGAAACAATCACTAAAGAGAGCAAGAAAAGCTGGTGCCTGCTGGGAGCACAGGCCAAGCACAAGATTGCACCAGCTCTGAACCCAACAATTATACACAGGTTAAGTCATTTACCAGTTACCTGTTTGGTTTCCTGCACTGTAAAAAAGCCAACTCGTTTTTTTTGGCCTAAAACAGTCATTTAAGTCAGAAAAACTTGAAAATATAAATCATTGATATTTATGGCGACAATCTTAGTCAGTACAACAAAGTAGGCAAGTTGTATGCTCCAAAACTATTTGGTGAGTTGCTTATACTTATTTATGTACGTTTTGTTCACCAGAAGGGACAAAAGTTCTGCTAACTCATATTTCTTTGTTGTAAAATGCGCGAAGGCCAACTTTCCGAGTTGACACTTGGCACTTGAAGTCTCATCGTGACTGTGATGCCTGGAGNACAGGTATGTTCTCTTCGGAGTAGTTGGTGTTGTGTTTGTTCGTGTTCGCTAACTTTTTTCTGCGAAAAGAGTAAATAGGAATTGGGCTTAAATGCAAACGGAAAACTGGTCGCAATAAAAGCCGACACTGTAGTAATCTTTAGGGAGAATTAGCCTCGTTACTACACTGTAGTAAAACAGTTATGCTCGCCCAGCACATGCATCGCTCAGTCTTTGCTCCAGGACCGAAGCATGTTAGCAAGTTGCTTGGCGGCCACAGGCTGTGGTTAGGTCCGCTGTAGAGAGAGAACGGAGCGGCCACAGGCTGTGGTTAGGTCCGCTGTAGAGAGAGAACGGAGCGGGCTCAGGCTGCGGTTCGGTCCGCTGTAGAGAGAGAACGGAGCGGGCTCAGGCTGCGGTTCGGTCCGCTGTAGAGAGAGAACGGAGCGGGCTCAGGCTGCGGTTAGTCTGTGTGTCGATTCAGAGGTGTTTTAAGAATTTAAAGTTTAACTATAACAGTATCATTATCTGCGGGCGGAGAAGCTCAGATATACAATGTGTATGTGTGTGAGATACAGTTGTTTTGCTTTCAGCTAATCTAACATATATTCCCCATACAGCCCTGGTTGAACCAAATCTCTGAGTTTAAAAAAGTTGAAACACACTTTATGCTTTGCACTGTTTTATCCTGACTACTGACTAACTTAAACTAGACTGTTGTATGGGTTGGTTTGTTGAACAGTGTCCTTAATTAATATAATTTAGGCAAGTTGTAATTCATTTACTGTAGTAAAGTGTATACAGACATTAAAAACAGGATAGAATATCATCAGTCTTGTCAACTCTTCTCCAGTCTACCATTTACATTGTAATTTAATTCATAAAATGTTTAAAAACTCTACTGACTGCTTAACTAATCCCCAGCAAATTGTCATCTTTGTTTTTCAGATTGAAATTAATGCAGTGCAAGTTCTGCAAGTTCACCCATGCTGTTGAAGCTGTTCTGCTGAAACATTATCGCCTGCATCACAGAGGTTCAACCTGGCCTTGCATCCACAGAGACTGCTGTTGCACTTTCAGAACCATCAGTGCTTTGAAATCACATCTTTCAAGATTGCACAGGACTGTACCAAGGCAAGAGAACTTATCATTTCACTGCTGGTTGTGTGAATACAAGGACATTTGCTGTAAAAAGAAAATATTAATTCATTTGCATCATCACCTCAGACGCAGCGAGATAGTGTGCTGCCCATTTGTGGGGTGCAGCTTTGAAACCAACCGCCTTAATAGTTTCACTGGACATACATCACGGAATCATAAAAACCATAAACTGAGAAATTTTCTAACACAAGTCAGAGTAGAAACTGATTTTCAGTCTGACACAGACGAGCCATGTAATGTTGATCCTGAAGCTGGAGTTTCATCCAGTAGTAGTCCTAGATTGGATTCCACAGATAAAAGTGAACAAAGTTGTGTACAAAATGTAGACTCTGAAATATTCGAGCACAAATTAGCTTCCCTTTTTCTTCGAATGCAATGTCTTTTACATGTGTCAAAAACTGCAATTCAGGCAATTATAGAAGAATTTAATGATATTTTGTCCCTTTCCAAGTTTCATACAACTGAAATTTGTAGAGAGGTCTTTGCAAAACATAAGATTGCAGTTGAGGAAGAAGTTATTCAAGAAATAAGTAACGCTGTGTTTGAAAAAAATCCAGTACTTGTTTCTACATCAGAAAAAGGAACGTTATCAACAGATTATAGGAGAAACAGATATTTCAGGGAGCATTTCTCAATCATTGAACCAACTGAGTTATTGTATGACCGTACTTCAAAAAAAGCATTTGTCTATGTTTCTGTGACTCAGGTTCTTGANAAATAGCAACTACTGCTATTTCTGATTTTCAGCTACGCTCCAGAGAACAGCACAATACATTTGTTCGACAACTTAATAATGAAAATGTTTCACATGTAAATGGTGTAAAAAATCAATGTGTACTGAGTAAGCATCTGTTGTATTTTCACCCTGTCACAAGTTTTCCTCCAGACATATTGCATGACTTTTTTGAAGGAGTGATTCCTGTTGAACTGTCTTTGTGTCTGAAGAAGTTAATTTCAAAAGGCTATATTACTTTGGACAGACTGAATAGCCTGATCACTTTGTTTCCTTACAAATATTCTGACAGGGTTAATAAACCAAAGGCAATTTCTAAAGCCAGTGTCGAAAAGGGCAGCATAGGTGGAAATGGCCATGAAAATTGGAGCCTGTTAAGATTTCTCCCCCTTCTCGTTGGAAAGAGTATCCCAGAACAAGAGCCTGCATGGGAAATACTTATGGACCTCAAAGAAATTGTTGAAATTGTTGTCTCCCCTGTTTTTTCAGAGGAAATATTGCACTACCTGGAGATCAAGTTGTCTGATCACAGAAGGCTGCTCACAGACACTTTCCCTGATTTCAGCTTGCGCCCAAAGCACCATTTTGCTGAACATTATCCTTACCTTCTACGCTGCTTTGGTCCATTGGTGGAATTATGGACAATGAGATTTGAATCAAAACATAGCTTTTTCAAGAAGACTATGCATGATGTTCAAAACTTTAAAAATGTACTTCTCACACTGTCCTCGAAACACCAGCAGATGATGGCATGTCAGTTTGATAGCCAGAGTCTTTTCAAGCCCATGTTACATGTAGAGAAAGTAACTGACATCAAAACATCTTCTTTGGATGCTGCCCTGTGTGAAGTGTTAAAAAGAAAGTACCCACATCTTGAAACTGTGTCCCTTTCTAAAGACATTTATCTTCATGGGACCCGCTATGCAGAGGGTATGATTTTTTCATCTGGACACTGCAGTGGACTGCCAGAATTCTATAAAATACTGACCATAGTTGTTGACACTGAAAAAGTAGCCTTTGTTGGCAAAAAGCTCACAGCTTGGTACCTTGAACATTTTAGGTCTTTTGAGCTTGTTGAGNTTCAAAACTTTAAAAATGTACTTCTCACACTGTCCTCGAAACACCAGCAGATGATGGCATGTCAGTTTGATAGCCAGAGTCTTTTCAAGCCCATGTTACATGTAGAGAAAGTAACTGACATCAAAACATCTTCTTTGGATGCTGCCCTGTGTGAAGTGTTAAAAAGAAAGTACCCACATCTTGAAACTGTGTCCCTTTCTAAAGACATTTAAGAAGTACCCTGGGCGATACGTCTCCCATACTAAAAAAGTAGACCTGTGACGTCACCTGACGGTCTTAAGATATTTTATGACTGGTATCAACAACTGTGACTTTTTCATCGGAAACAACCGTTTTTCGAGTGTCGAACCATGGAACTTGTAAAATCCAGAAAACTCGAACAACTCTCGTAGTTGCACCCGTAACTCTAATACCTTGGTCTCCGAGAGTTGCTGGTAGTAGGTAACCAACGTATACGACACCCTCCCTTCCAAAACCACTGAGCAAAAGTGTGCCTGCTCCATTGAAGTGACACAGAATGGTCAGTGAACTCTTACTACATTTTATAGACAAAACTCAAAGTAGGTTAAGTCGAAAGGTCTTTAACACAAAAAAAATGGAAGACGATAGTTACGGAAGAAAGAAAAGAAGAACAAAGAACACTGTGTCCGACCTAATAACGACGACCACTTTTAGAGGCCAAAAATGTCCCGCAAAGTAGCACTTCCTGAAGTACCTGGATCAGTTGAACAGTTGCAAAACATTATTCAGGAAAATCTTCAACTTCAAGGCAGCTTCACACTCCAGTATGAGGACCCAGACTTTAATAATGCTCTCTGTAATTTGATTTACATCCACGAGTTGCCACCTGAGCGTGCTATCTTGCACATTCTTTGGAATGAGTCACCTCCTCTTCTTCAGCAAGAGTCAGATTCTGTTGATTCAAGGTCTTCCCTGGACACAGCCAGTTTGTCCAGCCGAGAGTCAGTCCCGAGTCCCTCAGCTTTTATCAAGAACTATCTNCTGTTTCATCCAATTCAGCTTTCCAGAAATTGTGTTTTTTTTACCTTCTGCTATCAATGCCTTCTTTCTTTTCTTCTTGTTTCTTGTGACACAGGCTGGATTATTGCTGCTGGTGAAAATCTCGCCAAAAATGTCCCGCAAAGTAGCACTTCCTGAAGTACCTGGATCAGTTGAACAGTTGCAAAACATTATTCAGGAAAATCTTCAACTTCAAGGCAGCTTCACACTCCAGTATGAGGACCCAGACTTTAATAATGCTCTCTGTAATTTGATTTACATCCACGAGTTGCCACCTGAGCGTGCTATCTTGCACATTCTTTGGAATGAGTCACCTCCTCTTCTTCAGCAAGAGTCAGATTCTGTTGATTCAAGGTCTTCCCTGGACACAGCCAGTTTGTCCAGCCGAGAGTCAGTCCCGAGTCCCTCAGCTTTTATCAAGAACTATCTGCGAAGCATCGCAGAGTGGCCCTCACCTTTTCCCGTTCCATCCTTCTCCTATGATGTGGAGTTGAAGTTGCGTAAAGGCAACGAGGCATATGAAGCAACCAAGAAAAGTATCAGCTTAACAAGAGACATGAAGATACAAATTTTGGACAAGATAGCTCAGGCAGTTTTTGAAGTAAAAGCCTATCCGGATCAGGACCAAATTGCATCAGTTGCTTCTGCTCTCATCAGTAGACACCCCTGCCTTCGAGAACCAGGGAGTGAAACAGGGTGTGATGGATGGAAAATGAGCATTAAATACAAACTTGGCAATTACAGGTCCAAGCTGCGTCAGGCAGGCTGTATCGAGGTGAGCATAAATCAGAGAAAAAGGAGCCATGAAGATGATGGTGCAGGTCCTTCTCTGAAGAGAGCAAAGCGAGGTGAGATTAACCATGTCCCTGACCATCCTGAAAACCAAAGTGATGACTCCCTGGAGGATGAAAGACTCACTCTGGTTGAAGAGTTCAAGAAGAAGAATAGGAATGTTGCACTCATCAGACAAAAGATGTCGCTGACTTTCTCCTTGAGGCGCAAGGAGCTCGTGGAGCTGCAGCCTATGGTGTCAGAGGTTCTGGAGCGGTGGCCTGCTCTCTTTTGCGAGGCAGAGGTAAGCAGGTTATCAAAGAATACATTAAATTGCGTTTTTGATTCAGTCTTTTGAAATTGAGAAGAAGGGTGTGTTTTAACCTGAGGCTGCTGTTGAAATGTGTATTGTTTTGGGGATCTAAATTTTTGTTTCCATTTTTCAACAGATTAAGGACGAGTTCCATCGTATCACAAACAAGAACCTGATGGACAATTTTAGAGCAGCCCTTAATCAGCACACCTGGAGGCTCCTGAGACTCTATCGGGCGAGGAGGACAGCTTTTTCATCTGAGATGGATCAGCTCCTGAAGAGCCTCGATCAAGAGGTGAATTTTAGATGTAGACACGTAACAACTCTTAACATTCAANAAAGTGTGCCTGCTCCATTGAAGTGACACAGAATGGTCAGTGAACTCTTACTACATTTTATAGACAAAACTGTTTCATCCAATTCAGCTTTCCAGAAATTGTGTTTTTTTTACCTTCTGCTATCAATGCCTTCTTTCTTTTCTTCTTGTTTCTTGTGACACAGGCTGGATTATTGCTGCTGGTGAAAATCTCGCCAAAAATGTCCCGCAAAGTAGCACTTCCTGAAGTACCTGGATCAGTTGAACAGTTGCAAAACATTATTCAGGAAAATCTTCAACTTCAAGGCAGCTTCACACTCCAGTATGAGGACCCAGACTTTAATAATGCTCTCTGTAATTTGATTTACATCCACGAGTTGCCACCTGAGCGTGCTATCTTGCACATTCTTTGGAATGAGTCACCTCCTCTTCTTCAGCAAGAGTCAGATTCTGTTGATTCAAGGTCTTCCCTGGACACAGCCAGTTTGTCCAGCCGAGAGTCAGTCCCGAGTCCCTCAGCTTTTATCAAGAACTATCTGCGAAGCATCGCAGAGTGGCCCTCACCTTTTCCCGTTCCATCCTTCTCCTATGATGTGGAGTTGAAGTTGCGTAAAGGCAACGAGGCATATGAAGCAACCAAGAAAAGTATCAGCTTAACAAGAGACATGAAGATACAAATTTTGGACAAGATAGCTCAGGCAGTTTTTGAAGTAAAAGCCTATCCGGATCAGGACCAAATTGCATCAGTTGCTTCTGCTCTCATCAGTAGACACCCCTGCCTTCGAGAACCAGGGAGTGAAACAGGGTGTGATGGATGGAAAATGAGCATTAAATACAAACTTGGCAATTACAGGTCCAAGCTGCGTCAGGCAGGCTGTATCGAGGTGAGCATAAATCAGAGAAAAAGGAGCCATGAAGATGATGGTGCAGGTCCTTCTCTGAAGAGAGCAAAGCGAGGTGAGATTAACCATGTCCCTGACCATCCTGAAAACCAAAGTGATGACTCCCTGGAGGATGAAAGACTCACTCTGGTTGAAGAGTTCAAGAAGAAGAATAGGAATGTTGCACTCATCAGACAAAAGATGTCGCTGACTTTCTCCTTGAGGCGCAAGGAGCTCGTGGAGCTGCAGCCTATGGTGTCAGAGGTTCTGGAGCGGTGGCCTGCTCTCTTTTGCGAGGCAGAGGTAAGCAGGTTATCAAAGAATACATTAAATTGCGTTTTTGATTCAGTCTTTTGAAATTGAGAAGAAGGGTGTGTTTTAACCTGAGGCTGCTGTTGAAATGTGTATTGTTTTGGGGATCTAAATTTTTGTTTCCATTTTTCAACAGATTAAGGACGAGTTCCATCGTATCACAAACAAGAACCTGATGGACAATTTTAGAGCAGCCCTTAATCAGCACACCTGGAGGCTCCTGAGACTCTATCGGGCGAGGAGGACAGCTTTTTCATCTGAGATGGATCAGCTCCTGAAGAGCCTCGATCAAGAGGTGAATTTTAGATGTAGACACGTAACAACTCTTAACATTCAAAGAAAAAAGATTTTTGAAGTATGACACACACATGCAGATACACACACACACACACAAACACTCACAAACACACACACGCACACACACACACACACACACACACACACACACACACACACACACACACACAATTAATTCAAAAACTGAATAACAAATGGAATGGTTACTCTTAAGGATATCTTTTAGAAAATATCTTGTTCTACAGAACAAGATATATGGGATCATCTTCATAACATTGACAGACCCTGATAATAATCTTATCCTTCAGAAGGAGTAAACCTTTGACGTGCAATTGACAGGAATTTTCTGGATATGAGGGAGGGCAAGCTGCTTGCATGTTTACTCTTCTCTTTGTCAGTTGATCTTCTAATGTGTCATGCATCTCTTTCAGACATCTGACATCACTGCACATCGGCAGACTGCAGCACTGAAGGGCCTTCCCTTGTATCTCCGTGACAGTCACGAGAAGCTTTTCAGGACCTGTCTTGTGAGTGGCGATAAATAAAAATTAAAAATATATCACATTGTATCCGTAACACTGTCTTTGACATTGACTTCAACCATCCATCTGTCTTTTTTGAGACAATATAGAAATGTCCTGGCTATGACATGATGTAGACTAACTGATGTCAGCTGATGTGTATAGTTCAATTTTTGGTTTTGGGGGTATTGGAAATAATAAATATGCAAAGCTCATTAATTCTTTTTGGAAATTGTTAAACAATTTTCTTTTGATCGCCAGTATTTTTAAGTGACTTATGTCTTGCAGTTTGACTTGCAATTCATGTATTGGTCTTTTCCTGTCTGTCAACACAAGGACACTGACCCAGAGGAGGAGCAGACGAAGGGCCTCGTTGTGGGTATCCTCACCGTTTTGGAGGATGATGACAGCGCAGCTTCTCAAAGTGTCGTGAGTGTTGCGGTTGTCGTGGAGGAAGAAATTGTTCTTCAAGATCTCCCTGACTTTCCAACTGCTTTTGCATATCTCTTTGGACTGATCTATGCTTTAAACCTTCAGTATCCAAAAGATCTCAGGTACACATTTGAAACTGTTCAGAAAATTTTCATGGAGCTTGGTACAGATCTCTCTGCAAGGGTCAGATCCCTCAAAAACAAACTCCTTCAGTGAGTCCAAGAGTTAACTGATAATGTTGGATCTGGAGTTGTTGATTTCTCAGAGTTCTTTTTTATCCAGCCAACAGCATGTTATTCAGCTATAATGATTGTTTGCACTCTATAAATGTCATACAATTAAGTAACTGGAGCTCACTGTATGCAATTCATTCACAGGGAGAGTGATGTGTTATGTTTGGCCTGTGTAACACCTGTTCACTGATGATATTGGATCTCAAGTTGTTGATTTCTCAAAGTTCTCGTTTGTCCAGCCAACAGCATGTTAATTTACTTTTCAGGTAGCTTAAACTTAACTCTGATGTACCTTATGTACCCCCACTATAACATATATTTTGCTCTTGATAAGATTTTTCTGAAAGATGTTACAGATTTGTTATTTGAAAGTTGTCACATTATTGAGCAGCGTTAAAGCATTTGCACTAAGCTCTGGTCTTAATACCGAGAATCATGGGAATTGTCGCAAGAAAGTAAGTATCAACAGGTTGTGAGTACAACACCGTGTGTACTCAGAAGAAACCCACCTAATGAGTGACATTTGCAAATGGTGATCGTGTTCGATTGACAATCCTCTGTCAACCCAGCGTGAAAAGAAAAACCGTAAATGAACCTACTACGACTAGTTTAAATAAAACGACTGTTTTGAATGTACATATGGGATCTGAATTTTTTTATACATTTGATTAGAAATTCTACGCTCTAAATGATAGAGTTCAGGTGCATTAACTTTTGCAGTGTGCAATTTTCAGTTCCTCATAAAGTATTCTGTTATATTCACTTAACTAATTTACAGTGGATTTCCTGCAAGAATTTAGTTACTACAATGTAAAATTATAAGCTACTCCCACGTATGGTTGAATTTTTAGAAGTAAGTTTTAAAGTTCTTACAATGTGAAATAATAAATTAGTACAACNATGGCTCTTAGTACCCTTAACAGCGTTCTTTCATTCATAGTTGTCCAACACTCATGTTGTGGCACACATGAGTCTTCTTTGGGTGGATTACTCACTGTAAACGTTTACCACTAGCACAAGCTAACTGTTAGGAGACAGTTGGGTCGCACTTTTCTTTTTGGCATTTACTTGGATGATGCTGCAGTTTAAATAAAACGACTGTTTTGAATGTACATATGGGATCTGAATTTTTTTATACATTTGATTAGAAATTCTACGCTCTAAATGATAGAGTTCAGGTGCATTAACTTTTTCAGTGTGCAATTTTCAGTTCCTCATAAAGTATTCTGTTATATTCACTTAACTAATTTACAGTGGATTTCCTGCAAGAATTTAGTTACTACAATGTAAAATTATAAGCTACTCCCACGTATGGTTGAATTTTTAGAAGTAAGTTTTAAAGTTCTTACAATGTGAAATAATAAATTAGTACAACTTACAGGAAAGTGAGGAGAGGTATGAATTAAAAGTTAATAAAATGTAGAATTATCAGTAAGAACAACTTCTGGGATTTAACTCAAAGTTTCAAGGCAACAAACTTCGATAAAAATTTAAGTTGGGCAATTAAACTTAATATTTTAAGTTATGCTTTTAAGTTGACAAAAATCAGAATTCAGAGTTGAACAAACTAAGCAAAACTTAATAAAGTTAGTTTAATTGCCCAACTTAAAATTGTATCGAAGTTTGTTGCCTTGAAATTTTGAGTTCACCTCACTTTTTTTTTTTTACAGTGTGATCACTTGTCATCTCCAAGTCTCCAAATGTAGCAGCAGAGGCTCATACAGTCAATGACAGTAGAGAAAAAAAAACTTTGAGACAAGTTTATATCCTGAGCTCAGAACAGCCTGCTAGCTGATATTTCAAGGGTTGTCATTTACATTTGGAAGTTTTCTCACTTGTACATGAATTAAAAAAGGATGCTGCAGAACTCATAATGTTAAGTGAACGTCCCCATGATGTCGGTGAAGCAGAATCTGGCCAAAGAGGGAATGAAGCAGCTTCATCAAGTCTCAGAGCTCACATTGCTCAAGCATGATGTAAACCCCATCTGAGACTGGTATTAAAGAATTCAGCCTCAGTTTAGCAGTTGCTGAATAACTAGGTGGTTTAGTGCAGACTCACCTGAGAGACACTGTCTGAAAAGTGTCCCAAAACATTCAAATCAAACTTTTGTACTTGGCTTTCAAACCTCAGCAAGAAGTAAACCCTGCAGTGCGTGCCTTGTTTCAGTTTCCTGCAGGCTGTCCTGTGCACATCAGGTATGACCAGTTTCACTCTGACTGTGCAAATAAAGGCGTTCACTCAGATTCATTAACAGATCCACATCTGACGCACAGACTCCTGGTTCAGCCGATTCACCTGCTTCACTGTCTGCAACACACTCCATTCATTTTTCTCACTATGCCATTCATTCATCCACCGCTCTCTGCCTCATTCATTAATTCATTCATTCATTGATTCATTCATTCACTAAGTGTGTGTGAGTGACTGTGTGTGTATGTGTGTAAATGTGTATGCATTCTTAGACCGTGTCCCCATGCTTTCACTTTCTGCACATACTTCAATTTGGGAAGATTCTGACCTTAACTTTGTTTTAACAGTGTATTTGCATATTATGCAGAGACACACAGAAAAGACCTCACACTCACTCACACATTTGTTTACTCATTAATTTCAATGTGCCTCAGGTTGAGGAAAGAATGCAGCATGCCTTTTATTCCTGCATGTTCAGACTGTAAAAAAACACATTGGCCTGACTCCTTAACTGACTGGATTGCGTATTTTGTTGCTTTTTTCCCCCACTTCTCTTGATTTACATTGAAAAGTGTATTAGCTTTCTCTCTCACTGATGCTAACATGTGTGTGTTTGTATTATTTGTGTTTGGGGTGCAAAAGTTGAAGTGTATCTGCAACTTCTAGGAATGCCCACACACACACACACACACACACACACACACACACACACACACACACACACACACACAAAAAGCAGCAGTCTGTGTTAGTGTGTGTGACATAATGTGGGAGAGAAGGAGGAGAGTGCCATGTCTTTCTGTGCAGAGGGCAGAGATGGATCAGCAGATTGTCCTGTGAAGTGATCCGCAAACAGGGGGGTGTAACCTGTGTGTGTGTGTGTGTGTGTGTGTGTGTGTGTGTGTGTGTGNACACACACACACACACATAGCAGCAGTCTGTGTTAGTGTGTGTGACATAATGTGGGAGAGAAGGAGGAGAGTGCCATGTCTTTCTGTGCAGAGGGCAGAGATGGATCAGCAGATTGTCCTGTGAAGTGATCCGCAAACAGGGGGGTGTAACCTGTGTGTGTGTGTGTGTGTGTGTGTGTGTGTGTGTGTGTGTGTGTGTGTGTGTGTGTGTGTGTCCTATGCCACATCTGACCCAGCAGCACCTCTGGTTTGGCTTGATGGGTGTGCTCTGAGGGGCCATGCCGGGCCAAGGGCAAGGATAAGAGGAAGAGAATCACAAGCAAAACAATGAGTGAGTAGTGGGAATGCATGTGTGTGTGTGTGTGTGTGTGTGTGTGTGTGTGTGTGTGTGTGTGTAGGGGTCTAGGAAGGGGGATGGGGATAGAGGGGTTGTTCTGGAATGCATGCCTCCCCTATCACACCCTCACAACCAGAGTCCACAGGGTGCCACTGAGGTGATAAGTATCCATGAACAAGGCTAACTATTAGCTGGGCTCTGCCATGCTAATATTTGGGGCTCAATCTGGCTTCATGGTGAGATCAGGTCAGACTGAGCACATATCATAAATACTTTAGTGTGCTGATGGCTAACAGCTAATTGAGTAGACCGTATGTGTTTGTTTTTAAGACCATATAGAATCAAGCCTCCTGTTTTTAAATGTGTTTTTCAAGTTAGAGGAAAATTTATATAAGCCTCACCATTAGCCCTCATCATGTCTGCTCAGAACAGAACACACAGGAAACAAAGCTGACTGCCTGTGAGCTTGTGACAGACAGCATCTTAGTGCTCAAGCTAACAAGCTAAGGGCTGTGCTGCTATGTTCAGCATGTTTAAAGGATGTTCACAGAAGTTCTGTTCTTTCTACTTTACTGGGTCTGACTGTGGTATATCTACACAACATGACATGGAAAGTGTTCAAGTCTGAGAGAACTTTAAGTGCAGGGTCACAGACAGGAAGAAAAGACAGGCTCTCCTTGATGCATCATTCAATTTGTGTCGTCATCAGCCGTAATTTGTTTGTACACATCTAAAAACAATGCAAAGAAGGTCAGTTGCTTCTGTGCATTTAGAGGTGCCATGAGGACTTTCTGTAAAAGCTGTTCTTCCAGGATAAGGACTGCATGTCCCATGAGCGTTCACACCCACTGCAACGAGGATGAGACTCTTATCAAGGGGTGAGTTTGTTTTGGAGAACGGGACTTCTTTTTAACTCTACCTTCCTTTGTTCAAGACATCTTTCTCCAAGATGTAATGTGGCTAGGTAATGTGTTTATCAGCAGTTATGTAGAGCTGCTGTTGAGAGGTAACAACAGACAAACTCTGTTAGTTTGTACCGTAGTTTAGTAGTGCTATGTTTATCCTTAGCGAATCCTGGTTATGTCCTACCAGTGCTCATCTACTAACTCCAACCTCACCAAGCAGAGCAAACTTAACCTGGCTCTTCATTTTATTGATAGACTCTCAGGTTGTAACAGACTGCTGCAGTTTGTCTGCTGGGTTGGAATGAACATTAGGACAAACAGCTTAACCACTGTTCTAGCCCGTGCTCTATCACTCCTGTGTAGCTTTCTTCTGCCCTGACCTCCTTTTTCTGTCACTCATTTCGACTCCAGTGTCAAACATTACTACTAAATAAACCACAGAAATACTTTTCAACAGAGAAAAACACAGATCTCTATTCGTGATGCACTTTGTGAGCTGGCATGGTATTGTCATGACAACTTCTGCAGGAAATCAGTCTGGTCCAACCTGAGCTGGAAGCTGAGAAATAGTATTATGAAACAACCTTTATTGGCTCTGAGGTTGAGGATTATGATGAGGCATATATTTCAAGAAATGACTCAGAAAGTCTGAACCAGGAATTTACTGGTACTGAGATCTTCTGCTATGTCTTACTCTGCAGTGGGTCAATAACCCTGTAAAGACAGATGAGTGGTGGGTTTTATGCTAAAATGCAGGCCTGTGAACCTCACACACACACTTCCTTATCAGGCTTTGAAAAGGAGGGACTTACAGGTCCAGTCAGTGGAAGGATGGCTTCGATCTCCTTTGTTGTGCTAACCTGGCTAATTGATAAAAATTAACATGTCTAAACCCCTGCAGATGCCATGATTCAGTGAGATACTGAGACCCTTTGAGGGGGACAGATCACTCTGGAAATAATGCTCTGCGATTCCTTGTGAACACATGTGAGTATGTTCCTTTATTTACTGAGCTGACAGAGACACATCCACTCTATCAGCATAGCAGGCCTGCACCCCAATGTCCCTGGACCTCAGGAAAGCTCTATACCCCCAGCAGGGACTTTTATGGGACTCTGTTTAGACCATGTTTCAAAAAGCTGTCAAAAACCACCACCAGGATCAAAAGAAGCATAGAGAGGGCTGCAGAGACACAGGAGTGAGAGTCCCTCCTGTACAGACAGGATCTCAGGTCTGACACAGTTCTTAACACGCCCGCTCAGCACACCCAGGGAGTGTCTTCACCTGAAATCCCTGCTCTCAGCTGCTAAAGACATTTGCATATATTTGCATAAACTTTGCATCTGACCCTTAAAGTATGTCAACTATTCCTGAAAATAGGACTTTATGCACAGCCTGGAGCTGTCTCAGGTCAGAGACACTACTTGTATTTGCTGGGAGAGAGAGTGCTGTTTACTTTAAAGCACTTTATGTAGCTTTCAGAAGGACGGATTTGTTTGAACACTATTTGTTCATGTGATATGTTTGAGTTCTTCCACCTGATGAGCTTCCTTAACCCTTCGGCACTATGAGTGATGCCTTAATGGGGAAGGAATAGATACATTTGATAAAGTTTGTATCTCTTTTGTGTAAACCTTGTTAGTGATGCACATGACAGTCAATGCAGATATAGATCTGTCCCTGCGTTTTAGAGTGGATTTATGTCTTACTGATCACTGGAGAGAGCTGAGGCCAGGTCTATTTCGTGTAGAAGAACAGACTCCCTCACTGTTTCAAAGTCAAAGGATTTATACAACAGGAGTAAGCTCAACAAGATCGTGATAAATAAGAACATGATAGCTGTAGATTCAGATGAAGGAAGAGAAAAAGTAATTTGACCATATAAGAGCAGATATTGATCCTAATGCAGACAATTAACAGATTAAAGTCAAGTCACCATTAATTAAATTAAAAACATGTATGTAAAGGGAGAGGTCTTTATTGGTTGTGGGGGCTCTTGTCTCAACACTGTTCTATTATTTATTATGTGTAAAAGGTTGACAACCGTAATTTCGGTGATCTGATTACACCCGCTTTGGTGCACAGGTGTTACCATTACACCCACAAACAGGGCTTCACTCTAAATGATACGTGAATCTAAATATGAATCAGATTTTAATGCCAAGTACATTTACACAAGTAATTTGACTTGGTGTATTGGTGCTAAACAATTAACCAGCCAATAACACAACTAGCAAAACAATAGAGAATGAGAAGTTGTACATTATATAAATACAATATTTAAAAAAGTTAAGATTAAAAATGTAAAGCTATGGAATCATATAAGAAATAAAAATACAAGTTGGAATCCAATTGTTCAAGGGTTCAATATAGGTTCTATGCAATTGAAAATCCAGGGTTAAGAAAGAAAGAAAGAAATCAGTCTTGTGGTGAGAATCCAGGTTATGTGGTTGGAGGGGGGAGGGCAGGGACATTGTTCATCAATGTTCTGGGTCCAATGAGAAGTTACACGCAAGCTGCTGGACTTTATCCTGACTAGATCTCAAAGTTGAAATCCTGATGATGGCCATGGCCTCAGGTGGAGTCCTCAGTGATGACGACAAGGTCAACACTTTGAATGAGACATAATCATCCCTGTGTCCTGACCAAAGGCTGTGTGAGTGTGTGTGTGTGTGTGTGTGTGTGTGTGTGTGCTACAACGACCTTCATGTCGACCCACCATATTGATCCAACAGCTGCTCTGTCATCGACTAACCCTGCCTTGATGATTAACTCCTCATCAGAGGCAGAATAATACTAACTATTGATCTCAGACGGCTGATAGAAAAACAAAGTCTGAGCATCGATCTGTTCTCTTTCCCATCCTCATGTTTACGTCTACCACAGTGACTGTCACAGAATAATCCTGCCGGGGTACCCTGCGCTCACAGGTATATCTCTCAATGGAAAGATGGAGGATCATAGTTATCAAGTTGATTTCAGGAGTAACCTTTGGAAAATGAAACTGTTAACAACCCATGACAGAGAGCAGGGTTCTGCCTGTTTGGTGCATGAAGTAAAACTACTTAAAGGCAATGAAACCGAGGTAGATTTTGTTGCTCTCTGAACTTGAGGAAATAGTAAATAAGTTATGAACCATTAAGCCAATGCTCCCTTGGTGAGCAGTAGACTTTGGAAACAAGAGCCAGGTCTACTTGGTCACCAGTTCTGAGATTCATTGATCTGATAAGATGCAAAGCTGTGAGGAAATGGTCAATGGTTTGGTTAAATTTCATTTCAATGAGGGCTGGACCTGTGGAGATTTTAAGAAAGAGTAGTGGAAAGGAAAGGTGTGGGTGAAAAAGATGGAGAAGAAACAGGGATAACCTCTGCCTGGAGAGGACTGTCAAGAAAAAAAAAAAACCTGTTCAAGGACTTCATGAGGAGTATAAGTACTGAGTCTGGAGTCAGGGCATCAAGAGCCACCACACACAGACATTCTAAGAGTTTGACTACAGCTCTCATTCCTCAGGTCAGTGCTTGTCTTTAAAAGTTTTAGTGACCGAACTGCTCTTCGATTGGTTTGATGATGCTGGTAGCTGCTGAATGAACAAACTCCTAAGATGAACCAAACATTGATTTTGTTAACACTTGCTGCCACACTCATCTGTTTTTCCTCTTCCATTATTTTTTACAGTTTTTGCCCATTCCACTTCCTCTCTGGGTGCCCCTCACTTGTGTTCAGATGGCCCCACTGCCTTTCACCTCAGCCTGTGCATGAATCACAGATCATGTGCGTGTGGGACACTTGCTCACTGCCAGCATTCAGCCAGCGTTCTGCCAGGGTGGCTTTGGGGCACTGGTGACAACAACAGAATGAGAAGATTTGCAGAGTAGCATCTGGTGGCCATTGAATGCTTCCTGACACATCATGAACACGTCACATTGAAAGATTACTCAGATGAAGTGTGGCACATTGAATGACTCCAGTTTGTGTTTTGTTTGGGGTCACAGTGACCCCAGATGGGACCTTGGTCCTCCTGCTCACGAACTTGTGGTCAGAAACGTTGTCTCAGCCGTTGTCGCCTGCATAGACTACACTAGGAACACAGTTGAGTCAGAGAAGTGTGATCCAAGAAAATTCCAGAACCAGTCTCTGGGGTGTGCCGCAACCAAGAGTGCTTATGAGGGACAACAGAGGAAGGAACTTTGCCATTTTGGTCTGGTTAAACTTAGGAAACACTACACTGCATTACACTGTTTAAACTGAGTTTGAAAAGTCATGTTAAGTTGAAAATTTTATTATGCTAATTTCTGTTCTGTGTAGGCTTTTGTTTAGGCACACACAGCATTAAACATTTTTTAATTTTTGTTGAACACGGTCTTCAGTGTTTTGCACTCACTAGTTTCTTCATACTTAAATTTTACTTTCTGAATATTTCCTACTTTGTGACCCATATTGTTAATCTAAAGAGCCCAAAGGAGAAGACCCATGTCTTTCAGATGACTACAAAATCAGAATAGAGAGAGGGAACAAGCACGGGGCACAAGGAAAGATGCAACAGGGTTATGAAAGTCGTCAAAAAGGCTTGGGCACATGCAGTGTTGGGCAGTAAAATGTCACTGGGAACAATCAACTCGTTACTCCTTTGATGTTGTCATGAATGATTTAAAATACAACAATCCACAGATTGATGTCATTGTGTTTTTAAGTAAGTATATTTTATTGAATATAGCACTTTTCTCAGAACGGAATCACAAAGTACTTCATAGAGAAAAAAGAGAAATCAAGGAAGGATAAAACATTAAAATTGAATCATAGAACAGTAAGAGAAACAAGCAACTTCATAATTGAAACATCAGACCAAGCACATAGTGCCAAAGGCTTGCTTAAATAAATGCATCTTTAAAAGCTTTTTTCCAAGAATCAACAGAGACGGCTAAATGAACATTTAGAGGGAGATCATGCATAAAGTCGGAGTAACCACTTTAAAAGCACAATCATCTGGTCAGAGGACCTGAGTGACCTGCTGGTGAGATAGGGGTGGAGGAGCAACATATTTGGTCATGCAAAGCTCTGTAAACCAGAACTTTAAAATGAATCCTCAATTTGACTGTAAGCCAATGTAATGAGGATAGACTTAGGGTGATGTGAGTTGCTCAACTGGATCTGGCTCATAACTTTGCAGCAGCATTTTGGATAAGTTAAAGGCGATGCAGAGATGACTTGCTGAGACAGGTGAAGAGTGAGTTACAATCGTCCAGACGGGATGAAATGAAAGTGTGGATAATTATTTCCAGTTCAGAATGAGAAACAACAGACCTGAGTTTTGCAATGGTGCATAGATGGAAAAGACATGACTGAGACAGTTGTGTCATGTGGTGGTTGAAGGACATGAATTGGTTGAATATGACTCCCAGGTTTCTAAGTTTGGACAGGACAGCAGTAGAGAGGGAACCAATGCATTGGGCTACGTTAGAAGCTCTGGTATCAGAGGCAATGATTAGAACCTCTGTTTTGTCAGTGTTTAGCTGCAAAAAAATTGTGAGCCATCCAGTCCTTAATGGCAGTCAAACAATCCAGCAAAACAACAAGTTGGTGAGTGTTTTCCGGTCTGAAAGATACATGCAGCTGGATATCATCAGCATAAAGTGATAGGACATACCATGAACTTGCTAATGATTAGACTCAGAGGCAGTAGGTACAGAGTAAATAAGATGAGGCACAATACTGAACACTGAACCCTGAGGAACACCACAGGAGAGGGCAGCAGGTTCTGACATGTAAGGACCCAAAGACACCAAGGAATTCACCTCGACCCCAGCCTTTCAATGAGGATACAGTGATGGACTGTGTCAAAGGCTGAGCTGAGGTCCAGCACCAGAACAGAACATTCACCAGCATCAGAGAACATCATAATAACATTTGACATTCTCAGAAGGGCTATTGTTGCTACAGTATGGTGGTGAAATGCATCAAGTTCCGCAGAGCAGATCGTACCAAACAGGAAAACAGACATAAAAATAAAGTATCTGGTCATTTCAAAACAAAGCATCATGCTCTGGCTCCAGATCTTATATCTCATGCTTGTTAATTAAAACTGCATCATTACTGGTGGTATGGGCCAGAAGTCTTGCTTTGGGGCGGCAATAACTCAGTCCAAAGGGACTCGGCTCGGCAACTTGAGGGTCATTGGTTGAAGGCCTACGGATCAAGACTGGGGTTTGAGCTGATGGCTGGGGGGTGCTTGTATAACTTCCTGAGCACTGTTATGGGTGAACTCCCATCTGATCAGATGCGCTGACGGTGCAGTACCATCACTCTGTGCTCCCTATCTTAGCGCGCTACTGTACAAAGTGCTGTTTGAGCATGTGTATGTTTTTAATGTGTTTCATCTTTTAATGACCCGCTCTGAGAAAAGAGGAGTCTCACACCTGTGGATGGACTTTTCCTACTGTGAGTGGGGTCAACTGCTGAGGTCTGAATACAGCTTTAACTCAGACCTGGTACTTGCTGACATATCCAGCACATTATTGAATCATTCTGAGGAGGAGTGTTGAACTCGTCACCATCCCGCTCCCCTCTGCTCACCACAAACACTTTGGTATGAACAATGAGGGGAATTAGCTGAAGCTGGGTGCAATATGCCCCGTTTCGAAGTGGCATATGTGAGGGCTAATGAGCATTTGGGTCAGGTGGCCAAACAGAGGCCAGTCTTGGACTGTCAGTCCAATGTCCATCTCTTCATTCACCTGCTAATAGGATCAAAAGCAGGAGGGTTGTGGCCGGGCAACCAGCGGGGCGTAGGCTAATGCTGAACGCGCGCCACCCTTGTCCATCTGCCCCAGATGCTCTGCGGAACCCGTCCCCAGGGATTAAGAACGTGTGTGTGATTGTGTGTGTGTTGTGTGTGTAATTACCCCTTCTATGATAAGTTTTCCATTGTTAGCTCTGGACTTTCGAGATGACACATCTACATGGATTATCCCCCTTCATAATCTCAGGTCCAAAGAGGCTGGATGTCCATCACAGCGGAAGCCCTTAGGCCTTTTTTTTTTGAGTTCAGATGAAGTTTATGTCACCCAACGCACCCGATCATCTGTTTCATAACATTTTTTAGAGTTGAAATGTTCATGCTTGTCTTTAACCATCAATGTTTTAATGGCATCATTTATCAGGTTTTAACTTTGGTGTAATCAAAATTATAAGAGTTAAACCACTGCCATGGCGAAACAGGCTGACCCTGGGTGTTGATCCAGGGATGCATTGAAAGATTGGAATTTTTTTGTTAGTTTTTGGACAGGTATATGTTCAACTTATTTTCATCTGGTGTCCGAGTGATTAAGAGCATGATCTTTTTCTTTCATGGATTATAATGTTAGTGTTTGTGCTTGTTTGTGTCCACCCCATGGCTGGCTATTTCATGGTTAAACAGCCAGACATATATTTTCTGGAATGCTACCAAGTGACCTAGTACTTAAACCTAGATAAGGTTTAATTATGGTGGCAGTTGTTAGCTATGCAGATTTCTCTTTTATGCAAAGCTAAAGTAAGCCATCAATTTGCATGTAAGCCTCACCTAGTGTGATGGTTAAGAATAAATATCAAACAGGAGTCATTTCTTAAAAAAAATGAAATAAAAAAAGATAAATATGCAGCCACAACAGCTGATAAATCAGCCGGTCATTTTTTTGAATAGTTTTTTGGGAGAATGGGAAGGTTTGAAGTCTACTCCTAAAGATAGAGAGGTTGCCGGCCCCTGGACCTCAACATAAATCATTCCAAAGAAGAGAGGAAAGGCTCTACCACCTATACTACTTTTAGAGACTTCTTCGTACTGCCAGTTCAAGGCTTCTATCTAAATAAATTAATTAATTCCCTGTTTCTCTTTTGATATGGATGAGGTTTGAGAGATGTTGTGGGGGGTGGGGGTGTCCTGGCTGCTGTGCCAGCATCAGAGGTGGAAACAGAGGTAGCAACAGAGGTCTTACAGAGGTGAGACTGGGTCAGTGTGAGCTCTATATGTGTGTGTGTGTGTGTGTGTGTGTATGAATGAGTGTATGTGAAGAACACACAAAATTTCAGAAGGGAGAATCACAAACTGGGACTCTAATATTTGGTTGTTGTGGGATAGACGTGGCACTACAAAGGCCTGACTGCACCGTGAAGCTGTGGCAGTCTGACACAGAAAAGGCCTTGAGAGAATCTTGTTAGAACAAGCAGGCCTGATGGGATTGGATTACCTAACTCTACCATTGCAAGGACCCCCACAGAGCATTAAAGCCTCCTGAAGTGGCCACGTTGGGCAATTTAAAGTCATTCAGTGTCTTCATTTAGTATTAAGTCTCCAATAGACTAAACAGAGCAACTAATGTTTAGTCTCTCATCAGTTGTTTATTGCGTTCAGTGATAGTCTTTGTATATGGCTGTGTGTAAGAACATTTTCAGGTCATGGTTTTAAATGGAATACAACCAGTTATCACTGATGTCAAACACGTGGAGGACTAAAAGGTGTTACTATGCTCAGTCAAATAACATATTCCTCCAACATGCTTCCGCCTCTCATTGAGGGGAAAACCAGCTTTCAAAGTGTAAAGTGAAGCTCTTCTATGATCTACTTCCTCTAGAGTGGAGGGGAAATTATACTTTGCATTGTTCAGATATTTTTATCCTTGTCTTGGTTCCAAGTTCACTAATGATTCAAATCTCATATCAGTATCAGTCAGACAAAGGTCTCAGGAAACTCTGTGTTGTTTACTGGGAACTCCTCCAACACTGACCACAGATTGTAACTGAACAATGCAGCAGGCCATTCTGTCTCTGTCCAGTCTAAAGACTTTCTTTTGTTCTGTCACACTTTTTTCACCCAGGGACAAATGGTGCAACATAGATGCATACCTCTCCTCTCAGGCCCTGCCTCTACAGTAGTGATGTGGCAAAATTTGGTATCCATCCAATACTGAGTAAATATAGGGTTGTCATCGCAGATGTAAATATTTACATCAATACTTTTTACATAAAAAAACAGCTTTTCAGAATTAATCAAGAATAACACTCAACCAGTAAAACTAATATTTCTGATCATAACTAAAAGTAAAAAACTAATTCGTCAATCAGAAATTAGCAATTTACTTGAATTTTTCTGCTCTAATGTTAAAAAGTAATATGTGAATATTCATGGATAAAAGTGGTTATTGCCAGTGTGTGCATACTATCACATGAACCAACGCAGAGGCATAAAAAAATATTAAGGACATAATTACTATACTGGTAAATGAGGGCAACGGTGGCAAACTACTTACACTGTGTGGTGGTATAAATGTTAAGTAATGTATATATCTATATAAATATAATATTTATTTAATATATATTTAACGTTTGAAAACATTTTATGATGTTGCTATAGAAGCTTATTTGACAACACATCTTGCAGTGTTTTGGTATTCAGATGCAAAATAATTACAAACAAAGCTCTTCCGCCATCATGAAGCAAACAGTGCGTGTCTAAAACCTGGTTCATTCTTTCGGCGTCCGCGTGCTCCGCTCCGCCCAACGCGGACAAATGAAGTCATTTTAGCATCCCTGCCCCTTTGCGCAGTCCCTCTCACATGGAAAATTTCCATGTGGCGCACCTCTGAAAATTTCTAACTACTGTGGAGAGACAAGCGGGTGATGAGCTTTGAGTGTCTAAAGTGCAAAAATACAAGCATTTATTAGATATATCACACAGAAATTGCAGTGATAATTTTGTGATGACTAATCCTTGTGGTCACACACTACAGAGACGAGGGGTAGGCAAAAACATAATGTTGTAAACCATGTAAACAAAGGTAGACTTCTTCCACTCTTGTTAAATGCTCTGCTAGATGTGTGTTTGCGATACACTGCCCCCTGCAGTTTGGGAATGGAGCCCAACGGATGCCACGTGAACGGGGAAAAAAAAGTATAAAAGCCTCATGCATTCTCTTGTGCAGATGTCGGGCGTCTTTTTTCTGTGCGTCCACACAGAAAGCATAATCCAGCCTTTAGAGAGGTGACTGTGTGAGCAGCAACACTCATGGCAGATCTGGAGGGGGCAGAGTGCACATGTGCAAACTGATTGAAAGGAGTGTGCAACCCGAGGAGAAACTGAAACTTTAAATTGATCACTACGCAAGTATTTATTAATACTGATACCAATGTTGGTAATGATGGATCAATATTTTAGATGGATCTGCAGACCTCTTCAGACTTCCTCTATCAGGACCTGCCTCTGCAAACCCCTGGTACTTGGAAAACATAAAGAAAGAAAACAAATGAGTGAGGGGTGAAAAAATTTGAACCACTCATTTTTATAATTTTTTAATTTGTCTTTGAACAAGAATCATTATTTCAGTGTGATATGAGCTCAGGAAACATCTCTTTCTGAAGGCGGAGCAGACATGTCAGATCTTGGAGTCATGAAAGCTTTAAAACAATGATCTATCTGTATCTGTGTATGTTAGGATACACACCCTGCTGACAGCAAACACACTCAAATACACTCCACTAACTCACTTTAATCCTCACAAACACAAGCAGAAATCCTTCAGATGACATTAATACCTTGCAGCGAAGATTAACCAATCACAGATACTTTAATTAGTCCCATCAGAGAGGCCGGACGTGACCCCCCACAGTCAGCCATGTTGCAGACCACAGATGCTGAACATATTGATTATCACACATCTATCAATTCAGTGCAGCTCAGCCTTAACACACACACACACACACACACACACACACACACACACACACACACACACACACACACATGCAAACACACACAGGATTAAAACATCAGTAACAATATGGAGCCAATCATGTGAGTGGTGATAAGAATTAAAGATGAGAATGATCAGACTGTGCATGTAAAGCTGGGAGCTGTCGCACTTTAATGAAGTCACATGAGATACACTAAGGATTCAAACTTCTTCACATGGTTGTCTTCAGACCAGTCTCAGAAACGGAGGAAACAGTTGATAGTATTGATTAAAATTAATAAATGACTTGTAGAGTAAGTGGATTAAGAAGCAAGGGGTTAATTGAAGTAATTTATTGACTGACATGTTGGTGATGTATTGGTTGTACAGATGATTGGTGGGTGGTGTATATGTAGAAATAATACAAAGATATGACTTTGAATCCTTTTAAGTGACACCAATGCAGATTTCAAATGTGTTATGTAATACTTGAGCCAGCTGTGTCCCCAGCGCTGTCATTGTGACAGGATATTCCAGTATGTGGTCCAGATGGCTTCAGGAAACCAGCTCACGGGATTAACCCTTACAATAATACATGCCTAAAGTTTCTGAGGCTCTATGATTATGGTTTTAGTGACAGACAGAGGTGAGAGAGCTCATTAGATTCAGGCCATCGTGACATTACTCACAGTTCAATGACTGCAGCCCTATCTCTGTTAGTTGATTCAAGATAAAATACCTTATTGGGTGTTGTGCTGTCAAAGGATTAGAGCTTATCTATTAGTGGTGACTCTTTGGGAATAAAAGCCTTGTTGCTGCCAAAGGGGAGAAAAGACACCTATGATCTGCAGAAAGGCATCCCTGAACACACAACACATCTAAACTTAACTCTGTAGAGCCCAACCTATCAAACAATTGTTAGAATACTCCACTTTTTTGGAACTGAGATGTTTTTAACCCTTTCAACAAAATCCACAAATAATATTGCTTTATCATTTCATTCATGATATAATTCTTTTATCACATTTGACACACTGAGCAATTTTGTGTACTTGTTTATTCAAGGTTTTTTTTGTAAATATACATTTATTTCATGCAGAAATCATTTATAAAAAAAAGAAAAACTAACTACTTCAATGTTATTCTTGCTGCAACGTCTTGAAAATCAAGCAATGATTTTCTTGAAAATATGTGAGTGGATGATTTCATGAAAGCAGACATTCGAAAAATGTCCGCGTCAGGCACTTCTTAAAGTTTGTAACTGCCACACGGGGACATGCCATTAATCTAGCAAAATCCGTGCTCCAAATGTCTAAAGTGCAAAAACACAGGCATTTACATGATGCATCACATAGAGATCACAGTGACAACCATATGATGATAAGTTCTTGTGGTCACAGAGAAGAGGGATGGGCAAAAAAATATGTTGTAAACAGTGTAAACAAATACAAACTTCTTTTATTCTAGTTTTGTGCTCTGGTAGACTGGTGTTTGCAAGACACCACCCCCTGCAGTTTGGGAATGGGAACCAATGGATGCCATGCGGAGTGAAATAAAAGTATAAAAGCCATGCTCTCTTGTGTCATGTTCATGACCCATAAGCCAGCCTTTACAGTCAAAATGTTTGATTTGGATCCATTTGAATCTAATTTCCAGACTCTCAACAACCCCTACATGTCCTCCCAGAGGCTGATGTTTCAGAGACTGAGCCAGGACTTCAGAATCAGAGAGAAAAGCAGCAGGCAGACGTAACAGGTCATTCTGTCCACTCTGACTGTTACAGAAGATGTCACAACTGTCCAGTCACGAGCGTGTTGTCTGTCACGGGAGCACAATACATGCACACAGCTACAGTAGCATAATTTTATGCTAATATGCTAATGATACATCAGTTGAGAGGTCAGAGCAGCAGCAGTGCATGAGCCTGTTGACATTTTCATTGTTGTTTGATGAAAGGAAGAGGCCAGCAGCAGCAGCAGCCCTTGTCCTACAGGAGACAGAGAACAAATAAAGTTTGCTCTGACGCAGCTAAGAGCTTCAGATCTGCCGTGCTAAAGAAACCCGGCCCCTGATTTGCATGTTCTTAGATCAGTCTGAGTGCAGCTGCTGTTGGTTGTGTGATAAGATGCTCCATATGTCCCACATGACCAATTACACCATGCAAAAAAAGGAGGGAACATAAGAGTGAGGAGAAAATGTTGGGGAAACAAAGTTCTGAGCAGACTGGAGCGCTTGTGAGGGATGAGGTCTGGAGATGGTGATGAAGAATAAAGAACAGAACTGCCAGTTTCTGTTCTTTTGTTAAGGTCCACCTCATCTCTGTCCCTTCTGTCCTCCATCAGTCCAAATTGAACTTGATAGCTGCGACTTCGACCTACTTTTAAGAACAATGGCCCCCCATGGCTGCTTGGGACATTCTGATGGTTTAGTTTGGAGGTCACCGGTGCTCAGACTGAGAGAGCTGGCGAGGAAAAGGGTGGGGTACAGTCTAACCCCTTCATCCTTTCAGAAGCCCACCACTATCCTCCTTGACCCCAAGCAACAAAGACTCTGAATGGTCAAAACAAGCTGATTTCAGGAGGGTCTACTGTCTGTGGAGGTCCACCAGCTGCCTCCTCACCTCTGCTCCTGTACAGTCAGCACAGACACAGCCTCAGACATCTTCATCTGTCACGCTTAGAGCCCACAGTGTTGAGCTGAGGGAGTTTGGCCTGAATGGAGATATCTCAGAAAAATGATAGCAGGTCAGTTTCTTTGGAACCCCCGCCCCCCACACACACCCCCACACACACCACCTGGTCCAGAGAAAAACACAGTCCCTTTACTTTTCAAGCCACTCAGTAGACAATCAGATTGATTCAGCTTCAGGGATTGATAAAGTATTTTTCATTTCATTTCATGAGCAACACCAATGGACTCATCTACTGAAGGGTTGTGTGTATAATAACACAAGCAATTTGAAAGTGCACAAAGCTGATGTACCAAATGGGTGCAACATGAATTGAAAATGAGCAAAAATAGCAGTGTTGCTGTAGAGGCATATTTTGTAGTGTCCTCTATACTTACTTACTTGGGCCTTTATATTCCTTTTGGAACATAGGCCATTGATGAATTAACTCTGTGCTCCTTCTCTAAGTGTTTTTGGGTCTCCCCCTGCTCTGTTTTCCTTGTGGGTTCCATGTTAATTCCTGCTTTGTTATTGCCTAGTTGTTTTTCTGTAGTGTGTGACCAATCCAGTTCCACTCTCTCCTTAGCAGCTGTACCTCTACGGGATCTTGTTCGGTGCGTTCCCACGTGATAATTTTGTCGATACGGTTTGGCCAGAAGATCCTGAGGATGCACCCTTAGGCAGTGGTTGATGAAGGTTTGCAGTTTGTTTGTGATGTTGGTGGTCCTCCAGGTCTCAGATCCATACAGGAGAACAGATTTAACATTGGAGTTGAAGATTCTAAGCTTGGTACTAAGAGAGATGTGTTTAGTTTTCCAGACCTTATTTAACATGTTAAATATTGTTCTTGCTTTCCAAATCCTTGCTTTCACATCTTCCTCTGCCCCTTTTGGTCCATTTACTTTAAGCCCCAGACCACTTGCTGTTGTTCTTAACAGTTGAGATTTCCTTTGCATCTGCTGGTGGCTGTGTGAAAGTAGTGCTATGTCATCTGCAAAGTCGAGGTCCTCTAGATGTTCTGTCATGTTCCACAGGATGCCAGTCGTTTTATTGTGGGTTGTTTCTTTCATGGTCCAATCGATGCATAGGAGGAAGAGGGAAAGCAGGCAGCCTTGTTTCACCCCAGTGAGCACTATGGAGGTTTCCTGAGCCTGTCCCTGGTGAAGCACTTGGCATTGCATGTCCTGGTATGTGCGTTTGATGATGTTTATGTACTTGGGGAGGATTCCATAGTGTGGCATTAAATTTCATAACTGTTTGCAGTCTACACTGTTGAAGGTCTTTTCGAAGTCAATAAAATGAACATAGACATGTGTGTTCCATTCTATGGATTGCTATGTCAGATTCTATGTCTTCCATGTTTGTAGCAAAATAATTGAGCCCTCAGGAAGGTCTGCTGAGTTCAAAGTAATCAGTTTTGGGGAAACATGCTTGGAACACTGGTAGACACTCAGATATGGCTATGGTTTTCTTAACAGATTCTTTGTGCTTTCAGCATCAATCAGCACCCATCTTTGATTCAGTTCCTATATAAATCCAAAATCCAAAGCTGAAACCTTCATTTTGAATGTCTACTTTAGGTCGTATCTGGCATAAAACCATTTAAGAAGTCTTTATTCAGCAAATGCCCCCCCTCCCCACACACCATTATCTGGTTCACCTACAGAAGCCACATCCTCAGCAGTATATCAGCAGGAAACTGAGCAGAAACAGTCCCCCCACTATGCCTCCAGAGCAATGACACAACCACTCACAGTCTGGCACAACACCAACTATACACTGTTGAGACCAAAGCATCCTGAGGTGGGAGGAACTGACACACCAACACAAATACTGGGGGTACACAACACACAAACTCTCTGAACCGGATGGTCAGAAGAGACGCCCTGTGCAAGAATGGAAACAAAAAATGAGCCTGGAAAAGTGTCTTAAGCAGCGTAGAGGAGGATAAACAGACAAAACCGCCACAGGCCTCAATAAACACAATCAGTGAAAAGGGATTGTGCTGCAGAGATAAGCTCATTGCTCCTTCTTTTGATTTGGATAGTTGACAAATGTGTAAAAAGACACCCGTTCAGGATAATGAGCCTAATTCAAACACACACACTTGCTGTTTATACAGCAACGGTGGCTGCTGCATTCCAGAAAAATTGCACTCTGGAGGCTGTTTTCAGAAGTTTCTGTTTTAAGTCAGCTAAAATGTTGTTTTCAAGTCAACAAGGAGCCAAGGCTCAACAGTAGGACTCCATTTTTGCGATTCATCTCCAAACCATTGATGTGTAAATGGCCCCGGTGTCCTTTTGAAGCCAATGTTCCAATCCAAGTCAAACCAGTATCAGAGTACCACATGTAGATGTTTTATTTCATCAGGCAGCACTGACTGTATGCTCTTTCTTAGGTCATTCTTCTTAACACTGTCAGTTTTGTCAACTAATGAAGTCTTCTGAAGCTCATTTCAGAGCAAACAGTTGATGTACTACAAACCTGTAGTGCCCTCAATGGAGGAAACCAATGGAACAGGCATAGTAAAATCTTCTACTTGCCTTACACTCTAGAAAATGACCCCACTGTTTTAGGGAGGGCCACATGAGTAAATGCAAACAGCTACGTTTCCCCACTTCATCCTTTTGTCTGGACAAAAGAGGTGAGAAAAAAGTGAGACAAGGAAACTGGAGGGTCTGGTGTATGTGATGTCTGTGAGTGAGAGACAGAACTTGGAGAAATCAGCGACTCAGAGCAGAGACATTCACATTACAAACTGCAGCAGAGTGGATGGTATTAGTTAAGTTTTTTTTTAGTATATTTCCATATAAGAGATGAATGTTCACACTGACCATTCATCACTGGTCTGTGCTGATAACCTACCAGCTATCTTGACTCAAAGATCCTTTTTCAGAGAGGTGATGGTGGGGTTTTATGATCACCTCACTCAACTGGCTGCATGAGAATGTCATGCAGGTGATGTTTACTGTGGTGGATGGAAGCAGATGCTAACCCAAGTAGACAGCCTTATTTTTGATGGAGAGTGAGATTTTAAAAAGGCTTTGCTCAGCCAGCATCAAATATCTGAAAACTATGACTGGCTATGGTTTAACTCAGAAAAATAAACATTGTTTCATGTTGATGAACTTCATTTGTTTGGAAAAAAAAAACAAAACCCAACCCCTTAGATAGTGTACTCATATTTTCTAAATGTGTGTAGTGTTTGACATGACTTTGTGTGAGTTCTTCTCCTCATGGAGCTCAGCAGGACATGGTGCAGCCGACAACAAAGAGTTCCTCCTCTCAGTCAGCCAATCAGCTTTCAGACTCAACCCAGAGAGACTAATAACTCCTCTGTGGTGATAAAACCAGGAAGGGACACACAAAGACGGCCACACGCACACACACACACACACACACACACACAATCACACACACGCCTTCATTCTTCCTTCCTGCTGCCTTTTCATGAATGGAGCAGTGGAGTGGACACGCCTCATTGGCTAAGCTGTGGACCAATCAGAGAAGAGTGTGGGCTGGTTCTTCAGGTCATTCACAACATTCTCTCTCTCTCTCTCTCTCTCTCTCTCCTGCAGTCTGAAATAGTAATCCTGATTCTCCTGTCTGTGTTGCTGACTGTGTGACTGTATTAATCAAGTTTCTAAGAATATTATAAGAAAGTCTGTCCCTGTATATTTAAAAAGGACCAATGATGAAAAAAAAGGGAATTGAAGTAACTAAAGTTGCTGTCAGCTCACCCTCATAGAGCTGAACATGACTGTAAAATTTAAAAAGAAAAAAAAAAGTAACATTATGGATTTTTCTGAAGGGGCAGGAACACAGTAGTCATACAACATGTGATGTGTAAAAATGGGCTTCAATATAATAACGTCTAAGAGTGTGTAATCTACTCTCCCATATGTTAAACATGGATCTAAAGGCGCGGTCACACCAGCTGTACTCAAGCAGCACAGTTGGGTACAGCCTGTACAGCACAGCAGTGGTGGACATGTTCTCCATTGTGCTGTGTCTAATAAACAGACGCTTCATAGTGATGAATGTGGGCTTCACTCAAGTCACTTTTTGACTTATGTTGAGTTGTTTCATTGAACACAGCCCTCAAAACACCCCTGCTGTTGGTTAAAATGTTTGCTGAGAGGTCATTATACATCAAGGACTGTATATGGTGTCCCTTCCAAGTTCATGTATTGGAATTTTGTTTTAATTACTGTTTTCTGAAGGTGTCAGCCAGGGCTAATCCTGGCAAAAGTCAGTGGTGGGTCACCTCTTTGCTTCATTTCTCTACTTTAAAATCAACCAATCGCAAAGGGTGTAAACGTTTTAAACTTAACAACCTTACAATACATGGAAGGAATAAAATAATACCCCAAAATTAAAACTATTTGTTTTGTTCTGATAAACAAATATCATCTGTTACTGACAGCTCTTGCCGCATGGATACTGTCCTGTATTGATGACGCAAGTGACTACATGATATTGCATCTGCTGCCTGCAAAACTTCGTAGTCAGTCAGTAAAATGTGGGTGTGTGGACAGCTTGTTACATCGTGCATGTTCAGTGCGAAAGCATACCTCTCCATAGTGTGCCAAAGCAGAGAAGTGTATCATGTCTGAGCATGGTCCAGTTGTGGTCACACTGGTCAAATGAGCTGAGCTTTTGGGTTAAACTGTGCTTTAGGCCCTGTTTACATGACAATGGTTTTCGGGTGAAACGCAGAAGTGTTGTTGCGTTTCAGCCTCCTGTGTATTTGCTGACCGAAAACGCAAACTTTTGAAAAGGCACTCCAGAGTGGAACTTTTTGAGAATGCTGTTGTCACAGTCTCCGTGTAAACACTAAGCCAGGGAAAACTTGGATTCTCTGACATCACATTCAGCTCTACACATGAGCAATAAGCCTCCACTGGGCTGGGCACGAACCGAAAAATAACAACAGTGACCTATCGTTTCGTTCTTCCGCTGCCGAATCTACTGACTGACTTCTACCAAAAAGTGCTTTTATTGCACTGTTTCTGCAATCAGACAAGAAGTTTTAATATTAACTCCAGATGACTGGCTCACCTCTTCTTCTGTCTTTATACTGTTATGGTGTATACGGGTCCTATAGTTATATCACCACCTACAGGCCTGACACGTGTACTACAGCATTTTCAGTCCCTCAGCGTTTCTGTGTAGACATTTTTTTTTATTGTGTTTCAGGGTGAAATGCTGTAAAATGTTGTCGTGCAAATGGGGCCTAAGTGTGGTATGGATAGCCAGTGTGACTGCATCCTAATCTACCAATGGTGAATGTTCAGACTGAGCTGTGGAGATTCTCAAGCCTCCTCATATCCATATGTTGTAGAAATTACTTTAAAGGCTCTCTTACTGATTTGTTCGCTGATATTTGTTGTCACTTTTGTAGTGCGCTCTGGTTCAAAGATGAACAAGTGATGGGGGGCCTAGACCTCTTAGCCCCAGGCCTGATGGCAGGTTAAGGCAGGCCTAAGTATGAGTCCTGTGTTAGAATCTGAATGTGTCTGCAGCCAGTCAAGACCTCGGAGATGCCCTCAGCAGGCGTGTTGCTGTTATCGTGCTGGGGTTGCAGTCCCGCCTCATTTAGAAGGAAATTCTTTATCGTCAGGAGCTTATCCAGCTGGGCAGAGAGTGTGTGTGGGAGCTGTTGCAGATAACTCACAGCTTCAACAGTTAGACCTGAGGCGTGGCGTCACAGGAGACACTCTTTACACAGAGGCCTGATGGCACACAGTCAGTGTGTGTGTGTGTGTGTGTGTGTGTGTGTGTGTGTCATAGCAGGACGTCATATCACACTTAAGGGCAGGTCACCTGTTGAAGTCGTCAGTTATTGAAATATATCCTCTGATCTGTGAGACAAATAGAAATCAGTTTGAGCCATACTGGATTTGAAATTCAGCTCAGACAAGTTATGAGTTGATGGGTTTTTATTACAGTCAGAGGTCATATCAGCTTTATTCTACATTTCCCTTTTTACTGTGAGGTTGGAAGGCTTTAAGCAGCCTGTACATGTATGACCCTTCACAATGGCTTGTTGCAGCAGCTCTGCTGCAGAGGGCTGTTATTCTCCTTTCTTTTCTTTCTTGTTAATTGTCTTCAAATTTGGTGCTTACCATCACCTTTTATGCCTCGTTTGTTGGTCATGGACTCCAAACCAGTTATGATTGTTGCTGTGATTTTCCTTTTTCAGTTCCTGTATATGTCCTGTGTGTTACCATGGATACATTGTTTATAGACCAGGATTAAGCTGTTAGTAACCTGTAGCTTGTTGATGCTAATTGGTGCTAGGCCCGAGCTGAGGAGAAGGAGTCAGAACAACATGCCAGTGTTGCGGTGTGAGCTAGTAAGACATAACATGGACCTGTCCTTGCATCCGCCCATGCAAATTCAGAAATGATGCATCTTTTGAAATACATGTAGAAAATAAAGGGAAACAACAGAGGAAACACTGCATATTATAAAACCAGCTGCAAATCACAACATCACTGCACTGACAGCAAGGCTGCAGCAAATACACAAATGATGGAAAAGCAAAGGAAATGCATGAAATAATAATGCATCCACTAGGGGTGCACGATAATTATCAGGCCGATAACAGGAAATTATGACGTCATTCCGATAAGTCCGATATAAGCCCCGATAACATATGTATTTTTGTCAGCATGGCAGTGCCTTGCTCCCACTACGAGACCTGAATGGCATGCAGTGAATGCTGCATTCAAGTGACATAAGCATAAACAGAAAAACTTGTTCTCACTGGGAAAAATCAAGAATACTCCATCATGTCACAAAAGAACTCGTTAACTCGGTCATAATTTTGGTAGCTGCTGACTTGAATTGATATTTGCAGTGTTTTTCTACGTTACGTATAAGAAATAGAAACATGAACTTAAAAGGCTGAAAGAATGACTATCAAACAAGGATCGGGGGAATTTGGAGGTATTTATTTGAATGGTACCACAAGCCAAAATCCTTTAAATTATTTTTTTTGTGACTATGGAGTGCACTTTTTCAGTTTGTTTACATAGACAAGTCTAACTTATGTCAGTGCATTATGCACACTGCATTATTTTTTTATAACCATTGATGAATGCACTATCCACATATACATGTTTGAATCTAACTTGTGTTGGTGCATTAATTTTCTATGTACACTTATTTTTTTTGTAAACTTCTCGAATGCACTTTTTCAGTTTGTAATCTTGATGCATGTATTTGCATCAGTTCAAGGGGCCTTTATTTTTTATGTCAGTCAGATATCAAATAGTTTGTTTGATTGCTTTTAGAAAATGTTTGAGAGGCTTGCCAATAGTTTTTCTTTGGAAAAAAATAAATATCTCTTCATTTAAAGAGTCATAACTGTTTTTGGTTTTGTTCATAGAATTAATGTCATGATCTTAGGTATATGTGTTATCAGTTATCAGTGATCGGTATCAGCCTTTCGGAGCTGAAAGTTATCGGTTATCGGTATCGATTTTAAAAACAGTTATCGTGCATCCAGGCACAGAGGACTGTGGGATGCAGTCTTTCAACTACCACAGACATATACTCCTCCAGATGCAGGAAACGGGCCTCCTGCATCATGAAAGACCCCACCCATCCCGCACATGCTCTGTTTGTCCCTCTCCCCTCAGGCAGGAGGCTGCGGAGCATCAAGAGCAGGACTACCAGACTGAGGAACAGCTTCTTTCCTGAAGCTGTGAGACTGTTGAACTCTGGTGGTCCCCTTTAGTGCCCCCCCCGACAAATGAACACTGCAATTTTTGCACAGTTAATTGTTTTATTCGGTCTATTTGTTAAAAAGGCTAGTTGATTGTGTTCTTCTTTTATTCTCTTTTTTATTGTATATTTGTATATATTTATTATTCTCATTTCTATGATTGGGCTTGCTCTGGGACCAGGGTAACCTAATTTCGTCCCACCCATGTTTTACATGTCTTGAATGACAATAAAACTCCTTGAATCCTTGAATCCCTAGCATCTACAAATGAAAAGGGTTTTACTGTGAGGTTTGAAACCAGAAATGCTCTGGGCCTGTAGAGAGCATTAATGGTTAGAGATCCACTGGCTTAAAAATGGATTGAACCTGACATGTTCTGCTATACTTTTGTTCCTGTTTTTTCTGCTTACTTGGACTCTAAGATCCAATAATTGAAAGGTCTGCTCTGTCAGAAACATTGCATTAAAAAGTGTCAACTTTAGTGTATGCAACATTCACATTTTTTTTTTGACAGAAATGGTGTGAAAAATGAAAATTTTCTATAAATTGTCAGTGAGGTAGGTAGGCTGTCAATAGTTTCAAATTGCTGAAATGAGTTTTTATAGTTTTTGCATCTGATAAAAAAAAAGAAAAAGTAAAGAAAAGGTGTTTTCTCATATTTTCCACAATATTTTTATCTCTGCTTCATAGCAATCAAGCATGGTCAATCAACCCCAAGTTCAGTTAATATGCCATTATTTTCACCAAACAGCAGAAAATTTTACAAAAATCAAAAGTCATAGTCTCAAAATTCATTAAGGCAGATATTTGGCGGAAATTTAGAGAAGTACAAAGAGAAGTGAATTGAGGATAAGAGAGGATAACAGTGAAGGGAGAGTAAAGGAAAAGTGTGACGTGAGAAGTGTGAAAGATGGAGCCTGAGTTCTCAACCAATCACTTGATGAGAAGGAAACACAGCCCAGTACCAACTTCACTGCTTTCTTAATATGTCAGAAAGCAGACAGTAACACTTGTCCTCTTTAGAAACAGGGATCAAGCCTGCTTGGCTTCCCTCCTTTATGCTGTAACTAGCAGAAAGGATGGTATCGCTTGTTGCCCTTCTCCTCAGCACCTACATACTTACTGGATGCAATGAGACACTTGATAGACCTCCTGCTGCTGTGTCAGTGTTGTGACCCTGAGGAAAGCCTGGATGTTCAGGAAGAGGTTAAAACAGCTGACAGGAGGTACAGGTTCAACCCATTTTATTGGGCTTTTGAGCTTATGGCTCCCTGACTGTAAGTGACACAGCTGTATATGTGACTTTACAGAGGACAAGACCAGACTCTCAATTTACAGCTGAAATGGAGACATGGAGACAAACACACATGAAAGACGATGTGGACAAGAGGAGCAGGAAAGATGGTAGGAAGGATACAAGAGCCCAACAGCTAATAGGATATGTCTCAAAATCTTAAAACAATTCAAGTTTTTTTCAAAGGCTTGTTCTCTGGAACACATCAGCATTAAAAGAATGTCTCCAAACTTTTCTGTTGGGAGGATACAGACCTTAAAGGTGACAATCCTGATACTTTTCTGAACTCAGCTTCAACTAATGCAATGTGTACAGACTTATATAGATCAGCTTTGTTGATATAGAATAAAGCTAGATCAGAATCAGAATCAACTTTATTCGCCAGGTACGCTTGAACATACAAGGAATCTGTTGTGGTATACTGTGCTCTCTTGTACAAGGTAGTGGTAAGGCATAAAGGTAAAATAGCAATGATAAAAATTTTGCACGAAGAGTGTTATCAACAACTATAAACACAAAATAATAGCAAATAGACAAGACTAGTATTTACAGGCTAAAAATATGATAATAGTGCAATAGTGAGTAGTGCAAGAAGGCAGATATTAAACAAGGCACTTTAACAAGTTTCAAAGTGGGTTAAATAAACAATAAATAATAATTTAAAAAATGTGCATTCTGCTGTTACATTAAATATCTATGTGTTTAAAGTGGAGGTACTGTGCTGTGTCCCTATGGGGACCCCATAGTATGTTTATATGAATTCCATCTAAAACAAATCTCTATTTTTCTCTCACTGCTTTTTTTTTTTTTTAAGAAAAACTTAATATCAGTCCAACCAACAAAATGTTCACACAGGGGTCAACAACCACACATGCTCACTGTGACAGCAGGCGATCCTCAGTTATATCAGAGCTCTTGGAGAAGTTTTAGGCCCCGTTTACACAACAATGGTTTTAGGGTGAAACCCAAAAAGTATTGTTGTGTTTCGGCCTCCTGTTTGCCCAGAAACAGCATTTTAGCCAAAATGCAAACTTTCAAATACAGCCTCCAGTGTGACACGCCTTTTCCAGTGTTGCTGTGTAAGTGGCATGCCAGCGTTTTCAGTGGAAACACTGATGTCACGCTCAGCCCTACGTGTGCACATTAAAACTTTATTGTGCCAACCAAACAACCACAACTGTGACCGACCGTTTTATTCTTGTGCTGCTGAATCTACAGACTGCCTTCTTACAAAATGTGCATCTTTTGCATTATTTCTGCAATCAGTGAAGAAGTTTTAGAATAAACTCAAGATGAGCAGCAAAATGTCCTCTTCTGCCTCTGAACAGTTGTTGTGTATAAGGCTCTACAATTATACCATCTACAGGCGTAAGCCGGAGGTCGAAATGCAAAAATATTGCATGCCTGGCCCCTTATTGGCCACCTATTGAGGGGCAAACTGAGCCTTTGTATCTGGACGCAGGTCTAAGGCCTTCAGGCATCTGTGGCTCAGCAGAGATGTTGGACCTGAACATCAGTAAACAGAACCTGCACTCTGTCTGCTCCCTCTGCTATGACTGCCAACATGTCTTTGAGTTACGCTGAACAATAAGATAGATGTGTCAGAGGTTATCTGTGTGTTTGTGTGTGTGTGTGTGTGTGTGTGTGTGTGTGTGTGTTTGAGAGAGAGAGGGAGAGGTCATGGCCTCACATTTCATCATGGGAGCAGAGCCTTAGTGAGACGTTAACAGACGTGCCTGGGTTATGTGAGAACTCTCTTCTCTTATCAAACATCAGCAGCTGAACTGTTCGCCCAGGGCCTGACTGAGCTCTGATCTCACTCCAGTCTCACACAGCAGCTGCTCCCAGGACCAGCTCTGAACACACCAGTCTGCAGCTCACTGTGAGCCCCGTAACACATCATATGGAAACTGATGCTGAAATTCATGTTACAGGGAAATGGATCTGGTTTTCAACGGGAGATCATTAAGAAAGTAAGAATGTGACTCATTAACATGTAAGCAACTTAGGCAGGGAAAGACAAATCACAACTGACCATTTCAAGCTGATCAGTCTGTGACACCAAGACAACCTTACAAGATAACAAGATACTTTTTTTCATCACACAGAGGCAAAATGACATTTTGCCATTTTGCTATTCCGAAGGCGCTGTGCGTACATGATGCATTATGCATGACATATGATCGCCCTGATCGCTCCTCGAGATAATCATTTTAAACAGTGGCAGGGTGTTGGTGGACTGTGTCAGTTCAAAACTACTTAATAGAAGCCAAAATGTTAGTTAAGTTAAAATGTTGTCCACCTTCTCCAATCTGCTGACTCTGAAGAGACCACGTCTTGTAAACAGACATTTCATAGTGATGCCGTGCATGTTGGCATCCATGCTGAAGTCTGGTTCATATTGTAGTAGTGTCACCGCTGGCAGTACTGTCCTGGGGGAGAGTGGTGCTGCGGGGGTGAATTGCGCCTGAATACAGCAGGGGGTGACCACGCCTAGAGTCAGTTTGTGAGGGGTGGAGATGCTCCCACTGGCTGCTGTTGTTGCTGCTGGTGTAATGGTGTGGGGAGATTTTCTTGGTTCCCTTTGGGCCCTTAGTACCAATTGAGCCTGATTTAAAGCCCACAGGCTTCCCTTAGTATTGTTGCTGACCTTGCCCATCCTTTGATGGTCAAAAAGATTGTAAAATCAATTATCTCATGTGTAAAACAGGGGAATGTTTGAGAACTCACAGGGAACTTATCCAGCTGAGAACAGTACATGTAGAGGTTTCATGTTGGTTTCCAAAGTCACTTTGTGTAGATCGGCCATATCGTAAAACCCCATAAACTGGACCCCCTACCCAGTCTCTTTGAGATACAGCAAAAATACCCTAAGATCCTCAGAAACTATACTAAGTAGCTTCATAACCCATACATTTATTTTTTCTGTTTGAAGTGAAAGTTTTCCATGATGTGAATAGAGATAATGTATAGACGCCCATTTCTGCATGTTAAAAATATCAAAGTGAAAGTAGCTTTGATGACATTTCTGTGAGTTTTTAATTTTTGTCCTTTGTCTATATAAAGTTAAAATGATGGGATAAGAAGTTAAATTAATGAGATACAACTCAAAATATCAATGTTTCCTCTCAAATCATAGACTTTTTATCTCACTATTTGGACTTTTTGTATCAAAATTTCGATGTTTTTCTCATAAGTTTGACTTAATAATTTTCAAATTTTGACTTTTTTTTAATCTCAAACTTTTGACTTTTTGTCCCAAAATTTGATAACCTGACAAGCAAGACAGACAGTTTTGTATATCCTTCACAGATTAATTTCACTAGATTTCAGAAAATGAATCAGACTGGTTCATCTGCTCTGCAAGGTTAAAAATATGACTTTCTTCTCAAAATTTTGCTCCGTTCCTTTTTTCATTATTTTTTTGTATCTAGCAAAAACCAGTTTCCATAATAATGGCTCACCACATGCTTAAATAAAGGCAAAAATATACATAGTTCACATGTGCAACAATATGAAAAATGCCTTAAAATCTTAATTTAGTTTAGTTTTTAAGGCGTATAAATTCCCAGCTGACACAAAGGTGACAGCTTTGCAGACAGTACATGATGCTGCCCAGAAAAAAGGTTACCAGCGTGTATCTGCAATTTGTCAGTTTGTCTGTAAATTGCATTTCCACTTTGACATTTTCTGTCTGAGAGCTCAGAATAAGCACTCAGGCATGTTTTCCTGCTAAACATCTCTGCAGGTTGGTGCATCAGAACAATGCCAGTATCCCAGTTAAGCTTTGCTTTATTACTAGTATCAATTATCTGTAGAACAAGTGGAGAAAAACCCTAACATTTTGGGGAATTGTAAAATATCCCCCACCCCCAGTGACATAATTTAAACACCAAAAAGGAAGATGTGTTTGGGCAAAAGAAGACATTTGGTCACTCTGACTTTGAGTCTTCATTTCATGACTCCAAACAGCGTTAAAACACACGGACTATAGCATTTTCAGTTTCTAGAGAGCACTGATCACTTGATATCTTCAGCCTCTGGTCACATTACTCTCTCTGTATGAGGCTCGGTGGGCAGTCTGAGCAGTCTTCTCTGAGGTTCTCATGTGTTCTGCTTTAAGCCCTGAGGTTACCGCTGCCCCCACATTCAACCTCCACCTCCTGTCTGTGGAGCCAAATCATAGCCACATGGCAGAAAGCTTACCCTCACCCCCAAACCATTCTCAACTCCAACCCCCATTCTCCACCCCCCCCCACACACACACACACACACATTCACCCCCTGTAGTTAACTCAAACATCAGGTCCTCAGACGTTCAGAAGCTTAGAGCATTTAGTTTGAGTCCTGCGTCCTGTGGAAGGAGAGAAGCAGTAAAGGATGGTAGGGAGATGAAATGTAGCCTTCATTCCTCCTGAAATCTCATCAGTCAGGCTTTCGTGCATTTCACATCATCAGCCACATCTTCTATCCTCTCATTCCAGCACTTTGCCATCAATGTTTCATTTTAAAGCAGCTCCCTGGTTAACCAGCACTCTGAGGCCTTGGCTCTTTCCAAACAAGCAGAGGATGTTGTGAGGGTACCCAGTGTCACTGTCAACACACACTATGCAAACAGCCTCACTCACTCTCTTACACACACACTTTGTGGATTTGCATTTAGGGAAGTATCGCTTTTAGCTGGAAGGTGTAACGCTCCCCAGCTCTAACTGAAGTGTGGGATAAAGCAAACAGTCCACATTCACACAGCAGGCAGCTGCTCTCAGACAGCAGGACTCAGAGCTGATAACCTGATTGGTGATGAGATAAACTGAGATGTAAATATCGCTTCAGTTTAAGATGGCAGCATCAGTGTTTGTTGGTAAATCAAGTCACTATCTCACATGCAAATTCTTTGTGTTTGCATCCAATCAAGGTCTAAAAAGCCAAATGGTGAAATTACTTGGAAGAGGGTGTTGTCATATGTAATGTTACATCATAGGCACTGCATTTGAAGGTACTGCCTGGCACTACAGACTTTGGGTGTACTGATGGGGGCAGGGTGATATCAATGATCCAGGGCCCCATCAGCAGAGGGGCCCCTGAGTGGGTCTGTAATACGTGCATTGGTACAATTCACAGAGGTATGGCTGAAAATATAGGTTCAAAATGTACAGTTGTGCCTTAACGTTTACACCCCGTCCAGCAGAATTTTCTGATTTTTTTTTACCTTTTCTCAGAAAATATGAATGATAACACAAAAACCTTTCTATCACCCATGGTTAGAGGTTGGGTGAAGACATTTATTAACAAACAACTGTGTTTACTCTTTTTAAATCATAATGACAACAGAAACTTCAAAAATGACCCTGTTCATTTTTTATACACACACACTGATTACAAGCAAATAGATCACAGGTGAGGATGGTTACCTTTAGGAGGTATTCAAACACAATTGTGTTCACTCTTGTGCATTTATCAGGACAAAACCACCAGAGTGTGTAAACTTCTTAACAGGGTCATTTTCGAAGTTTTTATTGTCATTAAGATTTAAAAGGAAAAAACTATTTTTCTTTTTTTCAATAAACGTCTTCACCCAACCACTAACCATGAGTGATAGAAAGTATTTTGTGTAATCATTCATATTTTTTTCATTACAACCACTCCCACAATCAATAACAATTTTTCAAAATATATTTTGAATGTGGTTTCTCCAATCATTTGACTCACTCAAATTATTGCTGATGAATTATTATGTTCACATTATAGCTATTGTTATGGTTGTTGCTACTGCTGCTGCTAAATTCAAGCTGCTACCACGCCCGACGATGGTGGTGCAGACCCTGTTGGAACCAGGCAAAAGTCAAACCATGAACAGGAACCAACCAGGCCGATCATGTGCCCTAAATTGCCCCAAATGTAAAAAATCAAGACCAGAGACAAAAACCAAACTCAGACGCAAACCTCAAACTTGGAATGTTGATAATAATGATAATAACAATCATAATTATCAAAAATTACTTTCAACCCAATATTGCAGAGTGTGTTTATTTATCAGCACTCAAAATCCTTATCTCTGTGCAAAGTGCTCTAAGGTAATAAGTCAGGGTGGGAGTCACTTGCAGCATTTCCAAAATCTCTATCACTCTACCCCCTAGAACACAGCATTTCCCTAGGGCAATACACCACATATTTTGTTATTACACTGTCTCTTTTACTTTTTATTTAAATTTTTAAATATAAAACTATGATTTATTTCTTAAGCCAAAAAGTGTGCTACATATTTCTCAGGAGGTGGGGAACCTCATCGGAGACCAAGCTGCACAGGACTCAGCCTGTGGAATGGTGCAAACTGTTTTCTAACAAAACTAAGCGGGGAAATCTTTATAAACAAAAAAAATATGCATATACATGAATAACTAAAGGAGCTTCTTCAAAGATATTTTTGAAAAGCAATACATTGAGATTTTTTTCTGTTTGTACATTTGGCAGTGTTTGCAAAGAGGGTATTTTTTTTTTTTTTTCTCGGGCAGGTTCTCTGTGCCTCCTTTGCGTTTCCTCTCCATCTCTGAAGATCCCAACAGGTAACGTTGCATATCACTGCTTTTTGCCAAATGCCTCAGGCAGACGGGACCAAAGCAAAAAGGAATGGTGTCTAACGATGTGATTGGCCCAACCCAGTGTCAGTCAGAGCGCTGATCTGCTGGGTTCATGGGTCCGTTAACACAAAAGCGTCAGGGCTGTCGGCCCAAATAGCAAGTAGACCCAACAGGTAATGCCTGGTTTGCCAGATGGCCCATCCATCCCTGGACTATTATTATTATATTACTATTTCACAACAACACATTCATTTTAACCTGTACATTCCTTCACTTTCAAATTCAGCTGTCTTCACTAACAGGGAAATGTGCCTGTGTTTCGTGTGTGTACATTCATTTGGGATGCTTGGATTTTTAAATTTGTTTTAGTATTTATTTTATGCTATTTCTTTGTTGTTACATTTCATTTGATATATAAAAAGGAAGGAATCTAGGGAGTTTAATAAGTCTGAACTGTGGTTGCTGCACATAGGATAATGTAAGTTAAAGCCACTCAGATTCCTGTTGAAGGAAAACACTTCCGCTAAAAGATCTTTAAAAAATATTGTTACTTCCTTCATTGACATCTGATGATTTTTCTGTTTTTGTCTGATTTTACGGTGTATTTAGCACACCAGCCAAACTTCCCTTTTCTGTTCTTTTTTTACAAAGAGAGCATCATGTCACATATCATCATGTTTGCAGAGTCAGCTTGCAGAGGGTGCTCTCTCTTTTTTATTTAATCATAATCAAGAACAGCTCATGTGTCCCCCAGTTTCAGCCTGAATAGATGGAAAAGCATGGTTTTGGAGGAAGAGGCCTGGTGTCCTGATGTCTTTACATACTCTGACTTTTCTCCAAGTTGGATGCAAGCTCCCAAAATTCAGGGAATTTAAAAGCATCCCCTGACCAGTGGAAGCCTGTTTAACAATGCAAGAGGGGGGTTGAGACAAGAAAGTCAGAGCTCTCCTTTGACAGTGAAGAGGGAGAGAATTGAAAAAAAAGGACAAGAAGGAGGAGGCGGATTAGAGCTACGGTGGCGGGCAGCCCTGCAGAGGTCATTCTGCCACGCTATGGTCACATTAAAGACCACAAGACCCCCTAACCAGTGTGAATGGACCCGGTTCAAGTGCAGGCACCCTTTCCCAATGGGGCCTACACATTCACACGGACACTCACACTCACACACACTCACACTCACACATTTCACCCCCAGTGTCCAGTCATCACTTTCATGTGCTGACATGGGTTGTGGGGCTGCTTTTCAGAGACCTTGCTGAATATACTTGTTTCATTCACAAAGACACGGCTTTGGAGGATGCATGGGGGGTCGTGGGTCGGGGGTTGGGGGTGGTTGTGTGTGGCACCAGAAGAACCCGGTTCCTCCTTCACAATGGAAGATGAAGCTGTGGGCCTCTCAGCTCCTGGTGAAGTCTGAAGCTGGTGGTTTACCTCGTTCTGCCTGAGGAAACAATTCAGCTACTTCTCTTTTCGACTGCTCATGTCTCTGAGCTGAGACAGACTGACTTCTGAGTTTGGTAATCAACAACATACGTCTCTGCCTGTAAGCTCACCAATGAGTATCACACTCAGCCTTGTGGTTGGTCAGCCACCACTCATCTACACTATCTTTCTTGAAGAGCTCTGTCAGTGATTGTTTTTTCAGTGCTGGTCACATATAGACATAAACACAGACCTTGTATCAGAGCCTCCCATTTCCTGTCTCGTGTCACACTGTGGTTGCCTGCAGGACACACGAACAATAAGGGGCTCGTGGCAAGACGACGAGGATGTCCAGAGGAGATGAGATCAGTGTGGATGCCTGTATTCCTCAACTACCCCCCCTTCTTTTCTTCTTCTTCTTCTTCTTCTTCTTCTTCTTCTTCTTCTTCTTCTTCTTCTTCTTCACAGGCTCTACTCAGCACATAGCCAAGAGGGAAGTGAGGAACAATGCTTTTCCTGTGACACCACAGACCCCAGGCTTTGTGATTGTACAGTTGGACACAAACTACTGTTCATGTTTGTCTGTCCTCTTTGTCTCTGACAGGATGTGACATGCAGCAGGAACAGGAAGGGAGGAAAGTGAGGAGACGCAAGTAAAGATGATTGTTCCTGCTCTGATTTCAGCCATGAGGCTCCTGTGAGGTCAATCAAAGAGTGTTAGTGGAGACTGATTTATGTGTGTGTGTGTGTGTGTGTGTGTGTGTGTGTGTGTGTGTGTCATTGTCATGTGAATGGGGTCTAAGTTGGACATGCCTGGAACATCTCTCAAGGGAGGTGTCCAGGAGGCATCCTAAGCACAGGTCTGAACCACCTCAACAGGCTGTCTATGGGAAAGAGCTCTTCTCTGAGTTCCTTACAAAAGTCCAGGGTCCTGAGCCTCTCCTGATCACACATCCTTCAGAGAAAACTCACCTCCACCTTTCAGTCAGAACCTGGAGCTAATGAGCACAGGTGAAGATTGAGCATGTACCATCTGGCAAAGAGACAGCTTTGTCTTTCAGCTCAGCTACCTTTTCACCACAATGGTCCAGCAACTTCTTCTCACCCAGTTGGAAATGGCCACGTTCCTTGTTGGAGGTCCCATCTGCTGATATATGTTAGTCCTGCTATGTGTCGCTTTCGACAGCACGCAGTAAAACCAATGGTGTGTTTCATCACAGCTGATGTGAAGGATGCAGACACTGTAGTTGACGGGCAAATGCTGGAAGTCTAAACTATGGTGACAGAGTGACAACCAAAAACATGAACTCAAAGGGGTAAGGATTGAAGTGGTGCTGCGGGACAGTTACACTGGTTACTGTCACACTTTAACCCTGAAGCCTAGTTAGTTTGGCACATTTTGGGGGGATGTGCTGCAGTGTGGTACACTTAATACACAAGCATAGGCATACCAACGCAACAAGGACATGATGTCTAATCCATGACTTATGACCCCTGTGACCGTTCAATGGTGGGGGCTTGCGCAACACTTTTTGTTTCTTAGTTAAATCATGAATGTATTAAAAAAGGGCCACACTTTTAAGGTAGAGTGAGCAGGATTTTCCCTGAAAAATAAAATGTCAACTGTTGAGGAATTTTCTGGAAGCTTGACCACTTGACGAAGAAAACTCAGGAGACTGAGATGACTTAAGTTGAAAAAGTTAATGTAGCTTGATCAAGGAGAAGAGACAGACAGTACACTTGGATGCGCAGTGTAGTGCAGAGTCAATTCTGCCAGACCTCTCTGTGTATTCAGTATTTATCATTTCTGAAGGTTGTTATGTCTATTTAGGAGACCAATGAGTTCAGCTTAGGATGTCCCTCTCATCCTGATACAAGAGAAACAGTCCTCACTTTGGAAGAATACAGGAATGTGTGTATCTAAGGCCAAATACAGGGCTGTGACTATGTTTGAGACATACAGAGGAAATTAAGGTTACAATTGTGTAGAATAATAAGGAATTAGGAAAATTCCATGACATCAACTTTAACAGGAAGAATCCTGCTTAATCGTCACCTATGGGGCTCCATACCTGTGTGTCAACATCTGCCTGCCTCACTCACTCCTGGATTCCCTCTCTTTCCTGTTGTATTGGTGTTTTGGTTGACACCAGAGTTGGACGTTTGTGTGTTGATGAAAACAGGTGAGAGCACCTCTCCCAAGCGACTACAATAGCAGTCGTAACAGGGGGAAAGAATGACACAGTACTTACAGGATGCCTCATTTACCAGCAGGACATCAGGTGTACAGTTGTTGAGTTTCTCCCACATGATGCTGCAGGTGCTCGCTGGGCTGTCTTTTTTACAGTTGATGGTATGTTCACAAAGCCATGACTGCTAGCCATGCCATAAGTTGCGTTTAAGGGCAGTGGACATGCACTGCCGCTGCAACTGAGCCACGGAGGAGGAGACAAGTTTGGATGTTGCATTCTAAAAAATAAATGAAACTTAACAAAAATTTCTGCATACTCCGCCTTTTAGACTCTTCTGTAAGGGAGCTCAGTGCCCTGAGTCCTCTTTACACTGGAGGACACTCCCCATGTGTGTATTGCAGAGGTGTGAGACACTGACACCTGTCTCTGTTTTCTTTACATTGACACATACATCCCAGGTACCTGCCCTCTCTGTAATGAAGCTGATACACATCACACTGTGTGTGTGTGTGTGTGTGTGTGTGTGTGTGTGCGTACGTGTACGTGTGTTTGTGTGCGTGTTTGTATGAGAGAGACTGAAGGAGACTGAAGGCTGGATTATGCGAAGAAAAGACGCCCAAGATCCGCATGAGAGAACGTGTGAGGCTTTTGTACTTATTTTCTGTCAGCGCCCTGTTTGTTTGCTTCCATTCCTAAACTGCAGGGGGTGGTGTATCACAAACACACGTATACCACAGCATTTAATGGAGTTGAAGAAGTCTGCCTTTGTTGTCACAATTTGTAACATTATTTTTTCACCTTTTTCTCTTCTCCGTAGAGTGTGACCGCAAGGAACAGTCATCACAAAGTTATCACAGTGATCTCTGTGTGATGAATCAAATAAGTGTCTCGATTTTTGTGCTTTGACACTCAAAACTCTCTGCTTGGGGGGGGACCACTTTAGGGGGCGTGGGTGTGAAAATACGTCATTCATCCGCGTTTCTTTTGCCCTGAAATGTCCAGAGACGACCAAAACGTCAACATAATGGGAAGAGGAGGATGCAGATGCAGACACTGACACACATGTACAGAGGCCCATAGGTGACACTTGAGCAGGATTATTTCTGTAAAAGTCAACATTTTATTTTTTAGGAAAATCCTGCAGACCCTACCTTTAAACGTTTATGTTTGAATAAGTGGTTTCGGCACACACTAAATGATGGGTTTATTTTCCCATAACTCATTATTTTTTAAATCATTTTATATAAAAGATTTCCACAGATTAGGGTATGACTTTACTGACAGGTTGACACCCTTTAGCTCTCTGATTGAGATAAAGAGGTCAGATACCCACCTCTATTTCTCAACCTAACTTGCACAAAGGGACATGTAGGTTGAGTTTAACATTTTCAATGTGGCCACCAATGATATGCTTCAAAACCCTGCTTGACCACATATATTTATTTAGCATGCATGAGACTGATTCAATACAGAACACTCAAGCCAAGCGGACAGGGTAAGAAACGCTCACACTCAGACTGTTTTTAGGCTGCTGAAGAGTAACCTATGGATGGAGACGGATATTTGATTGTTTTTGTGAATGTGTGAAAGATTTTGTGGTCTAAGTCCTGTGTTTACCAATAAACCATGTTTTCAGTGAAGATGAGCACGTAAGCCAATGTAAAATGAAAGACATCAAACAATGAATCAAAGGGATCAAACCAGTATTCCTTTACCTAAACTTTCTACTATGCAAATCAAAGCATCAGAGGTTTCAGGAACAGCATGTTTGTCATGGCTACTTTAATGACACTAGAAGACTCAGTGAGTGCTTTGTGTTTTGATTTGACACACTCAGGTAACGCTCTTTGGTGTCATATTAACAGCCTCTGTTGGCCGTGGTGTCTAACACAGACACACCTGTTTGTTATGCCGCGCAGGTACACAAAGCGGATTGTGAGACTTGCGGGGGAGTGATTTGGAATGAGCACTGACACACACCAGCATGGTGAGAATTATCAGGTAGCTGCTCGGTGTGTGTGTGTGTGTGTGAGAGAGAGAGAGAGAGAGAGAGGGAGAGATCATTCCACAAAACAATGCACAGAGATTTCACAGAGTAAGCCCTGCAAGTCGTCACCCACACCCACAGAGTCTGACCTATTTCCCAAGGGTTAAACTCCAACAGTCACTGACGGAGAGCTTCCTGTCCACGCAAGCAGCAGTTGAAGCCCTGACTGAACCCAATGAAAAGTAATCCAGGCTTCAGAAAACAAGCTATTTTCTGCAGAAAAAAAATAAAGACTGATACTGAGCCTATTTTGGAGGCACTTGCTCCAAATTGATGCTGGGAGTTGAACCAGCAGCTGCTCCAGCAAGTGATCCCCAACAGGAGCTCAAATCATTGGAAAGAACATCCTCCGATGAGTAGAGAGGATGCCATAAAAAGTGCAGTTTGTGTGTGTGTGTGTGTGTGCGTGTGTGTGTGTATGTGCGTGTGTGTGTGTGTGCGCGTGTGTTGTGGGGTGACAAACAAAGCTGTGAATGGCCTGGCTTTTTCCCTCAAAAGAAAAGACAGTGAGCGTGCAGAGGAGGAATGAAAAGGAGAAAGCGAGTCAGAGAAGAGGCTGTGTGCTGCTGTGGCATGCAGCCTGAGAATCCCCACAGCAGATGGTGTGTGTGTGTGTGTGTGTGTGTGTGTGTGTGTGTGTGTGTGTCTGTGTCTGTATCTGTGCTAAACACAAAGGTCCCTGGAAGTGGTGGATGAGTGGCATGCAAAGGTGCAAGCCACAGGACCTGTGTGTCTGAGAGCCGGACTTAACTGTCTGCTGCTGTCACTCACTGCAACAACTCCTGCCCCACTCACTGCTGATTGCTGCTAATGCTCCTCGTCTCTCTGACATTTGTCCCTTGAGCTGTCTTTCTAACTGCTTTGGTGTAGTAATAAAGAAAGCTGATCAAGAGTTTGTGTTTAAAGCTGTGTTTGGTAGAAAAAGCGAGTCAGAGAAGAGGCTGTGTGCTGCTGTGGCATGCAGCCCTGAGAATCCCCACAGCAGATGGTGTGGGGATTCATAAATCAATCAGCTATCAATCGATTAATCAACATTTGTTGTGTGGTAAAGCACAAAAATGAAAATATTTTCTTAAGATGCTTTCCCAGAATATTATCAAGTCTAGACTTGATAATGATAAATAGACATACACTCTTCTCCTGGTTCCAGTCAGCACCCAAGCTGCAGCATTCTGAACCAGCTAAAGATTCCTAGTAGACTTGTTAGAACAGCCTGATGAAAGAGAGTTGCAGTTATCTAACCTGCAGGAAACCACAGCATGGACTAATATCTCTGCTGAAGTGTAAAACAAAATGTCTGATTTTTGCTGATGTACCAAATAAAAAAATGACCCAGATTACTCTTCAGCGGAGATCACTGCTTTAAAAAGAAGCAGCAGATATGACTCTGTCGTGGAGATCCCTACATGAAAATCACACATGACTCTGTAGTGGAGCCCCCACATTAAAACACACATGACTCTGAAGTGGAGATCCGTACATAAAAAACACATATGACTCTGAAGCGGAAATCCCATAAAAAACAGACATGACTGTGGTTGAAATCACTGCTTTAAAAAGTTCAAAAGACTATCAAAGAAATCACTGGATTAATGGAACACACATAACTCTGTGGTGGAAATCACTTTATTAAAAGAAGACATGTCCATGTAGTGGATTTCACTTTATTCATAAAACAGACATGTCTCAGTGGTGAAGATCACTGCATAAATGAAAACAGAAATTACTGTAGTAGAAAACCCTGGATGAATCAAACAGAGACTAATCAGTGGTGAACATCACTGCATTAAAACACAAAGATGACTTAAGTAGGGAGGACTGGATTAATAAAGCTTGCTTGACTGTAGAGGAGATCACTGCATTAATAAGAACAGACATGACTCTGTAGTGAGGATTACTGCACTGAAAAAAATATAGATTATTGCTCCAAATATTTTACACATGGTTTAAGCACATACCTGGGTACCCACTGATAGTGACTGAAACCCATTGCATTCACAGGTACAAACTGTGCCATGCAAAGAGGTTTCTATATGTTATCATTGGACTTTCCTCTTTGGGCAATTCCGTAGTACATTCAACACATATTACAACAGCATGGCTCTGTAGTAGAAGAGTCCACATTCATCTTGTTAAGTTTTTGGAGACTGACTGGTGTTTGGATATAGTTTGTCTTTAAGGTATGGTTTACGAAGTAAGTGTGATGAAAAACATCCCCAGGAAGGGCATTCTCAGTTGTAATTCAAAGACTCATATTTTAAAGTTATGTTTCCTTTAAGCTTGTATTGAATACACAAACAAGTGTTAATATTGTTCTCATCACTGTTTTATCCTCCTCTGTCTTCACTTTAAACCTCTTATCAGGGAGGTTAGCATGCCTGTGCAGGTGAGGTATTCATAACCAGCATGTACAAACTCACAATGACTCAATTGCTGATCAACACACTCACGTTCTAACTATTCACCATGTTGGAAACAAAAAGCCTGGAATTCTCTCAGCTCTACCCAGGATCTCAACACTGACATGTGAAATGGGGTTTGTTTCTTTATCCACACACACACACACACACACACACACACACACACACACACACACACACACACACACACACACACACACGTGACTCTCAGCATCATCACCGGCATGTTAAAGCTCACTCAGATCACTGAGGCTTGGTTTAAGGTCACACAGTCCATCCCCTTACATGCAATGGTCGGGCTGAGGTCTAAGCTTGATTGCAAAGTCAGAGCGGGGGAACTAGTCTTGTCTGTATATATGTGCAAAAAAGAGAATCAAATTTCAGGCTGACAGCGTCTCTCTCTGCACTGTGTCTGTGTGTGTGTGTGTGTTTCTAACTAGTTTGTGTTCACCTGAAGGGGTAACAACACTCTAACGATGTGACACTATTTGTCGTGGCCATGTATTGCCTCTTCTAGCTGAAATTTGCCTGCTCTCATTGCTGGTGCATTTCAAGACCTGCTGAATCCTGCCAAATCCAACACAGTCCAATAGCAATCCAATTATCTGGGTGTGTGAGTCAAGCTATGTTATGACCTATCTCAGTAGGACTAAGCTGTTGACATGCATCTGAATAGTCTGATCCCACACTTTCTAAGCTCATAGTCCAATTTCTTGAACTCAATTGGCCCTTTTCCACTGACTCGCCTTGGCCCTACTCTACTCGCCTCTACCCGGTTTGTGTTGCATTCCCACTAGCGCGGTACTACGCGTCAGATGCCAGTTTTTAGTACCTACTCTACCAGGGTTCTAAGCGAGTAAAGCTGATACTAAAATGTAACGTGGACGGACTGCTGATCACTCATTGGTCAGAGAATGTCGTCTCTGCAGCTTCTGACTCTGAACAAATCACTTACAAGAGGCAAACGAAGAAGTCAGCGACGGGTTTTTAATGACATTTAAACCCGACGGCACAGAACCAGACTGAATGAAGACAAAATACAGCCCTAAAATGCTCCTTCATGATTCCTAAATAATTTTAAAGTCCTTTTTAAACCAAAAAGAAGTTAACAGCAAAGATAGTTCGGTTTAAAGAGTCTTTCACATTAAATCAAAGTTCGTTGGCACTGGAGCGATCTGTCTGCCACGAGAGTCTTTAAGCACCAATCAGTCCATTAATCCACAGGGAACCAAAAAGGAAAACCAGTTCAAAGAAGAATGATTGATCAACAAAAAATCTCTGCTATACCAGGCCCAAAAATAAAAAATTAAAGCGATCTCACTGGATCCAGGGAAGAGTTGATGTCAGGAAGCAGCTCCTTCGTTTTCCTCCGCGTGCAGCAGCACAAGGCTGTTGTTTACCTCCGTTGTCATGACGCCCAACACTGAGCCGCTGTATTACTTTAATGAAATCTTTTGAAATCTTTTTTTTTCCCTTTAAAGACCACGGTGGCACATATGTTAGTACAAAATGATGTTTGTGTGGCGTTATAGATGAACATGCACGCACTTCTGCGCAGCACTTTAGCGCAGCTGTGTTATAAGATCCACGCCCACCATGAGTCTGGAGCCGGGCTAGTGGAAAAGCTAACCAAACCGCGTAGAGCCGGGTAGAGTAGAGTAGAGCCGAGTCGAGTAGGGCTGGAATTGTATTGTGGAAAAGCGCCATAAGTAAACACACAGAGACACTGATGAGACTGAGTAATTCAGACTGAAATGGGACAGTTGAAATCCGGTGGGGAGGTGTGGGAAGGCGTGGGGCAGTTGGCTCAACAATTAGCTTGGGGCTGTCATGGCTCACCTTTAAGAGATGTGGTGTGTGCTGAAGGTGGTCAGGAGTCAGAAGGGTTGGTAAACTGTAACCCCCTGAGGACAAACTAACCACGACCTGCTCCTCTTAGTGTTTGAATGGGAGCTGTGAGGGGATGTACCACAGTACGTCACAAAGGATGAATAATGAGACCTGTCTTTCTGACTCTCTGTCTGTCTTCTTGATTTGATTTGCAACCACAGTCGAAAACCAAATTTGCACCATGAAAACAACACAGAAAAATACATAGGACATAGATATAAATAACTGGCGTTATCAGGTGAGTTATCATACCATCTTTGAAGCCTTCAGTGCAAGGCTATGCCCAAAGCTCATTTAATAACCCTAAAGCTGAGGGAACAAATCGCCTGAGATCTGGGTTTTAGTGTGGGAATTTTATGAGCTATTTCACAAATCCACCCGCTAAACTGTTACCAAACAGTTTCTTCACCAATATGATTCCAAAGGTGTGTAATGACATGTCCTAAAATGTTGAAATTTTAACTTTTTTCAGGATTTTACTCAATGTCAAATGTTAGCAGAAAATATTTGCAGGGAAAAAAATGTGCTTCAAAAGGTGTGGCTTAATAATAAATATGTATATAATATTTTTTATTTTTATAATATATTTTTGTTTATTGCTGAGAAAAACTGACAAAAACTTAATTCTTGACTGTTTCAGTATGTCAGTTCTCAACATTGTCGGTATGGAAGTCAACGAATAACAAAGAATGTTTTTAAAACTGTACAAAAAATAAATAAAGCATCACATCATCAGATGAATATTTAGTGGTCTTCCAGTTAGCAAACAGTAGAGCTCTGACCCTGGCTGTGGTCTTAGGGTCATCTTTTCCCATTTTTTCTTAAACTTAGATTTCTAGCATTGAGACCAGTCAAAGTACATTCATACCCTACTTTAGACTGTTTAAAGTCAGTTAAAACCCAGATTTCTAGCATTAAGACCATTCAAAGTACATTCATAACCTACTTTAGACTGTTTAAAGTCAGTTAAAACCCAGATTTCTATCATTAAGACCATTCAAAGTACATTCATAACCTACTTTAGACTGTTTAAAGTCAGTTAAAACCCAGATTTCTATCATTAAGACCAGTCAAAGTACATTCATACTCTACTTTAGACTGTTTAAAGTCAGTTAAAACCCAGATTTCTAGCATTAAGACCATTCAAAGTACATTCATAACCTACTTTAGACTGTTTAAAATAGGGTTTAAACTTAGATTTCCAACATTGAGACCAGTCGAAGTACATTCATAACCTACTTTAGACTGTAAAAAATAGGTTTAAATTATTGTTTTTAATTCTTTAAATTCTTTGGTTTACACTTTGAAACTGACTTTTTGATAACCCACCACAGATTTGTCAGTGGGGTTCATGTAGGGGACTGAACTGGCCCCTTTAAGACCTGGATCCTTCTATGGCCCAATTCTCCTGGCCCTGGATGTGTGGAGAGGGACATCAGCATTTTGAAACATCCAGTTTGGACCTTCTGACAGAACAGAGCACATGCAGATGGAAGCATGTGAGTTTGGGGAATGGCACAGTACTTGTCAGAGTTCAATGTGTCGTCACAGAAATGAGCAACAGCAGCAGCGCTCAGTCATTCCCAAACCATAATACTGCCTCCACCATGCTGACAGTGGGTCCTGTACCTGCTGCAGATAAAGCTAAACCTTGCCCTCTGTGTACTATCACATTAGCAAGGGGAAGGTAAAGTTGGAACCCTCATCTGACCACAGTCCCCTTCCAGTCCCTGGCTGTTCACTTCTTGTTCGCCGGGCTAACCTCTGTCTCTCAGTGATCAGGAGCTCCTTTACAGCCTTGTAGAACCTTGAGCCATGACCTAAAAGTATGCCACAGACAGTGCAGGTGGAACACTGGACACCAGTTTGGTTTGACCATCATAGCTGGGAGGCTCCATCTACAATGCCTGTCTCCTTCTCCTCCTCGGCCCCCTCCCTTGAACCAAACAGAATGTATTGGGTCGTTAAAGCACAGCAGAGTGAAAATCTTTGGAAGAGAATTTGTGAATTTCCTATAATGTCAGGACTGGTACAGGTTTTTGCTTGCATTAAAGGCAGAGTATGCAGAATTTTCATGAAAATTAAGAATTTAGATTTTACAAGAATAATCCTGCTCAATTGTTATCTCTAGGCCTTTGTACTTGTGTGTCAGTGTTTGTGTGTGCCTCACCCCCTTATAGACCCCCTCCTTGCCTGTTTTGTTAAAATTACCCAGGACTCAAGACACCTCTAGGCAGAGAGCAGGGAGTTTATATGAGTGATGACCTGCCAATCATAGCACGTCTGGAGTGCATGTGACTTTGTGCTGTTGATAGCAAGTGGGAGAAGCTATCCGGAGCGGCTACGATAGCGGCCGTGACATAGAGAAAGAATGATTCTTTATCCCCAGCATATCTCATTTACCTGCAGGAAGTCAGGTGTACCACTCTTGAGTTTCTCTCACGCGATGCTGCAGGTGTTTTTACCATCTATGGTGTGTTTATGAAGCTACGACTGTTAGCCATGCTATTATCTACAGTCAGGGGCAGTGAGTATGTGCTGTGGCTGACGCTGAGCCACGGAGGAGGAGAGGAGTTTAGAGGTTTGTAAACAGAGGAATGAAACCTGACAATAAAAGTTCCGCATGCTTCACCTTTAAACCTCCTTTCTTCTCTTCTCCATCCCTGTCCAATGTTCTCATAGTTTTTGGGTGGGGGCAGAGTCCCAAATGTGTCATAGACAACACCTCTCTGGTTCCAACTTCACTGCTGTTTCCACATTGATAAACCTGAACTTAACCCAGTACTTATCTGTAATGTCATGAGATGATATCAGTTTGCACGAATCTGTCACCTCAGCCATGTGGGTGAGCACACACATACAGATAGACCATAGCTGTGTGTGTGTGTATTTCATGTTTCCTGGTTTCATGTCATGGTCTCCCTGGGTGGCAGACCCTCCTACGTAACAGCTGCTTGCGTTTGCATCCAACTCAGCCGGTGGGCAGATCAACAAAACAGCTCGGCAGCTCTCTTAGACAAAACTGTTGATGCACAGTGTTTGTGTGCGACTCCAGCTGGTATTTTGGACTGTGCACCCCAATCATGAGCCACCTCGCTAATCTCTCACAGGCTGCATCTACATCTGACCTGACTGAAGCAGCTCATCAAACTTCAGCAGACAGCACAGATCATTCCTGTGTTTATTGAGTGACTTATGACTGCAGAAACACAGTTATGTCAGACCAGTGTGAAACAACAGATGCTGAGCTGAGTCTGCTCTTTAGCATCACTACTGGTGAAAGTTAGTGTGGAGGTATGTATCTGCTGGAGTATATTTGTTCATTAAGGCATGTTAGCATTACTGTCGGTGTCTGTATGCATACTATGCATACAGTGTGGTACAATTCATCTACTGGGTGAAAAATCATATGAGATGGAATTTTTACATTGGAAAAACAGATAGAGCCACAGGAAGCAAAGTAAAGACTTAACACTTTACTACAAGGTGTAAGCGTGACAAAGAGGTGAAGTTCAATGGTGCTAAAAGAGAATGTGACTGAAGGTGGTACACTGCACAAAAGACCTATGTCCTCAGACTACACAGGCTCTGAGAGTCAGTCTCTCACAAACCCCCCAAAGGATGTGCTCAGCTGTAGTTCTTTGATGTGTGACATCATTGATAACTCTTTTGTTATGACAGAGAGGAGACTGAATTTTTCTGATACTGAAAGGCTGGACGCTGCAGCTTTGTTAAAGTCAAATGAAATGCCAGTCCAATGCTGCCAAAGGTCACGAAAGGTCAAATACTGCACATGTGTTTCAGTGTTCATCTGTGCACATACATGGTGGGTGGGACCTGGTAATCCACACTGTAAAGGATGGACACTGTCTCTCAACATGACTGCAGAAAGTTGAAAAGATCAACGTGTGGGTAGATATATACAGTATGAGAGGCTATAGCCCCTCAGTCATACGCTTTGCATGGCCATGCACATAGGGGCTGAGGAGGAAATGAGCAGATGATGAGATTTGATGCAGTTGAACCCTTGCGGCTGTTCAGATGCTGACTGTATGATTCAGGCTTTGTGCTCTAAGTGAATAAGACAGTTTTTATTGATCTGATTCATATTTATGTCAGTGTTAGGTTGCGGTGAGGCAGGACGTTCTGGGACAACCAAGCTTTGTTAAAAATAGTCTTCCTCTGTATTGGAAGTGAACATGTGAGCAGAGTCCATTCATGTCATATAGACATCTCCCAAAGTCTGCACTCTTGTCTGTTCCCATTAACAAACCTTTCTTATCTTGACAGCTATAAATACGACCTCTTTTAGTGCGAAGTCCTTAAAGAGCTCGGGGGGCTCACAACTCAAGCAGAAATCAACCTGAATCCTTCCTGAGGTCCATCCATCCATCCATCCATCCGTCAATCCATCCATCCATTTTCTTAACCGCTGATTCTGTTCAGGGTCGTGGGTGGCTGGAGCCAATCCCAGCTGTCATTGGGCAAGAGGTCACCGGTCACCTGTCAATCACAGGCCTGACATAGAGACGGACAACCTTTCATGCACACACTCACACCTACAGGAAATCTAGAGTAACCAGTTCATCTAACGTGGGCATGTTTTTGGTCTGTGGGAGGAAGCTGGAGTAGCTGGAGAGAGAACCCACACATGCGCTGGGGGAACATGCAAATTCCACAATGAAAGGCTGAAAGGTCTGAACCGTTGACCTCCTTGCTGTGAGGCTGCAGCACTGCCCATTGTGCCACCGTGCAGCCCCCTTCTTGAAGTCACAAAAATTAAAAGAATCCTGTATTTGGCAGCAAACAGCAGGTTAGGGAACAGGATGGAAGGCAGAAGCTTGTGTTTGGTTTGGGTTCTTGTAGAGCTCTATGGTGCCGTGAATTAGCATAGTTAAAAGGCCAACAGGTGTGTTATTACAGCCTTGCAACTTAATGCTTGTATTTCTGTGTCTTAATGGATAGCCAGTTAATTTCCACATGATTTGTAAAGGGTCTCCTTCAGTCTGCTCTCTTCTGGCTGATCCCAGAAAGTATGTTTGTGGAGGATTCATGAACATGAAGACAAAGCATGTGTAGCAGGATGACTTTAATCATCCTTGCTGTCATTCCGACTGTGCCGTTCAATATCCTCCTGTTAGCCAATCAGCTCAGGAGGCTACCTTATATAGGTAGGCGGCATTCCTCTTGTCGCCCTCTTGCTCTTTGGCCGTGAGGCTCTGCCCCCCCCCTGGTTGCCTCACTTCCCGTTTCGGCTGCAGCACCGGTGCAGTTTGGCGTTAATCCGCCCCAGCAGCTCACGGGGATTTCCAGTTGGACGCTGCTGTTTGTGGCTGTCATACAGGCTCCCGCCTCGCTTCTCCTCCTCTCTCCTCTGAATATGATTCACTCGTTTTGTTTTCTTTTGTTTTCTTTTGTTATATGTAGTCCTCTTTTGGTAAGGTGCTTCTGTAATTAATTATTGTCTTCTATTGTTTGAATTTGGGGTAACTTGTTTTGTTGATATATTGTTTGGATTTATTGTACCCAGCCCAACTAATTTCCCTTCTCCTTTCAGGACTGGAGCTTACGGTGGTGGTCCTGGTGTCCTGGTGGTGGTAACCCCCCTTCCTGTGTGCTGTGTGACTTCGGGTTTTCAGTTTTTCACTATTTTGGTGTGCGTGTGAGTTGTCACGAATCCCTGGGTGCTCCTCTCCTGGGATCCCTTCCTTCCCACTGGTAAGCTCCGGCCCTGTCGGCCCCCCCCCCCCCTTCCCCTTTCCTTGTGAGTATGATGTTTTATTAAGAATGTTCAATTTTATTACGTGTTGAAAATAAAATATTGTTATCTTTTCTACTGGAACCACGTCTCATGCTCCATTTTGTATACGAACCTGAGTGTCTTAAAATTTGAGTATCAATCCTATTACTTCCCTGGGTGAGATTCCCAGGGTGGCGTTGTCGGGCCGCTCAGGGGTTGAGAAACCATTGTTTAATTTATATTACCCTTGAGTGTGCGTACTCTTCTCCTCGTCTCGCCACACATGTTTAAAACACACAGCTCACATGTTTAGAAACTGTTGGTGTTACAGTGCAACACAACGAAATACTTACTGTTCGGCCATAATGTAAGGTGAATCAAGCCCATCAGGCTTCATTTTCTTCTTCTACTGTTTACCCAAAGAGATGCATGATGGCAAGGGACAGGCATTATTCAGAGAAGAGAAGAAGAGTGTTACTTGTACAATTGCATTGTATGAGTGAATATTTTACACGTGATATGACAGTTGCAGCTTTGGAGGATGTGTTTTGTATTGTGTAAGGGACCAAGCAGACAGACAGAGACAAAGGTGTATGGGAAAAGAGCTCTCTTCTTTTTTATTCTATGAAAATAACCAACCAATGCAAAAATCCCAGCTTGATTGTGTCAGAAAGCAAATCTAAAAGAGGTCAACTCATCAAAAAGAACTGAAGCCCTTACTTAACAAACAGAATCAAACAGACCTAACTTTAATGAGACAAAAGAGGGGCTTAAACACACAAAGGACTAGTCCAACATAACAAAAAGGGGGAGAAACTCAGAGAACTACAAACTAACCATCTAACAAACTCAGTAAATCAACATAAAATCAACACAACTATTTACAGAAAATCTAAATTATCTACACTTAACCAAAAAAGGAAAAATTTGGTGATAAACGTTAAGACCAAATATCTCCCTCCTGAGTTACTTTGAACCTGAACCATAACTGCAAATTAGAATAAATGTAGAAAGTTTGTAGAAAGTGTTATTATTTCAACAAAAAGTGTGTGATTGTGCGATTTTCCTCAACTAAATCAACCTGTGTTAGAATCCAAACAAAAGAAATACTAACATGTGGTGGTGGCAGTTGGGGCCACCGCTTATTGAATAGGCAATGTTTTTAGTATGTAAGATGCAGTTTATTCTGCCTAATTTGTATGACGCTCTCTGCTTAGATTGTATTCTTACAGTGGTTGTCAGAAACAACAGTTACATGTAAACAAGTATTTATTGTTGGAGCAGCTTTGTCACATGGGCAGACAGGAAAAACTGTGCCAGGTCCCATCATCCAAATATTTACCCACATGTCACCTCAGGCCCTCAGAGGAGTAGGAGAGGAAAAACCAAAAGTGGCAAAACACAGCACAGCAGCGCGCCTTCGTCCTGTGCTGTGGTGGAACTGATGGGGTGTGTGGTGAGCGTGTGTGTGTGGGCATGCCTTGATGTCGACTGGGAAAATGTCTGAACTCACACAGAGCAATTTGTGGTGTGTCTGTAGAGGAAAAGAGGGAAAAGACACAGTAGCCACGATCAGAGAGAGAGAGAGCACTCCTGAGTGATTCAGAGAACAGTTCTGACAAGAGAAAGTCACACGATGCTGAAATAGTCACAAAATCACACCTCTTTTGACTTTTTAAGCTTCACTAAGCATTTGTTCATGAAATTTAAGACCAGAAGCACCTTAAAACACAGAAGTAATAGATGGTGATTCAATAGAAGAAGGAAACATACGCAACACATGTACTCAAGCTTTTATTTTATCCAAGGGAAACAACCTGTGTTTAAAACTGTGCCTGTGAAAATAACTCTTAACATGAACTTAAAATACACTGCAACTGAATGAAAAGCTTTTCAAACTTGAATTGCCTACAGTGGTGAAAATCAAATAAAAACACTGGATATAAATTATATAAAAAGACTAATGTTTATGTGCTGGATGTGTAAAACCATCAGAACAAAAGGCTTATAAATTGTTTATAACTGTTTCAGAATGACTCTTATAGTTCATTTGTAATTGTTGAATCAATCTTTGATAAACTTTGAACAAAGGGTTAATTAACATATTTATCCACTGAGGCATCTATAACTGTTGCATGATAGACAATAAGACCTCCTCTGTGTAAGACTCGCTCGATGGTGGACCGTGACACCTTTGTCCCTGCCTGGTCAAGCGTTTCCATTAGGGCCTTGGTTGTGGTCTGTGGGTTGGTGTTGACCGCTCAGCAGATTTTCCACGCAAGTTTGGGGGACACCTTACGTTTCCGACCACGCCCACTGAGGTTTTTAACAGTGTTGAACCTCTTGTGCTTGTTGATGATGCTCTGGACGGTTGAAGCAGGGACAGCATACTGCTTGGAAATGGCCTTGTAACCCTTTCCTTCACTGTGGGTTTGAACAAGACGCTGACGTAGGTCCTCGCTGAGCTCCTTCATCTTTACCATGATGACCAGAAATTGAGAATGACCTGCACACTTTTGCCCTATCTATACACTTCTGGAAATATGTCTTTTTTTACTTTAACATTTGGCCAACAATGTTAAATAAAGGCTTTCATTCCATTGTGGCATCTTGAAGTAACTACCGGACAAAAATGACCATACTTTGCACATTTTTGTGGAAATATTGTCAGGGGTACGAATAATTTTGGACATGGCATTTTTTGGGACTCCATCAATAAAATAGACATAAATGCTTTTTTGAATTTTGTATTTTTGTCGTTCTTTCAATTGTTGGTCACATGTTACTGATACAAAAATTTGAAAACATGCATTCATTTCACCACTAAATGAAAAAATCTCAAGAATTAGCAAGGGTATGAATAATTTTGAGGACAACTGTGTGTGTGTGTGTATATATATATATATATATATATATATATATATATATATATATATATATATATATATACATACGCACATACAGGTTGAGTTCATAAATCTATGAGGCAGACATGAACTAAATGCCTTTCACAGCAACGCTGCTCAAACATAAAGTGACTGTCTTCCAGCACCTCAAGGGTTTCTCTTGATCTGGTGTTCAGGCACAGGAATGAGGTTATGAGTTGCATAACCTGGAGCTGCTCTATCCCTCATATTTCCATCAGCTTTGCATGATTTGCATAGTATTTGCATGGTGACCCTCAGCTGGCCCCGGCTGCATGCTACAGTTGTGCAGGGGAAGCCCACTGGCTGTTACCCATTACACAACCAGGAAGCAGCAGCAGCTGGACCAGAGCCTCCAGCTACAGAGAGGGAAACCAAAGCACAGAGGTTCAGCAGCAGATAGCTCAACTGAAACCAGCAGCTGAAGAGTCCTCCTTGTATCTTTGCTGCGGTACAGCTCACACTGTGCATTCATCCCAGATGAAGACATGGGACAACAGGCCGGGGCTCAGATATGGGGCACAGNGCCCAGGAGACAATGCAGACATACATCAGCTAACGTATGCATCTCCCTGTGCGATAAGATAGTATTCATTTTTCTCCGTCTGTGCAGTGTGGGAAAAAAAACTACAAGGAATGTGCTCACACTTCCCACAGAGCATTCTGTCACCGCCACAGCTTGTTAGCTGCTTTATTCCTGTCCATACAGGCACCTCAGAGGGCTCGGCCTGCTAGACTCTAACTCCAGCATGTGGGAAAGGTTAGCTTTAAAAGCTGCTGGGCCAAACAAGCTGTCAGTCAAACAGGTTCAGGACAGTTTGGATGACAAATGCAGACTGGCTTTACAAGGCAGCGTCTCTAGAGCTCCACTTTAAACAGAGTGATGAAGCACTCTTCAGAGAGTGTGTCAGCACGGGAATGCTTTCAGAGACATTTCCGCCACATTAGTCCTCCCACACACTCACCTTTAACAGGCCTGATGAAGAAACACCACCTCTATACTCCTCATTACTCCCCTTTCCACCCATTCAACTCTCTTAACTCCTCACCAGGGCTCTAAACAAACTTTTGTGATCACAAGCCAGTGTGGCTGGTAGTCCTGAAGTTATAAGCCAATCAGACTTTTCACCAGCCAACTTTTTTTTTTCCCAGTGCAAAGAAGACAGATTGCAAGGGATACTAATTTCATTTGACCATCTATTAACCAAAGTTTGCGATTAATCCTGAGATTAACCTAAATCTGAGATTAATCTTAAACGGAAGTTGGGAATGTAAATCTGATCAAATAATGAAATGAAACTTGCATACAAAGATAATCTTAAAATTTTATTTCTCATTAGGGACAGGAGCTTAAGAGAGATTTGAGCCCTTGATGATTTGGTCAACTGAAAGGAGCAAGCCTAGGGTTACCATATTGTAAAAACTCCAAAAGTGGACCCCATATCCGGCTCTTGGAGATTTTGCAAAAATACCCCAAAATACTCAATGACGACAAAGTAGCTTCACAATCCATACAAGACTTTAAAACTCTCCTTTTCTTTTTGTAGTCATTCTTTACAACACAAACAGAAATGATGACCAGAAATCCCATTTTCATCAGTTGAAAAACAAAAAAATGACAAACCGATTTAGCTGTGATTTTTTCCTTTTTTTCCCCACATGAGATTAAATTATCGTGATCAGTCATTTTTTCCAATTTCTTTCTCATAATTTTGACTTTTTATCTTAGAAATTTGACTTTTTTTCTCATAATTTGCCTTCATTGTCTCAAAAATTGACTTTTAATCTTACAATTCTGACTTTGAATCTTCAAAATTTGACTTTTGTTTCATAATTTGACTTCATTGTCTTGAAATCTTGATGTTTTTATTGCACAATTTTAACTTTCTATCTTAAAAGTTTGACTTAAAATGGCCCAAAAATATCTCAAATAAGCCAAGTTTTATTTTATTATTTTCTTTTTATCTAGTGGAAATGGGCTTCCATAATATCCCCTGACTACATGCTTTAATAACATGAATATATATATTTATCTTGTGCAAAAATATAAATAATGCATCAGAATTTCTGGTTGAATTTGGATTTTGAGGTATTTAAATCTTCAGTTGAAACAAAGGTGCCAGCTTTGCAGACAGAACACGATGCCCCCCACCAGTCACAACCATGAGGATGATGTTTTCCTGCTCAGCATCTTGACAGGTTGGTGCAGCAGAATAATGTCAGTAGCTCAGTGCAGCTTTGCTTTGTTATAAATATTACTAGTGTGTAAAAGCAGAGAAAAACCTGCACATTTTGGGGCAAAGGCAGATGTTTGGTCTCCCAGGGCGCTTGCCAGTCTGTGGAGACGTTCCTGTTCAGGGCCTGAGCCCACGGAGGCTAACCTGACAAAGGGAATCACAGGGATTCACACAGGGATTCACAGAGTCCTCCTGTAGGCTGGGACAGAGCCTAGCTGAGAGAGCACATCTTTGCTCCATAGGAGCTGTGAGGGACTCCCCTTGTAGCAGGCGGATTTTTGAAAAGAACTATGATGCGCCTCATTCTCGAAGTGTCCATCAAATGTTCTTCCTGAACACAAGCTAGAGGGCGAGGGATCAGAGGGATGGGGGTAGAAGCATGAAGGAGAGCCTTGGGTCAGGGCTGGTGAAGGAGTGCATCTACTCCCAGAGGCAGAGTTTTCTGGGTTTTCATCCACTGAGTGTTTTACCATGAAACGAAGGCAGTTTGTGTGAAGAGAGGGAGGAGACGGTCACTCTCCTCCCACAGTGTGAAACTGACACATCCTGTCCCACCTGTGAAGAGACAGAGAGACGTCTGCAGACATGGAGATGTGAGGCCTAACTTTTAACAGTTGCATTCCCATAGAAACTGCACGCAGGGATCCTGTGAAATAGATGATACAGTGCTTCTTTTATCACCAGCCAAGTTGGGTTTTTGTATTACCCACCAATCTTAATTTTCGCCCGCATTTTTCGGGTCAGTGGGTGAAACTTTAAAGCCCTGCTTCTCACTATTCCTCTTTCCTTCCTTCTTCTGTGCTTCTTTCTTTTTACCAGTCCAGCTCTGTTGTCCACCTCTGTCATGAAATAAACCCAGATCCCTCCTAAATTCAGATTTATAGAGTAGGGAACTCTACCCCAAACATGTTTGCAAAGTGGACGCTGATTTTAGTGTTCATTACTTTCCCTACAGATGTGTGGTAATGATTTTTTTTTGTGAGGTTTTACAACAAATGGTAACTTTTACAGAGGCTTCACTATGTCTTCTTTGAAGGTCATCATACAGTGCAGATCAGTCAAGAATAGAATAGAATAGAGTAGGAACTTTGTTGTCTGTTACAAGTGACAGAAATTTGTCTTTAACAGGCTTATTCAAAAGACAAATTTCTGTTTGACCCCAATTCAATTCAAAAAACAAACATAAAAACAGATAAAAATATTTGTACATTATGTTCATACAGTCATCACAAAGAAAAGATAGGCTGTTAACAGCAGCTTGTGTCTATTTATTTTGTTCAGTGTGATTACTGCAGAGGGAATGACAGCATCTTTTGGAGATGTGTCCTTAGGCCAATGGAACCTTGTAGCATCTAATGGCAGCATCTGAAGACAGTGTGTGGGGTCTTCTATGATCAGGATGCCTTTTCTGGTCACAGACTGAGTGTGCAGTTCATGTTCACGGTTCAAGCTTTGTTAGCTATGTCTTCAAGTATGGAAGAATGATTGAACAATGATTGTAATTAAATGGAGGTGTGTTAAAGCAAGTCAGAAAATCTAAATAATGATTGCATGGAGCAGATTAGTGTCTTTATTTTTCCTTCTCAATGCGTGAGGTGGAGGGTTGTCTTCCATGTTAAACCCGCAATCCTTTCTTTGATGTGAGAGAATGTTTGAACAAGTAGGGAATGAAAGAATGAGAAGGAACAGCAAGAGAAGAAGGAGAAGATGAATGGAGACTATGTTTCAACCATCCATTAAACAAACTGTAACTGTCTCAGTTTGATATTTGAACAGCAGGTCCCTTCAGTCCACAGAACATACAGAGAGCAGCACCACAGCCTGCAGGTACACATGTCAGCATGAAACTCACGCCATTAAAAGCCTGTGCAAGTTTGACACACACACACACACACTCACACACACACACAAACAATTATTATCCAGATATCTCCTCCCAACCCAGGAGCACAGTGTCGTGTAAAATCTAAATACAAACCTATATACCTTCTTAGACGGGCGTCCTTAAGCCGGGGAGGAGACTCTCTTAGTGCCGGAAACAAAATTCAAGCATAGGTTAGTAGTGTGTACCGCACGCGCACACACACACACACACACACACACACACACACTTGAAAAACCAAGATAATGCCTCGTGGCACTTGAACCTGACAAATGAAGGTTGTTAAAGTTGTTCTCCAACTTTTCCGCCGACATCACATCATGCTCTCTGTTGACCTCTGTTACCTGCTCTCAGCAGACCCTGCTCTGCCTCCAGGACATATGATCATAACAAGTTATCATACAAGTGTTTGGAGGGAGGATTGTGTAGGTCATAACACAGTGCAACCACTCTCCACCTGCTGCATGAATACTTTCAAACAGAAAATAAAGTCATTACAAGTAAAGATGAAATATGAATGAAACCTAGAGTAAGAAAGCCTGAACTAAAAGTAAGACTGAATCTAAAATAACTGCCAAAATGAACAATGAGTTGAACCCCTGGTTACCAACTGTTCAAAGGAGACTCATGACAGCTTTCTAAATAATTTACTTTACGCCATCTTTGGGGTGAAACACAAAGGTATTCTTGTGTTTTAGCTGTCAGAAAATTGAAACTTATGAAAACAGCCTCCAGAGTGGATTTTTTCTGAAACGCCACAGCAATCATTGCCATGTGAACAGCAAGTCAGAATTTTCAGTGGAAATACTAACGCTTCACTCAGCTTTGTGCATGAGCATTGCAATTTCATCGTGGCTGTGCCATGCCCGAACCAGAGGACAACAACAGCACTAACAATGGAGGACTACCATGTTGTGCTTGTGCTGCTGAATCTGCTGGCTGCCTTCCAATAATATGTGCATCTGTTGCACCATTTCTGTAATCAGCAAAGGAACATTTAATACATACACCAAATGATCAGCTCACCTCTCCTTTGGCTTCGAAACTGTTGTTGTGTGTATGGCCCCTACAGTTACAGCACCTTCTTCAAGCCTGGCGTGTATATTACAGTGTTTTCAGTCCCAGCGTCTCCATGTGAAAGCAGATGTTTTTCACTGTGTTTTTATTAAACAAACCTAAAACCCTCACAATTTCTCAGGGTAAACATACCCTATAGGGTTGATTTTGGAGGGAATCCTTGCAGTTTTAAAAAGTTCTTTGTGAGACTTCATGATGGAGGGCTTAACAATATGGACCAAATTTCAAAAATCTATTTTCTCGTCAGATGTTTTGATATCAATAGAATATGACTACAAGTTCGGGGAAAACTACCTTATGAATATAAGCTCCAAATGATCAAAGCCAAACTTGCAGGAACTGAATATTTTGTTTGGAGAACCCACAGTCCTGAACTGGAATTTGAAATCAAATTTCACAAACAAGAATTAATTTTTGAGGAATCTTTTTTTTTCCCCCAGTCCTACTGCTAGCACGGACAGCACAATACCTTGCTGTTGTTTGTATTCGCCTTTTTTTTTTACTCTGACATACCTCCAAATGATAGGAGATGGCTTTTTTCTTTGCCATCCAACATTTGGATTTTGCACCAGCCCTTTGTTTCTCATTTCTCTTTTTTATGTCCCCCACGGTGTGTGTGTGATTGTGAGTGTGTGATTGTGTGTGTGTGTGTGTGTGTGTGTGTGTTCGGTGTGTGTGTGTGTGTGTCTGTTCGGTATGGACTGAGCCCAGCATTTTCACAGCAGCTCTGAAAGTCATTAAAACATTCACAGACGTACAACTGGCTTTCATTTTGTCATTATAGCCCCCATGAAGGCCCTGATTGTTGGAGAGGAGTTTCAGCCAGAGAAACAGGACTATAGAGGGAGGAGGGATGAAAGAACGAAGGAGGGACCACACATGTCTTCATGGACAGGGAATCCTCCACTAACCCGAAGACTGGACTGATGCCTGACTCCTCTGCTGCAGAGATCAGCTGCAGAGACACTGGGTCTGTCATTTTCAGGTGTAAGGGAAAGAGTAACTGTGCCTTTACAGTGTTGCCTCCAGAGGTGATAAAAGTGCAGAGGCTGCAGACCTCAGTGGCCGGTCCGGGTTCAAGTCCAACCTACAGCCTCATGTTTCCTATACTATCCACTGTCCTATCCTCTGAATATCGGCACGCAAAGTCCAAAAATAAAGGACAGCAAAGAATGATCCTGCCTCATCGGTGAGAGCTATGATTTCTTTGAGGTCATAAGATGGTTTGAGCTTTAGGTTTCAACACCCTCTGACTCATAGACCTGATTTAACAAAAAGTTACTCTAAGACAGTTCATACCACATTTATAAGTGAGGTCTTGTCTCAGTGATGACATCAGCAGCTCCATCCATATAAATCCTTGTCATTGTCCAATCAGCATGCAGCATTCACAACACCTTTTTCGTCACTTGTTGCACTTTCTAGTTCATCCATTAATGTTGACTCCTGGAAATCTGTCAAGGACCAAATGCTGCCATGAAAGGAAGGGAACGGAAAACCGGTTCCTGTTAAGAATTGATAAGAAACTGTTCAATCCATTGGTATGGTGAGCCTTAATTCTTAAAGATTCCCTCCTCAATTCTTTACATTACACATAGGTAACCTTACATTGACTATTCTACTCCAGTTTCCTTATCTTAGCAGATAGATTACAGTTTCCCAAGAAAATGCTGATTCAGGAATTTTCTGTTTTAAGTCTTACTTAAGAAGCTGTAAAACTAAAAACTCTAAGTAATGTGAACTACTCTCTCACAAGAGATTCATATTCAATACATTAAACAAGTTATACACTTTCTAATGTACTAAATAAAAGTAACATAAAAAACAAAACAAAACAACATAGGAAACACAGCACTAGCTTGATACGATTGTATATGGGAAGTTGGATTGATATGCTAGCTGTTAGCATTGATATAATGTTGCTTTTGAAACATAATTTCAACTTTCATCACAGAAATATATCACAATAGCTTTTTTGTGAACAATACCGAAAACTCAGAGATGTCAAAATACTAACAGGCAAATGTTTTCTAAACAGGAAGTGCAGGCTCATGGCTGACTTCAGCATAACTACGGCAAGCTCAAGGGTAAAAAAAAAAACTGATTTTTACTTGTCTTTGTGTGTTTCGATCCAGAGATATCTAAATCCATTCACCAATTTCAGATTTATTTACTGATGAACTCAACAAAATGGTGCTGACACATTAAAGTCCACAGGAGGAATCGACAAGGGAATCAATGAAGATGAATCAGATCAATGAGCAGATTGATAAAGGCATCAGAATCAATAAAATATTACCAATACTCATCCTTACTGTTATGTATGTCCTTACAGCATCTCTAGTATTGTCCCTGGAATGGTACCTTCAGCTTCTTCAGCTGTTTGAAGCTCATAGGGGCTTAGACAGATGACCTGTGGGCTGGGGTCAAGCTGGGCACTATAGGGGCCAAGTATCATGTTACTTCTGTTTAAATTCAATTTCATGAAGATTTGAATTAAATTCAGAGACTTGCATCAATTCAACACCTCGTGATAACTTAGAGCTCAGTAGAGTATTAACCGGTCTAAATTACCCCCACAGATGGGGGTCCATGTATATGCAACTGCTGCTGCTGCTGCAGGCACGAACCATTAGTATAGTTCTAGTCTGGTTGGAGGGGGGTGTTAAATTTGAGTGGAGGAGCATCCGTTTGTTCTCCACCTCCTTTTGCCCACAGATAACGGTGTAATCAGGGAGGGGCAGTCAGGAGGGGGGAGGTTAGACGAGGACAGGGCAGCAAAGAGAGGAGTAAGGACTGTTTGTTTATGCCTTGTACATACATTTTAATATTTTTACGAGTGCGATATGTCATTTAAGATGAGAGAGCTAACATCTTAGGTGGATTCAGAGCAGAATAAACCTGAAAACGAAACCTTGTTCAATTACATAGAGTGCAAACTTGAAATCTTAAACAAGGAAGGTAAGCTGAAGAGAAAGAGAAAGAGAAAGAGACTGCGGAGATTGAGATCTTTATAGTCCAACATGGTAACAGTTCAGGATAAAGCTAACCCACCCTTCTCCTGACACAACCTAACAAAACACTCATAATCAGACTCTTAATGATCTGCAGGTCACTTTTCTAGGAACCAGCTGCCTTTAAAAGTCTGACTCAGGACGGAGTTAGATACAGACAGCTTTCCCTCCCTGTGTCCATTTGTCTGCTGTGCTGAGTGCACTCAGACTGGCAGATTCTGAGAACCACACACAGTGACCCTCAAGGTCACTCAGCAGCTCTTTGGGTTCAAGGCCTTTTTGATGTCTAATACAGCGCTGCAGCAGGCAGGAAGAGCTCTGATACCAATCTGATCCCTCATGCCCTTCCACTGCTTCCTGAGGCACTACATGCTCAAAGCAGTGTGGTAGGTGCTTGATTTCCAGCACCAAATTGAATTAAGCCTGGCGTCAGGGGGAGGGTCCTTATGCTACCTGTTTCAGATGAGACTATTTTGTTCCGGAGAGGAAAGATATTTGCTTTAGATTTATCACAATGAAGACTCCATGGTCTTTTTCTCATAGCTACAGGTGCTGTAAACTGTGACTGTAACACTTCCTGTTTCCACCTGTAGGGTGTCTTCTGAATCTGCTTATATGGACTATATATTTTTTGGGTTGCAGGAACTGAATTTAGTTCAGGGGTAAATGTTTTAGTTCACCAGTTGGGGTACTATTTCCACATGTCAAGGAACCTCTAGGGGTGGGGTCTGTGAGCTGAATATTTCTGATTGGTGGAGCAGCCTCTGTGTTTTTGTTTCCCCCTCCCTCCGACCCCCAGCTGTGATGGCCCAGGTTTAACACCTCCGGAACAATGATCTTTTTTAAGGCCCCATTTACACAACAACGTTTCACAGCATTTCACCCTGAAACGCAGGAAAAACCAATGAAAGAAAATTTGCGTCTACACGGTAACGCTGAGGAACTGAAAACGCTGTAGTATGCATGTCAGGCCTTTAGGTGGCGGTATAACTGTGGGAACAACAGTATAGAGGCCAAAGAAGAGGTGAGCCGGTCATCTGGAGTTTGTATCCATAACTTCTTCTCTCACTGCAGAAATAGTGCAATAAATGCACGTTATGGTAGAATCCAGTCAGTAGATTCAGCATCAGAAGAACGAAACAGTCGGTCACTGTTGCTGTTGTTGTTCCTAGGTTCTTGCATACATGCCTGGCACAGAGCTAAACGTGACGTCAGTGTATCCAGGGAAAAACACAGCTTAGTGTCGACATGGAGACGGTGAAAGCGGTGTTTTCAAAAGTTTCCACTCTAGTGTGCGTTTTAAAAGTTTGCGTTTTTGGCTGGCTGAAACACCGTTTCCGTGTAAACTGGATGCTGAAACACAACAATACTTTTGCGTTTCACCCAAAATACGCTCTTGTGTAAACGGGGCCAAAGCCTGATGGTGTGAACTTAGCCCTGTCAGCTTCCAGTATTACAGTTCTAAGATTGACCCTGTAAAGTGGAGACCTTCAGCTCAACATGTCAGTGGATGTCACTTGTTAAACAGATTGAGAACTTTATCTAACTGTGGATCTCCTCTTTTAAAATCACTTTGCAGTCAAAATCTCGACCAGTCTTTTTTATTTAAATGCTTTAAGTTGAGAATTTCAGACATTGTTTTCTATATGTGACCGTGCTCCAGGTTCAACCATGTTATTCTTTTACTTTACTGAGGAATCTGACCTCCTTAAATTACCTCCGAAGCACAATTGTCATGAACACTTCAAGAGACAGCAGATTGGCAGCAAGGTAATCAGAGGCGGACAACAAGTGAGGCTCAATAAATTAGTTTATTTTTAAGAAAATGTTTAAACGAGCAATAAAGCACTGTGGGTCGCTGTAAGGAAAAATATAGATTTATTTGTAGTTCTCTAGTTAGAAAAATATGTGTAATATAAAATACCACTGTTAACTCTGGTTAGGTGAATAAAACAGGAAATCAACAAATAAAACAAACAACTGCTGTGAGTATTGCAGACTTGGGGGTGCGCTAAATGATCGTCGGTGACTGGGATGGGGGTGCAAAGACTTACCATACACACGGTGCCCAAAAACCCTGCACTCATTCCAAACAGCAACTAAAAGAAAGAAAAACCATCAAATACACAGGAGATCCAAATCAGACAGAGAAAAAAAAGTCATTAATGTTTAACCTACATGTTTTGGATTGGTTTCTATTCCTGTAAATGCAGCACTTCACATGCAGCCTGTTGGTTAGACATTAAACCTAGTGCACTCAGTCCCCCGGATGTAGATATGGATATAAAGAGAAAGGCTCACCCTATACTCTGTTTGATGTACCGTCTGCCGGAATGTCTCATGAGGCCGCTGGCCTTGATAACATGGTTTACAGTCCAACCTGCCGCTGCTGCAAAGGAAGAGCTTATCAGACAGGGCAATAGGGAGCAATTCCTGTGATTAGAGCAGAGGTGTAGGCAGAGAGGAGATATTTTAGAGACAACCACTGAACCAGATCGCTGCATCTAACTATGTGCGTATTGACAACAAAAGCAAATATGGGAAAAGAGAGCCTGCAAAGTAAGGCAAGAGCCAAAACAGACACAAGATGGGCTCATGGACACTCAGGTCCCGTTTACACAACAATGTTACATCCTGAAATGTAAGACATGCAGTGAAAAAAATCTGTGTCACACAGAAACGCTGTGGAACTGGAAGCACTGTAGTTTGCATGCCAGGCCTGTAGATGGCGATACAAGTGTAGGAAATGTATACACGTGATCGGCTCAGAAGCCAAAGGAAAGGTAAGCTGATGCGTCTTTGCTGAAACGGTGCAATAGATGCACGTTTTCTTGAAAAGCTGTCAGCATATACTGCAGCACAAGCACGAAACAGTCGTCTGCTTTTGTTACTGCTGTTGTTCTCACTGGTTCACACATGGCCATGCCACAATGAAAGTGAAATATTCACACAAAGCGGAGCTCGACGTCAGTATTTTCACCGAAAACTCTGGCTCACTGTTAACATGGCAATGATGAAACAGTGTTTCAGAAGAAAAATTCATCTGGAGGCTGTTTATCACAAGTTAGCATTTAAGGTTAGCTAAAATGCTGTCTTTATGTAAACGGGGCTTCAGGGAAGTTATCTGAACATGGAGCTCTATGGGGACTGACTCACTACTGGAGACAGACTCTAGTGAACACTCAAGGAACTGCATTTTATTTTAACATGTAGCTGCTTTACCTGAACATATACATGTTTATCTTTACATAACTGATAGAGGGGCCCACTGCTTGCAGAAGGAAGCATGCTCCAGCCCTGCTCTCATTCATGATCCATTTTTCTATTCTTTTCTTAAAAGTCTCTCTGACCTGACCTATCTCCTTCACTTCTCTTCCTCATTCACTGCCTTTAACCATCGGTGAAAGCCCGGCGATCCCCCAGTGCTAAACAAAGAGAGGGATGCCTTTATGTTAGAGTGTGTAAGATGATCCCTTTGAGGTGAAACAGAATTTAACATTAAGGGCTTCTCTCTGAACAGTCCCTTTCCAGAACATCTGGTCTGTAAAAGGTGAAAATGGGGCCAGGTGTTGTTTCAATGTTTGAGTGATTAAAAGACAAGTTGGAAGACTTTGACTTGTTGAGAAGTTTTGTCTAACAAAGGAAAGTATTTTATGGTAAAGAATGTGTTTCTCTCCTCTCTCTCTCTCTGAGCTCATCCACAGGGTCATTGCTGCAGTGCTTTGTATCTGCAGCAGCTTTTAAAAGCACTTTAGTCACAAGTGAGCAGCTCTACCTCGCTGAGTTTTCTCTGTTTGGAAAGGGTCAGGTGACAGGCTCTGCCAGATATTTGTGAATGAACAAGCGGGGCGCTCAGGGCCTGTGTGTGTGTGTGTGTGTGTGTGTGTGTGTGTGTGTGTGTGCAGCCACATGCTTTTGCATGGAGAGCCGTTCATTCATACATTCCTTCCTCCAGCGGTAACCTGAACCTGGGAGGAGGGGTGGGAGCAGTGAAGGTGGAGTCTCCTTTCCTTCGATTGTGGCAGCTCTATGACCACATGTATAAAATGAAGTAAAAACCAGGATGCATGACTCAACTCTGTATAACGCTCAGTCAACACAGTCCACACAGTCAGACAGAGAGCATACAGGAGGAGGTCTGGAGTGAAGAAAGTACAAATGTATGCATATGATCTGAACTCTGAAATCAGTCTACAGACATCTCAGTACAGCTAATTTGTAACTGTCAGCCAGAGACGCACAGACAACATTGTGAATGAACAAGAGCACCTTGCCTTGTGCAAAAACACAGGCATTTGTCTGATTCATCTCACAGAGATCAATGCGATAACTGTGTGATGAAACATTCATTGCAGTCACATTGGCCAGAGAAGAGGAATGGGTGAAAAATAATGTTTTAAACAGTGCAAACAAATTGTGCTTGCTATACATCGCCTCCTGCAGCTTGCCAATGCCAAAGAGCATTGCTCGATTCTGCGTCTCATTTCAAGGCGTCACATTTGTGCGGACAGTACATCCCAACCCAGTAATCACTTCAATGAGTTCTCAAGATCAACAGAGTCCTGGAGTGGAATTCTCTCCAGTGCTCACACTCTGCTGTTGATCAGCTGACTGATATTCATATTTGGCTCCTCCATTGTAAGTGCTCTGCTTCTCAAGCTGGTCTCTGTGAGAAAAACATGACACACTACCCCTTGATAAAATGTTGTTTTTCTTCTTTCTTCTTGTTTTCGTCGGAGCATTGTCTTTTTTCCCATCTCGTTATATATTAGTGATAGGAGAGCTGAGATCCTCTAAAATATTAACAATGAATTAATTAATAGAAAAAAATTGATGCAATGAGAACATACTTTCTATCAAAGAAAGAACTCCATGTTTTGCTCTAATATTCACTGCCTTGATATTTTTATCTCGTGTGTTTTGAGAAAATTACAACTATTTTAATATTACTTTGAAAAGACAGTTTCGATAGTTGATGTTTTAGTTATTATCTAAAACTCATTTCTGGTAAGTGTTTTCTTTTTGCATCTGCTGTGGGTTCATTAAATGTGTATTTTTTAATTAAGTGAAAGTAAAGACAACCAACTTGTGTCAGGGTTTTTCTGGATGTCACCCTAGAAAACATGCAGTCCAAACAAGGGAAGTTCTCCTGAGTGCAATGATCACATTTTGGTCAGGACTGTCTTTCTTTACCCATTTTTAAACTCAAAATGTAAAATATGAACAGGAATCTTCATTGATAAACTGTAGTAACTGTGATATCATTTCACAGGCGTACTGCACTTTAATACTGTTATTTGAATTTTACTGGTAAGTAAATGCAGGTGCAGTAAATGCCTGTAGGCTTTTTCTTTTAAATCATTGTCAGACCACACAGTGTTTTACATTGTTATTATTTTACTGTTAAACCTCTGATAACAGCATACCACAGTAACTGTACTGCACTGTGGGATTTATCAAGATTTAAAACTATCTGAAAAGGCAGATAACTTAACTACCATTCATAGCAGCCATTGGGCGATTGGACTCATTACTAAACCTGAGCCCAGGTGAAGAAAGAGAAGAAGTGCATCATGAAATATAAAGGGTAAGTCACTTTGGAACGCTCAAGTAAACAACTGTGAAAGTAATGGCAATAATGCAAATGTTTGCAAATAATGAAAGGTCAATTTACAACCATAAGTTTTATAGAATCATCTTTCACTCATGAGAGGAAAACAAAACAACTGCCCAAAGACAAGTGCTGAGATCAAGTGGATTTTACAAGCAAGAGATAAAGCATTACTTTCGAGTAGATATGTTTCAGATGCAAGTAAGACACAATGTTTTTCTTTTTTTCTTTTTTTTAAAAAGGAAAGTCAAAGTGTTTGCAGTGTCTGTTGTGACAGGGTAACTATCCCAACAGTGTTGTCTGTTTCTGAAAGAAAAATATGAAGAAGATGTCCTTTATATCTCACTCTTTGAGCACTAGCTTGGGGTAATTTCTCTCTAAATATTTAGATGTTTCTGTCCATCTTTTCCCTCTCATAGTAAAAAAAACAAAGACTACACACTCCTGAACATCTAGAGAGATCCTGGCTGCTCTCCTGAGAGCATCAGGCAGAATAAGAGCACAGTGTGAACTGTGAAGAACCCACAGTGAAGAAAACATGATGCTGGAGCACACAAACACAGCAATCCAACCCCCCATATCCCCCCTACCCCCACAACCCCCTAACCCCCTTGTGTCTGGTTGCAGCCCTCCTCCGTCCTGTGACCTGCAGGCATTTAACCCCTGACCTCCAGGGCCAATATTAACTCTTGTGTGATTGTTCGAGGGCAGCCTACTTCCCCTGAACTGGCCCTGAGAACATTCCTGCACCGCGTCGCTAGGAGAGCCTCACTGTCACACCCCTGACCTCTGCTATGGTCAGGGTTACCCTTGATCTTCCACACACACACACACATACACACTAACACACACACTCAGAGGAACGCGCATATACAAAAGGACCCATGCACACATACACACGACCCCCCCAGCCTCCCAGTGGGGGCTGCTGGTCTGTCTCGGGGCTGAAGGCCACCCAGTCCGCCTGCCAGCAACCACGCTACAATCAGTCAGCTAACACACAACACCTGCATCCACCCGCACTGTCAGAGACTGCAGGGGGAGCTAAGTGACATGTTTTTACACCTGTGAGAACTTTTACCTGCTGGACTGTATGCTCACTTAGGCTCTGTCCAAAATCACTCCCTATTCACCATATAGTGGATAGAACATTTCGTAGTGCTGTCTGAATCTGGCTGAGCATGGTCATACCTTATTTAGTCCACTCAGCGTATCCCACAACCCATTTTGTTTCACCAAATTATACCAAGTGGTGAAATTTCTCCTGTAAAGTCCATTGTTTGTCCATCTGTCCTGTCCCTTCTCATCAAAAACAGCAGCTTCACAGTCTTTCCTTCTGGCAAAAGTTAGCATATTTTATTTCCTCAGACTTCTGGCTCCAAGACAGAAGTGTCCCTATTTCCATACATGGAGATTTGATGCCAGGAGAGCCTGATGTATACAAGAAACGCCAACTGCTTGACTGGCCAGTAGCTTTAGCCACAGTTGTGTAAAGCCCCCTAACAGGCTCGTTTCTCGGCTATTGGCCCTGTCAATCACACATACAGTAACTAATGGCCTTACTGTACACACACAAAGCCTGCAGCAGCTAGATAGACTGCCAATTTTTTTTTTTTTTTTTGATTTGCAGTGAGTAATCATTTATTTTCATGTGTACAACAGGAGCGGTGCAATCTGTGACTGGGAGCTGCAATTTCTGTTTTTTAGCTACCCTTTTCACAGAGAGAACAAAGTGGACTACAAAGAGGACACTGAGTACTGATAAAGCTGGTTTTGTTTGCATGAAGGTGTCAGACCAGACTGGACTGTGATAAATGAGAGCGGATCTGCTGTGTTTGGACACCTGAGACGAGAAACTCTAACTCCGACACATCTTTCCCTAGAAAGTTAAAGTTTCACCCGGATATAGATGACAAGATGTAAAAGTGATATGGTGGATGTCTTATGTCTGGCATGAAGCATCTTGAAGTAAATGATGTCCAAAAATGGCTATAAAAAAATTCAAGTGGGAAAAAAAAACGTTTAGTTTATCCTGCATTTATTTAGACTGTAATCCTTAAAATGAGGTATCACTGATGAATTTTCACCATATGGTCCTATGGTTATAAGCTCCAACATAGTATGGTATATAGGCCAGAATGGTGTGGGAAGTAAGGGGTTAGTAATTTGAATAAAAAACAAATGTAACGAATATGATTGGTATTTCTTCACTGTTAACAACATGTAAAGCCTTATTTACACTGGATTACTTCCACCAGGGGACCTCTGATCATTTATAATCATTTCAGAGTCAGTTTCAGAAAAAGGCATGTCACTGGTTCAATGTCACCAGTATTAGGTCAACACAATCATGTCAACAACAAATAAAACAAACTACAGAAAATGTTTAGACAAATCAATAATGCAAGAGGTCTAAAAACACAGAGCTTTAAATGTGATTTGGAGTCTCTCTCTGCTTCTCTGTCTCTGTCTCTCTGCATGTCACAGGTTGGCACTGACATGTTGTCTCAGAGTGCATAATCATATAAATGATAAAATTTAAATTAAATTATTGTAAAAAAGCGTTTGTTTCTTTGTGTTTTGTTTTGTTGCTCTTAAATGTAGATTATCAGACATGTATGGAGAGTGAGAACTTTTGTCCAATAGTTGGTCTGCATGAATCCAGAGATCCAGAAGTGGGGGGAGGATGAAAAGCTTTGCTGCAGACTGGGGTAAAGAACAAGTTCATCACCTTTGAAGAGCGAACAGAGTGTGCACATTATGGTAATGTCAGCAGCAAAATGTGAGGTAAACTAAGTTTTTCACTATTGGTCAATATGACTAAATCCTCATCTATCCGTGAGCGATGTCAGTTGTGAGGCAGTGAAAACATCACTGTCAGCGGCAGGTTAGTGAGCGAGCAGTGTCCAAAATGTTGTTTAAATTTTGCTGAGGGGTGCTATATTGCCAACTTTGTTTGATTCACTATATAGTAAACAGGAAATTAGGAATGAGTGAGTGATTTCTGACACTACCTCAGTTCCATTCCCCATTTAGTTACATCAATGAAATCATGATCAGACTCAAATTGTTGATATTACAAGGATCAGGAACAACAAAACCTTTGCTTATCTACCTCATGGGCAGGTTCATTGGACACAGACAATTAGGTCCTGAGAAGAAAAGGGAATTGAGGAGAAGAAGGAATTGTACACTGTCCAACTTCCAGAAAAAGATTTATGTTTCAGTAATAGACCTGTTTTCAGCAAATGTTTGTGCCAACAAAAGAAAGCATATTTAATAGGAGTAGCTGTGTGACTTCAAGCAATAGCTTTTCAGTGATTTTTCTGATAAAATAAAGTATAAATACTTACTGCCAGCATCAATACACAGAGATTAAATACAATACATAAGAACACATTTCAAAACAGATGTAACAGAATGTATTAGGTCCTAATAAAAGGTAATGGCTAATGACTGCTGTCAAGGAAATAGTGTCCATAATCTCTTAATATGAAATAGCAAAAAGGAAGAACCTACAACCAGCCTATACACCATGCAAGACTCTGAAAGAAAAATCACGCAGCCTATGAGTAAATACAAACAATAAGTCACATTTGATTGGTGATTAGATGTGAATATGAACATGTATAGCTGAAAAAACATCTTAGTTGTGCAGGAGACCACTCAAAACAACAGAAGCACAAAAATGACAAGCATGCAGGGAGACAGCAAAGAAACACAGCGTCGTCTCAGCTCTGCGTGAAAGTCCATTAAACAGTTTATAGACACCTCCCATCATGCTTTGAGCCAGGCTTGCTTTGTTCAAACACAAATGTCACTTCTTGTTTGTGTTGTCATGTTTGATTTTAAAAGGTGTTTCTCCAGCAGTGATAACTTAGAGGTCGGTTTTAATCCAGAGGGTTAGTCTTGTTGGTTTTGATGCGACTGTTGAGACGTTTTCATTTCATAACCACAGCTGTGTTTGACGTGTGTGCTATGAGTTCCGTTTTCCTACCAAGAGCTGAACTGATGGATATGTGTCCTGAAAATGTACTTCCTGTCTCTCTTCACAAGCAAATATTTCAATATTTTACATCCTGTAATTATTCAAGTTGTGTCTTTTTTGTTTCAGAGCAAATCTGCCAAAAAAAAACATAATGGAGCACAAATCTTACATCTGGATATATGAAGGAGTCTAAATACTTGGCATGATACCAGGGCACTAAAAACAGCTAGAACTGGTGCTTAGTATTCTAGCACAATAATAAGATGAAATACTGATAGCTTTTTTCTGTTAATACAGTTTCAATCTTTGACTGTTTACTATAGGATGGACAAAACAGCCAAGCAGGAGACACAATTTTCAGCTCCCCTGACTGGCTGCAGTTGCAGTCATAAACTTTTTAACTCCAAGCACCGCTCAAGTGGCAGCTTGTTGCAGCAGTTCTGTCTTTGTTGTTCTTTTTTCCGAACTTTTCTTTTCTCCCCATTAATTATCTTCAAATTTGGTGCTTGCTATCACTTATTGTGCCTCACTCGTTATATTTGCAGTGGTGCTTTTCCTTTTTGCTGTCCTGTATGCGTCCAACCTGTATGCGTCCATGTACGAGGATTAAGCTGTTAGTGACCCGTAGCATGTCAATGCTAACTGGTGCTAGGCCCGAGCTGCGGAGGAGCCAGGACAACATGCTGGTACTGCTGCGTAAGCTATTAAGCAACAACACTGACCTGTCCTTTCATGCATCACTGTGGGGAATGTAAGATCTGTCTCCAATATACTGGACCAGCTAACAGCACTGACCCAGCATCAGAGAGAAAACTAGAGGGTAGAGTAGCATCATCACAGAGACATGGCTAATGGAGTGATCACCGGACACAACGCCACATTGGAAGGATTTCACCTGTGAGTGAACAGGAAACAGGAGAGAGAGACTGAACAAGCTGGAGAAGAAGCTCAGTTCAGTCCTGGACCCTGTGGAGGTGAAGGCTGACTGCAGGATTATGGACAAGCTGTCATCTCTGATGGGCTTTTCTAATTGATTAATTAATCAATTATTCTACTTCATTTCTATTTCTACTTTGCAGCCCTGTCTTTGTTGCTCTCCTTTAATTGCCATATATTACATCATTGTATCTATATCTTCTTGGAACTTTTGCTCTATACTTTATCTTGCATTGCTGCTGTGACTGTGAATTTCCCCATTGTGGGATGAATGAAGGAGCATCTTATCTTATCTTATCTTAAGCTCCGCCCCCTCAACATGAACAGATCAGACATGGGTCAACTATAAAGCCTGCAATATACTGCATCCATCAGTGGTTTGGCTCCACTGCTGTGCGTGTCAACTGCATTCTTCAACTCACACCAGCTCCCATGTGCAGCACGTACATGATGCCAGTGTCATTCCAAAAAATATTTTGAGCCAAAAAGTGATTAAAATGATAACATTGTTCTCAGTGTTCTCCATTGGGCTGTCTCTGATGAGACCATGGCTGTTTTCCAAACCACCTGCTACATACTACATGCGAAAGTAGTAGGTAGTAGACACTGCCTACTACCTACTACTTTCCCATGTAGTATGTAGTATGACTGCAAAACGACAGTTATTCAATAGTATACTAGACCCCGTATGCAGAAGTAAACAGAAGCCCAGCTGACGCCCCTGAAGCGTGGCATTCATGTACAGTCAGATAAATGATGCAGCTATTACAACTTATCAGTGAAATCTGAAGCATCACAAGGTTCATTAATTTGGCGGATTTGGATCTGTGCGCACGCATCCATATCGATCTATCAATATATATATACGTATGTTTGTGTTAGTGTTGCTAGTGTTGTACTTATCCCCTGTTACAATTGTTGCACAGCTTAAATAAATACCATCAAAAATGGCTTTTAATCTTCTCTTGCTGTTTCTGTAAAAAAATTGCCATTCAGTCTTTCGTTTCTTTTGAAACATCAACAAATTCCACTTACTTCTCTTTAAATGGTGATGTTAAACTTCAATAATGACACCCACTTATTGCAATTGTGTACAGCTGTGATTGCTCAGCTGGACATCGTTATTGTTATTTAACAATTGATGATCGGTGCCATATAAAGCCACAGGATAATCGAAAACCTATGGAGAGAACAAGGGCACGAAACAGAAAAAAACATGGCCTATTTGTGTGTAATGCAAGAGCACAACATGGCAAGAAGGAAAAGAAGGCAAGCTGCCAATCTGAGGTGTGCTCCTGCAAAATGAAAATCAAGTAAGTAAACCATATAGTAACTTTTTTGGGGTGCTAGAAAGGAAGTTAACAGACTTTTCAAATGATTGGTATCCAGAGTTAGTTAAAAATGTATGTGTGACAAAAATGTTCTTAGAATACTTTTTAATCAGTCACAAACCAGTACAAAAAGCAGTTACACTCATAAAAAATTGTAAGAGAACAGGAACACAAAGAAAAGGAAAACAAGACATCAGAAAAAGTATGACTTAACAGGCACTGTGTGATTTGTCCCTTCTCTTGCATCGTGGACCAAAAAGACCATATCAACAGATTAATCCTCATTCTGCTGTTCTACACCTCTACTTTGGTGATGGGGACTTAACAAAAGACTTCCGTCTGTCAAAGTGGTTGACGCCCTGGTCGAGTCCTTAAGATATGACAAGGACCATGGCTGAGGAAAAGACCTGGAGGTTGGAATTTATTTATATTGGCTGGCCAGTGCCACCTCATATAGGGTCACCTCAGAGGCCTCTGATGTCCCCATCACCACAGTCTTCAATGTGGTTCATCAAGCAGCCAACGCCATCATCAAGATCATTGGCAAAGCAATTGTTCTCCCTGCTGCTGAAGAGCTGGAGGGCATAGGGGAAGGCTTTGCCCGTCTGGCTGGTTCTCGTGCCTTCTGCAGAGTGGCTGGCAGCATAGATGGGACACATATTCAAATCAAGCCACCTGCAGCAAATAAAGAGGACTATCTTAACAGGTAACCCAAATACAAAATGTCACTTCATATTTGGATATATATTCTTCACTGAGTTTAAGATTCATGTCACCAAGTGCTAATGTTGTTTTCCTACAGGAAGCTCTTCCATTCTATTCAGCTGCAGGTGGACTGTGATCACAAAGGCCACTTCTTAAACATCTTCACAGGTATTTATTTATAACTCAATGTTGCATTCACAGCTTAAAGCAGTAAAGCCTTCTCTTGTGCAGGAATATTTTGTATACCATTCATAATACATCACCCTTGTTCACAGGGCTTCCTGGCTCTGTGCATGACGCCAGGGTCTTGCGCTGGAGCTCCATTTATGTCCACAAGCTCTACCCACCTCATAAAAATAATAATAATAATAATGCATTTTATTTAAAAGCGCCTTTCAGGACACTCAAGGACGCTGAACAAGATGCACTCATGGCTGGTGCATCCTTGGGGATGGAGGGTATCCCTGCACCCATCAGCCTGATGACCCCGTACAGGGAACCTGCACAGAACCCTGTTTAGGCCAAGTACAACAGGCATCATGCCAAGGCCAGGTGTGTGGTGGAGAGGGCCATTGGCATGATGAAAACACGCTTGCGCAACATCTTTTTTAAAGCCCTGGAGGTTAGAAACAATACCATGGTTGTATCCAGCTCTGATTGTTTCAGCTTAAAGATAATTAAATCAAAAGATTATATAGTGTAATATAGACTTTCAGTGACATGCTACAGTTACATCACAGTTATCTTTATTTATTTGCAGGTGAAGCCAACCTTTGTGCCAGCTGTGGTATCCATCTGTGCCTTCCTCCAGGTGGAGGAGGGTGTCATCCATGATGATGCTGATGAACACCCTGAAGAACAAATACCAGGGGACATTCAGAGGAACAGGATGGCAGCAGAGGTGTTTGCTCCTGGAGTTGCCATTCCTGCACTCCAGGAGCATGACTACTAAGTTTTATTAGGAATATGTTATGATTTGATCCCTGGGCATGTAATAAATTGCATTTCCTCAACCATGAGCTTTCTGTTACTTTCATTACTTCATGTTGTCTTATTTCTGACTGCTTTTGAGCCATTTCTTTCATGAAAAGCTACACTGATTTCATTATCATTGTTATTTGTATTTTTTGTTCAACTGTTCAGATGGTGGTTGTTGTCCTCATATTGTCTCCATGTTGTCCTCATGTTGTCCTCATGTTGTCTTCATGTTGTCCTCATGTTGTCTTCATGTTTTCCTCATGTTGTCTCCATGTTGTCCTCATGTTGTCCTCATGTTGTTTTCATGTTGTACTCATGTTGTCTTCATGTTGTCTTCATGTTGTCTCCATGTTGTCCTCATGTTGTCCTCATGTTGTTTTCATTTTGTCCTCATGTTGTCTTCATGTTGTCTTCATGTTGTCTCCATGTTGTCTTCATGTTGTCTTCATGTTGTCCTCATGTTGTCTTCATGTTGTCTCCATGTTGTCCTCATGTTGTCCTCATGTTGTTTTCATGTTGTCCTCATGTTGTCCTCATGTTGTCCTCATGTTGTCTTCATGTTGTCTTCATGTTGTCTTCATGTTGTCCTCATGTTGTCTTCATGTTGTCTCCTTGTTGTCCTCATGTTGTTTTCATGTTGTCCTCATGTTGTCTTCATGTTTTCCTCATGTTGTTTTCATGTTGTCCTCATGTTGTCCTCATGTTGTCCTCATGTTGTCACCATGTTGTTTTCATGTTGTCCTCATGTTGTCTTCATGTTTTCCTCATGTTGTCCTCATGTTGTCTTCATGTTGTCTTCATGTTGTCCTCATGTTGTCACCATGTTGTCCTCATGTTGTCTTCATGTTGTCCTCATGTTGTCCTCACGTTGTCTTCATGTTGTCCTCATGTTGTCCTCATGTTGTCTCCATGTTGTCCTCATGTTGTCCTCATGTTGTCCTCATGTTGTCCTCAANCCCCTCATGCAGCGCAGATGTTGAATACTTAGAGGGGAAGTTAAACCACCTTAGTTCAACAGGAGCAACGCCCTCACCTTCCCCCACTGCTGAGTTACAGAGGAAGTTTGCTCAAGGCGATGGCTGCATCCTCATCTCATGGTATAACAGGATGGGAGACACCGCGGGGTGTTACATAACACCTGTCCCAAAAGACGAGCGCGCTCTGTTAATCAAACAAGGAACTAATCATCAGTACGTCACCTGCTGGAGGTATGCTCAGATTCCCTTATGGCCCAGAACCAAGAGGAGGACATGAAGCTGAAAAACATACTCTGCACCTGCTGTACATGTCCAAACATACTGCTCCTGTCCTCAAGAGGCTGATGGGGTCCAGCTTCTTGTTCAACCATTGATTGCTCAGCATGGTCCAGGAGTCTGAAACAACACAGCAAACCACAGCTATACTATCTTCACTGTGTTCACCTGGATGAATAATGGAGGAAATAACCTTTTTCACTGGACTAGAGCTTCATTGATGGTTTCAATGCCTATGTTAGGAGAAGGGAAGGGTATGGAGAACAGGTTCCTGTCAACAATCAATGAGAAATTGATTAATTCATTGACATCATTAACTTTACTCTTGACAATTCTCCTATCAATTCTTTTCATCAGACCAGAGCAGAGCAGATACATGACAGTTTCCCGAAAAATCTCTGACTCAGGATTTCAGCTCATTTTTTTACTGGAGAAGCCGTTAAACTAATCATTCAAAGAAATCTGCATTACTCTCTCACAAGAGATTCATATTCCATACATTCAGCAAGTTATACACTTCCTAATGTACCATCATTGATATAGAAAACAGTCAAAATGTCAACACACTAAGACACAAATGTTTTCCAAACAGGAAGTGCAGGCTCATGGCTGACTTCAGCACAACTACAGCAGGTATAAAGTTTCAGACAACACATGACATCACTAGATGGCCTACGTCAGCCAATAAAACATAATAAAACAAGATGTCAAAGTCACCTGATGTGCAATTTTTCTTAACTTTTTTTATTTATTTTTTTACATCCAGAGATACCTTGATAAATTTCATAATTATTTTCTCGTAAACTCAATAAAATGTTGTTGATGCACTAAAATTACTTTTTGTACACGGAAATATACACAAGATGAATTGATAAGGGAATAGATAAAGAATCAGATCGATAAGCAGCATTGAGAAGGATATTGATACCAATAAAACCTTATCATCACTCATCCTGAGTTATGAGTGAAATAGGTGGATAGCTGGCTACAAGAGTTGGGTCTTTAGCAGGTTTCAGAAGAAGTGAGAAAGCAGCAGCTTGCATGTTAGATGGAAGTTAGACTCTCTTGACTTCCCTGATCAGTTTTCCAGAACTGGAATTTGCTGTTCATCCCCAGTTGTTGTTGAATTTGATTTAAAGTGTTATCATTATTCATGCAAGTATTATATTGTTCTGTGATCGCTCCACATATTCTATGATGCCTTGTTTTAAAGTTATACTCATCTTGTTTTGTAGTTATCTAGTCAGTGGATTTTCCCCACAGAAAATCAACCAATGTCCTCCATGAACCACCTGTTTTTAGGAAGAATGCTTCCTCTCTTTTTACATAACCAACGTACAGGTATCCTGCCAAAGAGGGCATCGCCCAAAACCAGATTTGTGAAGGTTTCCTATGATCTATGGCACTACATTTATTTATCTTGTACAATTTGGATACATTTCTACATTTATGTATCTAATAATCCACACATTTATTCATATCCAGGTATTCTGTATTTTGAATCTTGTTCACAGATAGCCGGTGGCAGCACAAGTGTGCTTTTTTAATTATTCCCACTGAATTTGGAGTACACCATTTTGCTTTGTTTTAAAGATAGACATCTGAAAAAAAAGGATTTATCCCTGTGGAACTCCAAGGGTGCTGTTTGTCATCTTACATGAGTGGACCAAGTGGGTTCTTTTTAAGTATTAATCTCTGAATTATCTAACATATTGTATCCACACTGGGCTTTTCGTTCCTTTCGACCATGGCTGCACTGTTTACTCTGAGTAAAAGCTGATGGCACGATGACAACCCAGATTTTTTTCCCAAGGCCGTGATTGCACATAAGCTTCAGAGGAGAAGGGATGCTGAGCTGAAGAGAAGATTTTGGGCTAAATAGCCAATACCAACCATACCGGCCATTTTTGATCATGGGGTACATGATGTCCACTTTTAATAAAATTAAAGAGCTCACGGCTCTCACTGGTAACAAGAGAATGAACGCAGCAAAATTTCACCAGATGTGTCTCTGCTTTGTTACAGCACTGGATCTGATTTTCAAGTCAAGTCATGCTTGAGTAGCTAACTGTCGCTGTAAGGAGGGACTATACACACATTCGCGCTGAGGCCTCATTGTTGCATTTCAGCCTACTGTTTACACAGAAACAGCGTTTTAGCCAACCGAAAACACAAACTTTTGAAAATGTTCGCTCACATATTCACATAAACTCAAAACCAGTGTTTTCGGAGCAAATGCTGACATTAGGCTCAGCTTTGCATGTGCGCACTAAACCCCCACGGTGCCAAGTGCAAACTGAAAAACAACAATGACCAACGTGGTTCTTGTGCTGCTGAATTCACAGGTTGCCTTCTAAAATAATGTGCATTTATTGCACTTTTTCTGCTGTCAGAGAAAAAGTTTTTAGTATAACTACCAGATGATCAGCTCATCTCTTCTTCAGCCTCTATACTGTTGTTGTGTATGTGGCTCCTACAGTTATATCCCTATCTACAGGCCTGACATGTGTACTGCAGCAGTTTAAGTGCCTCAGTGTTTCCGTGTAGATGCAGATTTTTTTCACAGCGTTTTAAGTCGTTTTAGGGTGAAACACTGTGAAGCGTTCCTGTGTACACGGGGCTGGAGTCTTCAGAAGACTGTACAGTATCTGAGGCCAATGCTGATCCTGTGATGGATCATGCCCTGATGACGTTTTCTGCCTGGGTTCACACACTGTTCAGCCAATAGAGCTGCATCCCTGCATATGTGTGTGTGTGTGTGTGGGTGACTGAGTGGCTTGAGGTTGTAGAATCACTCCCTCATAGAATGTTCACGCTCACATTGTGCAGCCTGTCTGCCACCTGCTGCAGGTCTCATATCAAGGCATGCAGGACACAACCACACACATGCACACAAACTCTAACACAAACACACACTCAATTTAAAGCAACACTTTTGACTGCATCTACCTCATCTCTAAACACACACAGACACTGTTCACACACTCGTCTGTCACTGCAGATGGACCGAAATCTCCTTGACCAATATCCATTAACCCTGTGATATTGTTTCAGTGTAACATCAGTACCTATGTGCTGGTTTGTGTATGCGTATGTGTGCATGTGTGTTTGTATGTGTGTGGGTGTAACACTGAATGGGTGGGTTGAAGGAAAAGGGGTGTTTGAGGACAATCAAGGATATCAAAGACTGGACGTACATCTTCTCCATCTGGAAGACATACCTCTTTCATTTTTTCAAGTGTCTGTCCTGTCTCCATAGTCAGTGAGTAAGTTACTGTAAGCGTTCAGTTCAGTTTATTTTTTGGTACATAGAGGTATGTTTGCTCTTTGGCTTCAGAATGGAAATAAGTAATGGTGTCATCTGAATACAATTGAATGTTCACTATTGGACAGACTAGAGGCAGATCATTACACCACAAACAAAAGTAAAAGGTCTGAGGATTGATCCCTGTGGAGCTCCAAGGTGATGTGAACCTGAGTGGATCGATCAGGTCTCAGATCAGTGCTAATCAGAACAGCAGGCTAACCCTGAGTCTAAAGATACGAAGCCAGCATTGACGTGCATAAAACTGGATTTCTTTGGGACTTCAAGTGAGGCTGTTTGCAGAAGCAGCAGAAAACACATAAACACACCAAAAAGCTGGTCTTCACAGCAGAAACAAACAAACATGCTCACAGCCTGGTCCAAAATGCATCTTGGGTTTGAATGGGTCATTTCTTAAACCCTATATCAGAAAAAAATGAGTGGCATCACAAAGGCTATGGTTGTTTTCCAACCACCTACTACACTAGCAGTGTCAACTGATTTGGCAATAATTCAGTATGTAGTTGGTGGTATGTGAAATTTTCCTGGATCTGTAGTATACTAAAAATTCCTGGATATCCTACTGATCCAGGAAAAATGCTCTTTAGTCAACAGGCCAGTGTACCTGGCATACTGTTTCCCATAATGCATGGTGCTACTGGAATAAATTGGCACAGCTACAATACAACAACACTACTGTCAGACAGTCTGCGTGAAACACGTGAAGTGAAATGAAAGAAGGGCCAGTAAGACCTTTCTCTTCTTATCATGAAGGAGGTGTTTACTTCTGTAAAAGTCATAAACACCTGAAAAAAATCACTTATTCACGTTCATTCCCCAACCAAAAGCCCATGTGGATAATATCCGGCTTTTTTTTCCATCAGCTATTAAAATTTAAAAAAAAAAAAAAAAAAAATCAGTTGGTGTCCAATTTACAAAAGTTTACACCCCCAGCAAAAAATTTTTTTCTTCTCAGAAAATATGAATGATAACACAAAATCCTTTGTATCTCCCATGGTTAGTGGTTGGGAGAAGACATTTATTGTAAAAAAGAAAAAAAGTTTACTCTTTTTAAATCATAAATAATGAAAGGACCAAAACAAACAAAATACAGATACATTTACTCGAAAGAACTCCTTGCTGAATAGCTTGCTTAATTATATTGCAGTTGTATAGATTTTATTTACTTCTCCTTTAACTTACCTTATTTAATTATTCCTTTCTCTTCTCCACTGATCAATATTAAAAGCTTCATCTGGAGACCTCTTTGTATATTAATGACTGAAATGCCAAAATGTACCTATTGTTTGTTTTTTATGTGTATGATAAAATTAAACATTAATAAATAAATAAAAGTTATGTCAGCTCCACTTCCCGAAACAGAAAACCAGCATGACTTCAAAACAGACCCCAAAAAACAGGCATACCACATACTACATATAATAGCAGTAGGCAGTATGTAGTGTTACTGAATATTAAATTTAGGAGTAGTATGCAGTAGGCGGGTTAGAAAACAGTCTATGTCCACACACAATACAGACAATGATTGAAAGTGGCTTGAGGCTGTGGAATTGTTGCCTGTTGCAGAAAATCAGGGATGTACTTTTACATGAATACAAAGCTGTTTAGGAAACAGGTGTTTATATGCAGACATTGAGAATCAATCAGATGAGAGTCAGTAAAGGTTATGGATGACTTTGTAGACCCCAAAGAAGATGTTAATATGATGTACAATGACTACTGAGTCTCAGTTTTCATACAGAGCACCCTTATTTTCTTTTAATGCTAGTTAAACCAGTGAAGATACAAGGTCTGTGCAGAAGACCATCATCTCTCGACCATGTAAGTTCAAAATTCCCTCAGTCTGTAGAAGCACCCTGGTCCTCTAGTAGCTTCCTGGTCCAGTGAGGTGAGCCGTGTTGAGACCTCTGGTTCCTATAAAGTAAATGATAATATCCACACCTGTCCCTTCCTCAGAAATAGAAAGTCTGAGGGCAGGTGCAGCTCTTTATACACACTATGGACAGACTTTATTTCCAGTGAATCAACCACTGAAATCAAACACATGTCCTCTTGTTAGGTGTTTTTCCTAAAACCTCATGTCTTCATCTGAGATGAGCAGCAGCGTCCCAGCAGCGCTGCAGCAGCTGTGAGTGTGCGTGTGTGTGCATGAAGATGTGAAATGAGTTGAGAAGCAGGTCATCTCTGCAGGAGGACAGAGGCCTCCTGGTGAGCAGTGACCACCACTTGGTGATGGCCACGCTTCAGGACACAAACGCACACACACAAGGAAGTTGATGAAGTGTATGCAATGAGGTCAGGGAGGGAAGAGGAGGATGGCGTGAGAACACCAGGCGACGAGGGGGGAAA
>RPOG01000718.1:215292-250455 GCA_008086565.1 Thalassoma bifasciatum
AAAAAAGAGAAATAAAAATATTTATTTCTTCTTCTTCAGAAGGTTTAGTCTCCTTTTGGCTCTTTCCTGAAGTTTCTTATATCCCCGGTAAAAACTACTCACGAACGGCAGCTGTCAGCTATCGTAAAACGAAACTTNACAGCGTGCTTCCGCCTGTCACCGTTCTACGATTTTGAAGCCAAAAAACCCCGTTTCTCTAGCCGCCATTGTGCAGCCAGAGTCTGCGCAGTAGAGAATTTCCGGTGGAGCAGAGTAAAAAAGAGAAATAAAAATATTTATTTCTTCTTCTTCAGAAGGTTTAGTCTCCTTTTGGCTCTTTCCTGAAGTTTCTTATATCCCCGGTAAAAACTACTCACGAACGGCAGCTGTCAGCTATCGTAAAACGAAACTTATATTGCGGTTTTTAACGTCCAATAACTAATGAGAAACTAACTTCTCAGGAAAAAAACACCTGAACACCATGCAGCCAGATGACATCGTCATACTACCTTAGTGTAAGGATGAGAGAAACGTTTCTATGAGGTATCGTAATTTTTTAAAGTTTTCCCGGCTCATATCTGGAATACATGGGGAGGCGGGGCTTATGACCTATACTGCAGCCAGACACCAGGGGGCGGGGCTTATGACCTATACTGCAGCCAGACACCAGGGGGCGGGGCTTATGACCTATACTGCAGCCAGACACCAGGGGGCGGGGCATCTGCTGGAGGCTTCAGTTTGAGCCGAACATCGTTACGTCCACTCATTATACAGTCTATGGTTATGACAATGTGTGACTGTGGACACACTAATAAAAAGTTCCTGTCAGTTATGTTTCTGATCAGGACAGACCAAATAAACAGAATACCTGTTCAGGGTGCATTTAATGAAGACTCATTTAAGAAATGAAAAACAAACAAACAAAAAATGGGTGTTAAGGTAAGGCTAATCTAAGCAAACTCTGCTCATGATGAAGGAAAATGTTCTCCTCTAGGGGGCAACATGGGGGAATATGGCAGGGTGTTTTTCATGGCAGGATCAGGGTCTGGATTTTACTGGGACTGTTTTTCATATCCAGACTATTTTGATCTCAAACTGCATTTTTAGACCTGAATATTTCTGATCCGACAGGCTAGGCTATTTCATGCTCCAGTTTTTGCCTTCTGTGCTGCATTTCATGACTTTGAGCTGGTCTGGCTGTGAGAAGTTTCTCAGTGACCTTGAAGAAGTCTCATGTCTAGATATATGTCTGATCATATTGTTCAATTTAAAATGATGTTATCAGCACTAGCGTGTTATTCTTCAATACTTATTCTTAACTTCCCAAATGGGACTGGACAGGTCAGATTGGACTAGATTGATTTACGGCAAACCAATGTCTCTATGACAACACCACGTTGGCTGGCAAAGTTCAGCAGTGAGATGAGAGAGCGGTGTTTCAACTTGGTTGACTGTAAAGCTATTGCTTTCAACCAACCTAATACATTTTTATAGAGCAAGTTAACATAACAAAATGTGTTTAAGCAAACATTTCATTTTATTTAGGGTGGCTTGGAAGTGTTTGAGACAGCAGTGTGTGGAGAAGAACAGACATGAAACATTTACCAAAGCAGTCATAAAAAACATGATTTCACACTAATCATTGACAAAACACAGTGTGCTATCAGGAAGTGGATGCTTCTGGGCAACATGACAGTCATTTAAATAACACTAAGAACCAGCTTCCATTGTCTTCACCTTTGGTTTCTGCTCTGGAACATTAATAATACTACCACAGTTTTTGGTTTAGTATTTGTGACTGGCAAAATGGCAAAATTTCTGCTTTTTGTTTTCGTTCCACAGCCCTGGTTGTATCTGGTAAAAAATTGTCTTGAACAAAGAAAAGTAGTGATAAAAAAGAACATCTGATCTCCATTCATCTTGCAAAACAAATACAGGTGTTATTTCATTGCAACAATTTGCGCAAGTCCTCCAGCCAGAGGCGTAGCTGCGGTCCACGTTGAAAAGATTCTCCTCACAGCCTCTTTAATTCTCTTGTTTTCCCATCCTGATAAATCCATTCATTTGCAGATGTCAGCTGTAAGAGTTGTTGAGTTTCTGTTGAATGTACGGCGCTTTAATTTCACATAGGAAGCCAGTGCACAGTTCAGATGGAGGTTCGTGAGGAGACCTTATGAGATAGACTTTGGTTTGGTTTGTCATGATGCAGAAAATGAAGATCTACACGTCATTATAATCATGGTTCATTTCAGTGCCACCATTAATACAGGTAAAAGCCAGTAAATTAGAATATTTTGAAAAACTTGATTTATTTCAGTAATTGCATTCAAAAGGTGTAACTTGTACATTATATTTATTCATTGCACACAGACTGATGCATTCAAATGTTTATTTCATTTAATTTTGATGATTTGAAGTGGCAACAAATGAAAATCCAAAATTCCGTGTGTCACAAAATTAGAATATTACTTAAAGCTAATACAAAAAAGGGATTTTTAGAAATGTTGGCCAACTGAAAAGTATGAAAATGAAAAATATGAGCATGCACAATACTCAATACTTGGTTGGAGCTCCTTTTGCCTCAATTACTGCGTTAATGCGGCGTGGCATGGAGTCGATGAGTTTCTGGCACTGCTCAGGTGTTATGAGAGCCCAGGTTGCTCTGATAGTGGCCTTCAACTCTTCTGCGTTTTTGGGTCTGGCATTCTGCATCTTCCTTTTCACAATACCCCACAGATTTTCTATGGGGCTAAGGTCAGGGGAGTTGGCGGGCCAATTTAGAACAGAAATACCATGGTCCGTAAACCAGGCACGGGTAGATTTTGCGCTGTGTGCAGGCGCCAAGTCCTGTTGGAACTTGAAATCTCCATCTCCATAGAGCAGGTCAGCAGCAGGAAGCATGAAGTGCTCTAAAACTTGCTGGTAGACGGCTGCGTTGACCCTGGATCTCAGGAAACAGAGTGGACCGACACCAGCAGATGACATGGCACCCCAAACCATAACTGATGGTGGAAACTTTACACTAGACTTCAGGCAACGTGGATCCTGTGCCTCTCCTGTCTTCCTCCAGACTCTGGGACCTCGATTTCCAAAGGAAATGCAAAATTTGCTTTCGTCAGAAAACATGACTTTGGACCACTCAGCAGCAGTCCAGCTCTTTTTTTCCTTAGCCCAGGTGAGACGCTTTTCGCGCTGTTTCTTGGTCAACAGTGGCTTGACACGAGGTATGCGGCAGTTGAAACCCATGTCTTTCAAGCGTCTCTTGGTGGTGGATCTTGAAGCACTGACTCTAGCAGCTGTCCACTCCTTCTGAATCTTCCCCACATTTCTGAATGGGTTTTTTTTCACAATCTTGACCAGGACGCGGTGATCCCTATCGCTTGTACACTTTTTCTGACCACAGTTTTTCCTTCCCTTTGCCTCTCCATTAATGTGTTTGGACACAGAGCTCTGAGAACAGCCAGCCTCTTCAGCAATAACCTTTTGTGTCTTTCCCTCCTTGTGCAATGTGTTGATGGTCGCCTTTTGGACAGCTGTCAAATCTGAAGTCTTCCCCATGTTTGTGTAGGCTTCAGAACTGGACTGAGAGACCATTTAAAGCCCTTTGCAGGTGTTTTGAGTTAATCAGCTGATTAGTTTGTGGCACCAGGTGTCTTCAAAATTTAACCCTTACACAATATTCTAATTTTGTGACACACGGAATTTTGGATTTTCATTTGTTGCCACTTCAAATCATCAAAATTAAATGAAAAAACATTTGAATGCATCAGTCTGTGTGCAATGAATAAATATAATGTACAAGTTACACCTTATGAATGCAATTACTGAAATAAATCAAGTTTTTCAAAATATTCTAATTTACTGGCTTTTACCTGTATATCGTATGCTGAAAGCAGGATGCTGGATTGAAATGAACTTCAGCCATTTTTGTTTATGGTTAACCTTGTCACTGACTAATAAGGGCTGAGCCCTGAACCATGGAGATGACTTCAGTGGTAGATTGTGTTTCTTATTGAAGCAGCCGCCATCTTGTCACACTCTGGACAAGGTGATGATATTAACAAGACTGACATTTATATGTAGTCAAATGAGTGTGTATGTGTGAGTGTATTTGTTACTGGTCCCACAAGTGAAGCCCTACAAACATACACCCACCCACACACACACATACACACACATACACACACAGTGGAACTGAATGAAGAACAGGGAGGGACAAGGTCGCTTTCATCGGAGGGAGGAACTGGACACATAAATCCTCCAGCTTCTCTTTGATAAGGCTTGGATTCAGCAGGGATCATGTAGCAGCCTAATCACAGCCTGCTCAGCCTTTCAGCCGGCTCACATGAAGCACACAACGCTGCTTCTCTTGAATGTTCACACAGAATCACACAGAGTGTAAGAAAGCACAAAACGACAATTAAAGAGTCAGCTATACTTTAAATCCTGCATGAAAGGTAAAACAGAGAGGCTAGCTCTGCTTCAAACAAACCATAGAAACCAGCTCGCACACACATTTACACTCATCCCCCCCTGCTAAAATCAGGCTGTTCCTGTCTTGAGATGTTCACACAATTAAGTCAGGCTAATGTGAGTGGACAGGCGCCCACTGCAGAGGCCGCCCCACACAATATGCTTTAATGACATATTCACTAAATGCAAACATCTGAACATGTTATCTGCTGCTCCGCACTGCAGCCGCAGAGGAGGACAGGCACACAACTGCTCCAATGGCACTTTCCTTTGAACTGCACAGATTTCACATTTCACATCTAACCAACAGAGTGGTCAGAGGTGTGTGTGTGTGTGTGTGTGTGTGTGTGTGTGTGTGTGTGTGTGTGTGTGTGTGTGTGTGGTGGTGGTGGTGGTGGTGGGAGGGGGTCAAAAAGGAGGACAGCAAAGCCTCGTTTCCACCAAGCGGATCAGTTCAGTTCGTCTTGGTACAGCACGCATTTTGTGGCGTTTCCATAGACTAAAACTGGGATGGGTCCCCTTATAAGCGACCTGTACCGCTCAATTTTTCAGCACCCTTCCGTTGGGGTGCCAAGCCGCTCCAAACCGGCCCTAAGGGTGGGGCTGTAATCACTGCAGTGGGTTGATTGGTCAAAAGATCGGTAACTTCCTGTGTGACAGCGGTAAAAAAGAACGTCACACAAACCACACACAGTCTTTTCCTGAAACAAAGCTTCACTGCTTTATGGAATAAAGAGCCACAGCTGATCACAAAGTAGAAGAGTTGCTGGATGTCCTCCATCGTTGCTCTTTGTTTACAATGCCGCTAATTTCTTCTTCATTGTATTTATTCGCGGGGTACACTGTGTAGCGCTGCAGTGACGTCAAGCTCTTACGTAGCTGACAAGGCTCTCTACATTCGGCCCATCAAGCAGGGTACAGTTGGCTGTGGAAACGCGCACAGGATCAGGCTTTACTGATCTGACCCTTACCAAAGTGTACCGATCCGTACCAGACTGCCTGGTGGAAACAAGGCTTAAGTGCCAGGTAGAGGAGAGGGAAGATCTGTTTTACTTTATCCCTTTTCTTCTTTTTTGACTCAGTCCCAAGTATGGGTACGTTTCGAGAACTGGAATCGATAAATGGTTCGATCCTTCATTATTGATAGCATTTTTGCCTTATCCCCACTTCCCTTATCAATTCTTTTCCATGACTAGAGATACTATCAGCCCTTAAAGATCAAGGATCCTTCCAGAGAAAGCAGCCACGCTTCTCTTTTAAACAAGAACTGTTGAGTTTGTACTACTGACATATGTTCAGAGATCTAGGATCCATTTTTTCATATGTATTTACTTAAAACTCAGTAAATTGATAAGGAAATTGATGAAGACTCAGATCCATAAGCAGAACTGATAATGGTATTGGTATCAATAAAATCTTATCAATACTCATCCCTACTCACAAGTCACTATTAAAAATTTGAAATAGTTAATAAAGTTTGAGAGGAAAAGTGAGTCGAAACAAGCCTCTCTCTCTCTCTCTCTCTCTCTCTCTCTCTTTATTCATCAGTGTGCTGTTGCTCTGAGGCATCTATACATTCAGGATGTAAATGCAGCCTGCTCACAGATGTGGTTCTAAATAGCACCACACTGTGAGCCCTCTCTAAAGCTCACCATGACCCCCACACTGCCCCTGGAAGAAAGAGGGTATCAGAGGTGGTTGTAGAGGACGGGGAGCTCAGACGAGACTTCACCCTGTGCCCTGAGACCTGAGAGCAGCTTGTCCAGATGTGTTACAATGCTAAAAGAAGTTACAGCAGTAATCAGTGATCCTCTGCAGCCATGTCTGCTGAATCACACCTAGCTCTGAGCTAACAGTGCAGAACCCCCCTTCAGTTTGCAGAACACCCCCACTGACCAGCTCAGCATCCCTTCCCCCATCCGGCGTGGTCTGACTGGAGCCTAGAGGGCTGAGGGGGAATAATGGAGCACTGACCACCCACCACATGGCTGGGCCCTCCCCCTATGTGTGTGTGTGTGTGTGTGTGTGTGTGTGTGTGTGTGTGTGTGTGTGTGTGGGTCAGCCTGTGAGGATGATACTGGATTCTGTGAGGCCGAGGACATGGTCACTCTGGCCACCTGTAGTGTGCTAAGGCGTGCTTTAACCCTACGGTCCAGTTCGTTTGGCCAGTGTGACCGCAAGTGAACCCCGCTCTGGCGAAATACACTTCTCCACTCTGTCACACTTCGAAGAGGTGTGCTTCAGCGGGGTACATTTCATTCAAGCATCTGCATGCGGATGCGGCGAGCATGACGTACAATTGGCGGAACTGCTCCTCTTGGCAATTTTAATCAGTTGCGGGGCTGTTGGAGGACTGTGCCTCCATCTGGTTCATATTGTAGTCTTGTGACCAACAGCTGTATTGGCCTAAAGGAGAATGGCCCTGTGGGGGAGCAATCGTGCTATAGTACAGTATGGTTCAAATAGCCAGTGTGACTACACCCTGAGGCCCTGTTTACCTGACAGTGTAATCTGTATTGTCATGAGTGGTCTGGTTTTATCATAGTCTTAACTTGGCCCTAGGTCTCATGGAAACAGACCCTGTTACAAACCACAATATATAATGTGACGTACAAAAAGGAGAAAAAGCATCGTCCTGTTTCTAAAGATCACCAGCAGGGGTCCTGACTCTGAAGGTGGTCCCATTAAGATCCACTGGTTTTATAGCAGTCTATAACAGCCTCAGTTCCTGGTGACCTTACTCTGTACCCAGAATTCATGACCCACAAGGTTGGATGGCTACAATGAGCCTGACATGGATAAAGTTCACTGAATCCAGTTCACTGAATTCACTGGTGATGGAAAGATATTATAATACAAGGGATCATTCAATATCATAAATATAGAGGTGTTTCACACACACACACACACACACACACACACACCCACAAAACATTAGGTGTCTTTGTGGTCTCCTCAGGTTGTTAAAAACCTGTTAAGATTCCTCAGATACCAAAGGCTGGAGAGTGTCAGGGAAAGCTTTATCTGACCTTTGTGCCTCTGTGTGTGTGTGTGTGTGTGTGTGTGTGTGCCTTTGTGAGAGAGAGAGAGAGAGAGAGATGTGTGCACGTCACAGTGGAGAGCTGCTATTGAACACATTAAAAAGGGGTAATTTCCATCCCTCTGAAGGTGAAGGTCATTGATCATAATTCTTTACACTTTTTGAATACTCAAGAACCTGAATTCAAAAAAGGACACAGTTTTGTATTTCCTTTTTGTTGTTGTTGTTTTTTTTTATTTTTTATTTCAAGCATTATGGACACAGTCTGAACTTCTAAAACCTGGTTAATACCTCTGCATTAACCCTATGCTTTAATAGCGAATGCAGTCTTGAGCTATTCCTTTGTTTTTAAGTGTACCTTGCTCTGCAGTTCTCTTCCAAAACTCATGAGGGCAGTGTAGTCTGTATACTGCTATGTTGATGCCTCCACCAATTCACGTTTGCATTATCGTCTCATAGAATCAGTTCAAACAAACATAAAAATAAACAGATTTATAAAACCACACTCCATATTCAGGATCAGAGTCTTCTCTGATGTGTTACTCAAGTTATGCAGACCTGGTAAAGTTTTATAAAAGTCATTATTAACACAAAGAGAGGCTCTCAGCTAACCTGGGTTCTCCAGTCTTATCTGAGGCCATTCGTAGCCGTCATTAGCATTAAAGAGCCCGCTAATCTGTAGCTGCAGGAAAGGAAATTCACTTTCAAAGAGCTGAGACCTTTCTCTGCCCCCGCCCTCCCTGCCTCTCTGCCTCCCTCCCTCCCTCCCTCCTCCTGGGCCCACAGCCTTTATGTTGACATCTGTCCACCACATTCCTATCACATCTCCTCATACATACATACCTGCGGGTCAGACACAGAAACTCTGATCCTTCTCTGCAGGACGGACACAGCCTCACACGCTGCAGCTGCAGGGTCCCCCATGTTTACTGCTGCGATGATTTTTAGAGAGGCAGTTAGTAAATTAGAGACCAGGTCTTCACACAGCTGCCTTTCTGTTTAGAGCCAGCATATCAGTGCTGGCTCTAAGTCCCATGGGAGCAAAGCCTGAGAGAGAAAAATGGTCATGACTTCATACAATTTAACACTGATTTGAGTTTAGACATGTAGGTTACAAATTGTTTTCTCTCTATTTTTTTTCTCATTGTTTCACACCTAAACATTTTTTGTGGCAAAGTCAAATCTGATGGTCCTTCCATGTCTGTGTCCATGAGGCAAGTACCCCCAATTAAAGAGGCAAGGCCGTGAAAAAAAAAGGCCAGCTCAACCATGCTTTGTCTTTGCCTAACTTACGCCCCATTTACATGACAACATTTTACAGCGTTTCACCCTGAAATGCAGGAAAATGCAGTAAAAAAATTCTGCCTCTACATGGAAACGCTGAGGAACTGAAAATGGTGTAGTACGTACCTCAGGCCTGTAGATGGCAATATAACTGTAGGTGCCGTGTACATGACAACAGTGTAGAGGCTGAAGAAGAGGTGAGCAGGTCATCTGGAGTTTATATTTCAAACTTCTTCTCTAATTGCAGGATTAGTACAATAAATGCACATTTTGGTAGAAGTCAGTCAGTAGATTCAGCAGCAGAAGAACAAAACTGTAGGTCACTGTTGTTGTTGTTTGTCGGTTTGTGCCTGACACAATGGAGGCTTATTGCACACGAGCAGAGCAGAACATGGCGTCAGTATTTCCAGGGAAAACCTTGACTAAGTGTTTCCATGGAGACAGTGAAAACAGCGTTATTAGAAGTTTCCACTCTAGTAGGGGTTTTCAGAAGTTTGCTAAAACCCTGTTTCCATCAAAACAGGAGGCTAAAACGCAAAAAAACGTTTGTGTCCCAAAAACTGTTCTCGTGTAAATGGGGCCTTAGATGTAGGTAAAGAGGTGAAATCCTGTTCTGAACTGGGCTGTAAACTTGTTTCTTTTTGCAGTAAACATCAGCTTTAATATATGAGTGTGTATGTAGTTTCTGCTGTTTGTGCAGTTTTTGACCCCTCAGCAAAGGCTTCATACCCCCCCAATTTATGCAGTATTTCTACAATAAGTGAAGCAGTTTTGTAATACAAACTCTAGATGATCAGCTCAGCTCTTCTTCAGCCTCTGAACCGTTGTTGTGTATACAGCTCCTACAGTTATATAAGCCTCTACAGCCTAATGTGTACCACAGCGTTTTAAGTTCCCTGAGCGTTTCCGTGTTAAAGCAGAGTGTTTTTCCACTCCTTTTTTTTTTTTTTTTGCGTTTCAGGGTGAAACGTTGTCATGTAAATGGGGCCTGTAATTGGGATTCTGGGGTGGCAAGACTGCCCACAAAAAGGTCCCTCCTGTGCACAAGTCATGGCAGAAGGTTTGTAAGTGCCACAGAAACCTTTTCAATGTTTAAAGTCACAGCTCTGACTGTCTCTCAAGTTTACAAAAGGTGCTTTTCAACTAGATGCTCCAGGAACTTTTCTTCAGGAACCAAGGACTAAATAGTTCCTGTTGTCCACTGTTGTCTGCAGTTCCACAGAGGCCTTAAGTCACATAAAGAGGAAACCAATCAGGATGGTGATGTCTTGAGAAAAATGCAAAAGTAATTGCACTGCACTGCCATTCAGCAGAGTTGACACCACAGAAGGAGAAGACAGGCCAGCATTTTTATGTTAGCACTGTAGTTAACATGCAGACTGTTTGGCCTGTGCTGCTCTTGATGGAGCTTTATTTCCCTGCAGATTGATTTGTTGACTCTTGAAAGGAGACATGCTCTAGAGACAAAGCCATTTTATTTATTTATGGAAGTATCTCTTCATTTTCTCACCCCTCACAAACATTTCTGTATGGACTTTTGTTAGATTTTATCAGATCTGTATAAATTGCTGTCTAACAATGAAAATCTCATCTAAAAGAAGTGTTCAGATCTGGCATGCATACAAATATTATGTGATTTTTTAAATGTATTATTATTATTTTTTTTTTTTTTTAATCACGGGACATTTATTGATATATCATTAAATTGAATACACAAAAATCCTCTTTGATGAGTAACTTTCTATTTGGAGGTGGCAGGTTGGGATTATGTGGGAGTCATGGTCTTGTTACAGCATGTGAGGAGTCCTGTTTTTTACTTGGATTTTTTCTGTCTTCATGAAAAAGAAAGTCATGTTGACGTTCATTTAGTCGCATAAGCTGTACATAATATAAATAAATAAATAAATAAATAATATCTGGTTTCTATGTTGTTTCAGTTTGTGAAGGATCGTCACCTTCAACGCCAGTCAAACCGACTGTCATCAGTCACCGGTACATGAGGATAATGCTCTGTGACAGTAGCCATGTTTGTATGTTTTTAACTGTACTATGATACTGTTTTGATGTTTCTTACCCCTGAGTGAGACATGACTTGTTTTACAAAATAAAGATGACGAGCTGATGAGCAGTTTTGAGTCAGCAGCAGCATCATTTTGGAGGAGGGGAGGGGGGAAGAGAGGAGGAGCTAGACGGAGGACTGGGGAACTGCTACACTCAAAGTCATGCAAGTTTTCCAGGACTGCCAACCCTACCTTTAAAGAAAAAAAAATCTCTTCAGACGGAAAAGGAATGTTTTAAATAAATGTATTTGAAACTACTTTTTCGTATTTGAGTATCTTTGGGTATTTTTGCAGCACCTCCGAGAGACTGAGTTTTGGGGTTTTCAGAATATAGTGACCCTTAACATAAGGAACCACGTTTCTTCTGATGTAAGACAAAAAGGAGAGGTGACTGACAGTAGTACTGTAACAGTGACAGGAGCCTGTGCAACCGGTCACTTCCTCCTCTATCTGTGTGTGTATCCTCTTCAGTGTGCTAACAATGATAGCTCTGTGGAGGGTGGGTGCAGAGAGAGAGAGAGACAGAGACGGACAGGGAGAGATGTTAAAATAGACGTCTGATTTGTGGAGTGTGCCTCAGAGCCTCCTGTTGATGCCCCCTTCTCCCCTCTTCTCCCTCCACTTCTCCTTCCCACTCCTCTCCTCCCCCTCTCCACTCCTCTTCTCTCCTCTCCACTCCTCTCCTTCTCCTCTCCTCCCCCTCTCCCTCTCCTCTCCCTCTCATTCCTTTCTTCTCAGCCACTCTGATGTAATCCAAAGGCCTTCGCAGGAGCAGCTGCACAGCGAACCAGCCTTCCCTCCTTCCCTCTCCCTTTCTCTAAATCTCTTTCTCTCTTTTCTTTGCACTTCCAGAGGCATGCGAGGCGAGGGAGAGGAGGGCATTCAGACACAATTGGGGTCTTTTTCTGCCGTGAAAAAAGGGGGCTATCGCCTCACATCTCCTTCTGTCACCCCACTACTGTACTATGGTGCTGGCGGGTGGGTGGGAGGGTGCAGAGGCAGCGTGTCTTGGCGTGCTGAAAGGGCAGACTAAAGAGACAACTTCACATAAATACCAGAGCCAGACAGCAAATGTAGCTGTAGATAAACAGAGCTGGCTTCAAACAGCACTGGAGTGGGAGTGTGTGAGTGTTTACCTGCAGTCTTCAGATTCATCAAACCCTGAATTTCACCACAGTCCAACACGCTGGACTGTCATGAAGATCCTCTGAGGTCACAGAGTCTTGGTTCACGTCCCCTTTTTTTATCATTTGCGGGAATTAAACCAGATCAAATAAAGAAGAAGTCATTTTATAAACCTTCACAGTGTCTTTAGACCTGGCACATTTATTCCCCTACACAGACCCCAAACATAAGACACAAAGACACTCTAGCTGTGTCCTCAACTATAACAGTAATGTTCAAGGGGGATGCAAAACTTTCATTCAAACTTCCTGTTCTGTCGACCCCTGCAGATCAAATCAGGATGATTCATCACAAACAGTCTGGAATCATCTTTGTGATGAATCTGTGCTTGTGCCAGCAGTGCAGCACAATCCGGGCACACAAACTGAGTGAGGGAAAGTGTTTGGTGGATTGTTTCTTTGGCATAAGAATAATCAATAATAAATAATCTAATCCTATTGTAAAGTTTATTTAGTTTAGTTTAGTTTAGTTAAGTTTATTCACACACATCAACCTTGGCAAGCGCTGATACACATACATGCATACATATACATATACATATACACATACATATACATATGCATATACATATGTACAATAGTTGTCACAGTGGATGTGTGGAAAGGGTGACCCCAAATAAGCTATTTAAAGCTTGTAGCAGGGGGCCCGTTTTCCCACAAATAAAGCAGGAGCACACAAGTAAAATAACAACACAAATACAAATAAAAAAAGTCTGCTCTTTCCTATTCTAAATGGAGTCACATTTGAGAGACGAATGCATTTGTGGGATGAGCAGCAGAGCTGAGCAAGAGGATTTGCAAAATCTCTGAATACAGAGAATATTTGTGTTGACAACAAACCTTCTGTGCGCACCAGTGTTCATTCAGGTACACTCTCGTCATAGATTTGAATCATTTATTGCCAAATGGAAATACAGTTATAGTTGGTGTTACAGCTCTGGTTTCAGAGTACTCCCTGGGTTGGCCAAGCAGCCTGCTTGAGCTTTCCAGGGAGTGCAAAGCAGATCCCCCCCTGGGGAACAAGAACCATACTTTATACATGAATATTATACATGAAGGTTATACATGAATATTATACATGAATATTGTACATGAATATTGTACATGCATACAGACTTAACAGGAGTAGGCTGGGGTGGAGGTAACTTTGAGATGCAGCAGTGTGGGCTCTTTTATCCCCAGTGCAATTCATTTACTTAATGGCAATTAGCTTGTTGGTTGCTTATGTTTCTCTTGCACTATCATCATTGTTGCCCTACATGCACTTTCACACTTTGCACTTTTCTGCATTAACTTGCATGTTACTTTCCATTTTTTTGGTTTGAGCTCAGGTCTAAACATGGTCATCGCCTTTATATGTGTATGGTGTTTCTTATCCTACCTCTTTTAGTCATTGTGTTGTCTATCATTTCTGTATTTTAGACTTTTTATTATTGTCATTGTCTCTTGTCCTTTGTGTGTTCCGGCTGCAGCACCAATCTCCCTTGATGGGACAAAAAAGTAAATTCTGATTCTGATTCTGTGGTGCGTAGCAGTAGCAGAAATAGTTGTGAATGTAGACATGTTTAAATACACCGCCTTGTTGGTCGACAGCAAGCTGTGATTGGTTAAGTGGAGAGGCCTGTCAGCCGGTATCAGCTGGGCGTATGACTTCGGTGTCCTTCATGAACTAACGCTAGCTTCATTTAATGATGGAGTTCCTCAAGGATCAGTGCTTGGTCAAATTCTTTTCATCTTGTATATGCTTCCACTTGGCAGTGTTATAAGGGAACATTCGCATGCAGATGACACTTAGATAAGCTGTACTCCTCAATCAAACCAGAGGAAACTAGCCCATTAGCTAAACTTGAAGCATCCCTCAAAGAGTAGAAATTTCTCACTGTTGAACTCGGAGAAAACTGAAGTCATTGGTCTTGGACCTAAACTGCTCAGGGTGGCATTTCCTGACCAGATAGGCACTTCACACAGCATCAGCATTACATCCAGCACCACATTTAGGAATCCTGGAGTTCTTTGTGATCAAGACTTGTCCTGTATGTGTTTTTTCATCTGTGTAACATAAAAAAATATCAGGCACATCTTGCCTCAGCGCGGTGCTGAGAAACTAGTACACTGTCATAAAATAAATTTTAGTTGGGATTTGTTTTTCTACACTAAAAAATGTAGTATTGATCTGACACCAGGTAAAAATAGGACCAGTATGGCTGATATGGACACATTTTACAAAGCAAAGAAGTGTCAAAAAATAATCAGGAGTAATACACAGCCTGAAACTAATATTTCTATTCATATTAAAAGCAAATAACTAGATTTTCAACCAGAAATTAATTGTGTTCTTCTTTTTTCTGCTTTGTTGTGAAACAGTAGATTTGAATGTTCATGGACAATAACAATTATTAGATTCCAGCTATAATATATCATTTTGACCAAAGGGCTTACACACATTGATAGATTAACTGTTACAGAAACATAATACTCAGGGAATCAGCAACCAATATACCAATAATCTCATGTATCGATCTCATAACAGTTGTATTGATCAAAATTGATGCCAGCGTTTCATGCGGGGTGTCTTAAAAAAAGCAGCCAGCCGTATGTTGAGATTACTGTTAGGTCAGTTAATTTAGTCAGTTCGATGGATCTGATTGAGTCCTCATTATTTTTGGTCATGAAAACAACCACTTCATCTGAATGCTGACCTCTCTGTGTTGTCTTTTAACCTTTTAATGGCTGCATTCCGGGATGTAAAAGGAAATAGAAATTCCTTTTTTGTTAAATTTACTAGTGGTTTTCAAAGACACCATGTAAAAGAGATGTTAAGAGACTTTTTATGGTATAATATTCATTACCAAGAAACATTTTTCCATCAAAGAAATAATGGAGTCATCATCGAAGTGTCTTAACAAAAAGAAAAGTGCAGGTGAGACTCAGTCTGACTCCTTCACGGAATCATACGACACAGGTCAGGAGGGCATTTCTGCCAGTATCCCTCTGACCCAAGTCCTGACCCCTGCTCCCACAGGAAACCATGGGCAGCGGAAACCATACCTGTTTATAAATGTGTGTGTGTGTGTGTGTGTGTTTTCCTGCTTAAGGGGCCACCAGTTGTTTATCCCTGCCCATCTAGGTGTCATGCCTCAGTCTGAGCACTGTGCTTTCCGTCAGGTCAGAGGCACCAAGGTGATCACATGTGGTGTGTCCTGAGGGCAAAAAAAAAAAAAATGGTGTGTGTGTATGTGTGTGTGTGTGTGTGTGTGTGTGTGGTGGGTCAGGGTCAATCAGCAGGGTGTTTGTTGATCCTGTGAGAGGACGTTGAAGCAGCTTCTGTTTCTGGGAATGATCTGAGCCTGTTTAAACTCTGAGCTCTGCGGTTTGACTGCTGTTCCCTATGTCAACCATTTATTCATTTCCCATCATTAAGGTTCCCTTTGAAGCAGCATGAAACATGACCCTGGGAATTTGAGCAAAAAGCTGCTCACCATGGTGGAGGAAAAGGTAAACTAGCTGTAATGACCAGATTTTTCATTGTGAGAAATGAGTGGTGAGGTGAGAAAGATTCAAAATTAGATACTTCAGTCCAAAACAAAGACAACAGCAAACACAGACTGCAGAGAGACACTGCAAACATTCTCAGGACCTCAGAGAAGTAGGGCCATGAGGTCAAGAAAGAAAATTTTGAGTTATGGGAAGACAACATTTTTCAAGCCAGGTGCCATGACAGAGGTGGGACGAACACAGCTCTGTGGATCAGTGGGTCACTGTGATGACGGGGACAGAAACAGAGTGGATTTCTTGCTCAGTTGTTATTGTAAAGCATTCTTAGAAGATGTTGCTTGTGATTCAAAAAAAAAAAAGAATAATTGTTTGTAGGATTTTGACTGCGGCAACACTGTTACTTTTAATAAATTTGTTCCAGCTTTTGTGGCACATTTTTTCTCAGTCGCTGCATGTTTGCCCTATTTGCAGGGTTCAGACTTTCAGGTGTTCTGGTTTCCGTTTAATCAACACTGCTTGGACTACAGATGTGCTCCAGCACTGGTATCAGCAGGCAGAGCAGTCTGTGGGGAGAGCAAAAGCAGGAGGTAAACAATCCAGCAGAAGAGCTTACCAGCTTCTGTGGTTGGAAACTTAGTATATTCTCATGAAATGCACTCTTTGCCAGGATTTATGCTATTGATGTCTCTGCTGGAGTGCGTCCTTATCAATTAAATTCATCAAGTTAATCATTTTGATTGCCCTTCCCTTGGTAGGTAGAGTCTCTTCTCTGTTGTCCTATAAAATATAGAATAGAATTTAAAATCTTCTTCTGACTTACAAAACTCTCAATGGCATCGAGCCATCTTATCTGAAAGAGCTTGATGTTCAGTACTTTTCATATAAATCACAGTGTTCTCAGCACTCAAGCCAGCTGAACATGCTTTTGGTCACTGAAAGTAGTATGTGAGGTGGAATCTTCAGTTATCAGACTCCTCCTCTTTGGAATCATTCACTAGTTGAGATCAAGACTGTTGGGGTGAAACTGACACACTAGGCTCCTCTTCCCCTTGAGGAGCTTGTCTTGTAGGTTCATCTGGATTGTTGCTGTGGACTGTCAGCCTCTGTGGGCCAACCTGACTACAGCTGCTATGGCTTTTACAGTCTCACCACTTCTTTCTCTGTGTCTCTAAGTCTGTATCCCTCTGTTTCTGTGTCCCTCTGTGTCTCTCCATGTCTGTTTCTTTCTCTCTCTCTCTCTAACCCCAAAACAGTCAAGGCAGATGTCTGTCTACCATGAGTCTGGTTTCATCCAAGGTTTCTGCCTGTTAAAGGGAAGTTGTCCCTCTCTGTTGCTTGTAAAGTACTGTACTAATGGTGGGTTAAGATGAGGTAAGACGTCTTGTCTCATCTTAATGGGTAGAGTTCTCTCTCAGTTGGAAAGGCGAGGGTTGGATTCAAGCTACTGCAGTCACATTCGTGTTCTTGAGCAAGACGCTGAACCCCGTATTGCTGAACCCCGTATTGCTGAACCCCGCTGTTTTTCAGTGGTGTGGATGGATGTGACTGTGTAAGATAAAACTGATGGTTCTGACAATAGGAGTCTGTGCCATCAGTATGTGAATGTGATGAGAATGGATGAGAGAGATCAGAGGAGTAAAGCACTTTGAGTGGTCAGAGAGACAAGATAAGGTGCTGTTTGAACACTGGTCCATTTACCGTTACTCTTGATGATTAGTCTCTGTTAAAATGAAATAAAATTATTTCAAATTTTAATATGTCTAGACCTGTTCATGTTATGGAAAGTGATTGATTGACAATTGCATATTACACTTTCAGAAAAACATAATTCCCATCTCAGGCAGTAGTTATCTATTATTATCAGTGATCACTTCAAGATGTGTTCACTTTGATCTTTATATCAAGTTTTTTATATGGAAGCTCTCAGAATATGATCATAACATGTACTTTTAAAGAAAGCAATATTTTTAGACTAACCATGTCTCCCACAGGGAAAAATTTTAAACACAGAGATGACATAAAACCACACATTTCACTACCCCAAATCCTGAAATATACCTGTGAGTTAAAGCACTAATGTGACTTTTCTTTGAAATGTAGTTTTAATGGAGAGTTGTAATCAAAATCAGTGGCTCTCAACATTTAAGACGAAGAAGCCGACAAATATAAATAATATTCTTAAAATATTTCTGGAAAATTAAGTATAAAACTGAAGTTGTGATGGGGTCGAGACTAGAACTGGGTTGAAGATGATAACAGGGCTGAAGGAACAAATACAGATTGCATGTAAAAGGTTTTTTTTAAACAAATTCACTGAGTAGGATTTTCAATTTTTTATTAACCTAAGGTAAAAACAACTACAACAAACAACAGTAAAACGTTGTGCAGTGAATTGCTTAAATGTAACACAATGTGTATTGTATATTGTGTGTTTTTGTGTGTGTGTGTGTGTGTGTGTGTGTGTGTGTCTGTGTGCGCGCACTCTGGGCCTGATGTCTCTGACTACTGAGGACAAACAGAGAGCAGCTCCTGTATGCTGAGCCCGTCTGGTGTAAATGCAGCAGCTCAGACACCCACCGTGCCAGCAGGCAGCTGAACAGGCCGGGCCACCCAGGGTGCTGCACCCGCCGCACACACATACATTCCCAGGCATCAGTGCCATGTTGTCTGTGGAGTGTGCCACTGGGCACAGATCCTGGCTGTGGAGGTTGGTAGTTTGGCTGTCACACACACATTCCTGGCTTTCAGGCCAAAACAGCAGTCTGCTCACTCCGTGTGGCTTATTGTCTGCCTGCTTCCTCTTCCACCTCTCCTCCCTTCTCACTGACCCTCCAGCTCCTTCTGGATGGAGAGAGAAATATAAGTTCCTCTCACTGTCGAGTCTGTTCACGAGTAACCATTGAGGCAGCTATGATACCCACTGTAAGATAACAGCAGTTTATTCTCACTACGCTTTCTCACATAATGCAACCCTCCCTGCAGTTCTCTGTTTACCAAAGCAGCATCTGTGAGAGTTTGTGGCATGCTGCATGTGTGTGTTTGTGTGTGTGTGTGTGTGTGTGTGTGTGTGTGTGTATACTCATGCGTGTTGGGGGGTAACGGCTCTTGCAGCGGTCTGAAGGATTGGTCTTTGGACGCTTGTGATCAACTCACCATGAAATCTGCTTTGCAAGCACACACACACACACACACACACACACACACACACACACACACACACACACACACACACACACACACAATCTTATTTACACTCATTCACACACCTTGGTCCCTACTCTGTCTTTCATTTGAGTTTTAGTTCCTCCAGTTTGTGTGACTAACACTACTGTGTGGTCACTCTTGGTTGTAATGCTTTACCGTGGGTCACTGCCCCCTCCTACATCTACTGATCAGGTATTCGGTCAGGAGTTGTAGGAGAGGAAACAGATCTTGACAGAGTTCTGAGAATCAATGCAGGGGTCTGAACAAGAGAGGCAGCAGACTCAGAACCATGTTTTACCACAAAAATAAGAACAACTTCTTCTTACACTGTGCCATGAAGAGCTTAGGGGCCCCCCTGCTGGATGAAGGACCTCCCTCTGGAACTACCTGCATTGCCACTGTTGGTGCTGGGACCTAGAATGTAGTTCTGGGGATCATCATGTTCAAAGAGCTCCCTGGACTGAAATGCAGCTTATGTAGGGTGATCATATTCTAAAAACCCAAAAAGAGATCAAACTTCTCGGTTCCTTGGAGACACTGCAGAAACCCAAAGATACTCAAAAAAAAAAAACAAAATCCAAAAACACTCCTTTTCTGTTTGAAGTGACTATGCTATATAATGCCAACATGAATAATGTGTAGAACCCAATTTCAACCAGTTATCGGTAAAAGAATGAAGAACAGGCTTTGTAAGGATTTTTTATTTGACAGATATAATGTCAAAATTGTCACAACATAATTGATTTAAATACATTTAATTGAATTATCGATTATTTAATTATCTAAACTTTTTGGCTTTTATGTCAAATTTTGACTTGTTATTTCATGGTTTTGACTGTTTATCTCAGAATTTTGTCTAAATTATTACTGAATTTGACTGAAACGCATGAAAGCGCAATGAAACAAATCTGCAGTACACATGTTTAGCCACTAGATGGCGATATAACTGCAGAAGCCGTATCCACGACAACAGTATAGAGGCCAAAGAAGAGGTGAGCAGGTCATCTAGAGTTATTATTAAAACTTCTTCATATATAACAGAAAAAGAGCAATAAATGCACGTTTTGGTAGAGGGCAGGCTGTAGATTCAGCAGTAGAAGAACAAAATGAAAGGTCACTGTTGTTGTTGTTCCGTTCGTGCCTGGCACAGTGGAGGCTTATTGCGCATGCGCAGTGCTGAGCGTGACGTCAGCATTTCCAAGATTTACCTGGCGTACTGTTTACACGGAGACAATGAAAACAACATTTTGGAAAAGTTCCACTCTGGATTGTGTTTTCAAAGGTTTCCTTTGTTCGGTTGGTGAATACGCTGTCTCCGTTTACACGAGAGGCCAAAACACAACAAAACTAAGAATGGGGTCTAAGATAGAGAACGTCAAACTAATCAATGTCCTATTTTAAAATAATTTCAAAGTCTTTGTTTATTGCTTTGTTTTGTTTTTTTTGTCACGCACAAAGTGATTGTAATGTCCTAACAATTTATTTCACTACCTGTAGTTATGATCTGCTTCTCTTCATCCTTCCCTTTGTGATTTGAGGACGAGTGTGCATGTTGTTCTCCTCAGATGAGCGACTGCAGTAAGAACTCTGAGTGAGCTTTGCAAAGGGACAAGAAAAAGCATCTACCTGGTTTGACAGGAAATATTCAATGTGTCACTGTCATGGTAGAGATATCTTATATGAGGGGAGTAAACCAAAGAGTGAGTGAGTGAGAGAGGAAACAGAGCTCACAGGAGTCCTCCTCACTGGAAGATGTTCTATGCTCTATATCTGAGCTGCATAGTTTTCTGCTCATGTGTTTCAACCATCAGATGTTTCATTCTTGCAGACTGATCCTGGTCTGTTCATGCAAGTGAACACAGGAGGCCGTTCTCAGAGTTTCTTCTTCTCAAAGCCTTGAAGCATCATTTATCTTCATCACTTACAGTTAAAGAGTCTGTGTGGCTGCCCTCCATTTATCCTTAGACTATAGATCTATAGATGTGGATCACAGAGGGGTTGTTAGCTTGGGCACCAATTGTTTCTCTCACTCACGTTTATCATGTCAGCCAGCTTGTATTGACCCCCTCCTCAGCCCTTGTACCCAGAAGCCCCCTCTCCTGACCCAGGGACGCTGACCGCTGACCTTTGGGGTCATGTGGGGCCTGAGCTCCGGTGCAGGCTGCCTACAGCAAGGCTAGCTCTGAGATAATGAGCTTGTCGTAGCTTAGCTCAGCTTTGCAGCTTCTTGTGAAAACTATGATTAGAGAACAACTGAGGCGTTTTTTCTGCGCCCCTGGGTGCTGCAGTAATCCAGGATGAACACTTATGTGGATGCAAAAAATCATCCCAGTTTAATCTGCTGCTAGGTTGGGGCCTGCTAATCTGGTGTCCTTGTACTCCTTCACCCCTGATTGCAGCAGCATAATAAAACAAGAACTAACTGGACTAAATATGTGCTGGAGCACCCATTGAAACAAAAGATATAAGACTAACCATTACTCTTTTACCTGTGAGCAGTTTGTGACACTTTAGTCTCTGATTTTTGAGAGGTCATAAAAGGTTTAGGGATAATTTTAGCATCTGCTCCAAAGAGCAAGTATTCTGCTTCCCCATATTGAAAATGTGAATATGGATTAAGATAAATGGAAATTCTGGTTTAATGAGCATGTTTTCTAACCTCTTCAATATGTATAAATCCCTGAATCAGTCCATAAACTGATCAAAATGCTCTGTTCTAAAATAAATAAAATAAAAAATTACCAGGACTTCACCAGATTTCCACCAGATCTTCACCAGACTTGCAGCAATCATGCGGTCAAAAAGGATCTCCCAGCTAGTTCTACACCAGCTGTACTTTCTGTGTCCACCACATTCAGTCACACACCTTCCTCTGCTGGGCCAGGAGGTGGTGCAAGCCTGCTAATCCAAGGCTGTTTAACTTTGACCAAACTCTGTCCACTGAGTAGCTACACAGCACTTAACCATCATGCTTTAAAGATTACTGCACCAATTAGTTTACAACAACGCGTCCTCTCAATCTAAGATCTACCAGTCCTGCAGACCATCCTACCCACAAACAAACCTGCAGTCACACACATGATCAACTCTTCCTAGGAATTGAGGCCCTGTTTACATGACAATGTTTCACAGCGTTTCACCCTGAAACGCATGAAAATGCAATGAAAAAAATCTGCATCTACATGGACACGCTGGACTGAAACGCTGTAGTACCGAGTCAGGCCTGAAGATGACGATCTAACTGTATGAAAGCACAATAAAAAAATTCTGCGTCAACACCGATACACTGAAGGACTGAAAACAATGCAGTACACATGTTTAGCCTCTAGATGGTGATATAACTGCAGAAGCAGCACACACGACAACAGTATAGAGGTCGAAGAAGAAGTGAGCTGGTCGTCTGGAGTTTATATTAAATACTTCTTTAGTCGCAGACATAGTGCAATAAATGCACGCTTTGGTAGGAGTCAGTCAGTAGATTCAGCAGTAGGAGAACAAAACGAAAGGTTGCTGTTGTTGTTGTTGTTTTTCGGTTCGTGCCTTGCACAGTGGAGGCTTATTGGGCACGTGCAGAGCTGAATGTGACGTCCAAGATTTACCCAGCAAAGTGTTTACACGGAGGCGGTGAATACAGTGTTATGGAAAAGTTCCACTCTGGATTGCATTTTCAAAAGTTTGCATTTTCGGTCGGCGAATATACCGTTTCCGTGTAAACCAGACGCCAAAACGCAACAAAATTTTTGCGTTTCACCCGAAAACACCTGTGTAAAAGGGGTCTTAATCTGACCCTTCTGCTCTCTGTCCTCAGGTTGATATGATGTGAGAGTTAGAGGACAAATCCTGTTTGAAAAGAACTCCCAGGTTCCTCACCACGGTGCTGGATACAAGGCTGATACCATCCAAGGCAATTATCTCATCGGAAAAACACCTAAATGACGTGCTTGGGTCCAAGACCAATGCCTTCAGTCATCTCTGAGTTCAGAAAGGAGAAATTTCTGCACATCCAGGTCCTGACTTCTTTGAGAAATGCTTCAAGTTTACATATCCAGCTGGTTTCTTCTGACCTGACACGCCAGACGGACAGTTTCATATATCTGTCACGGATTTATTTCACTAGTCCATCTGGGAAAGGGGCGCTAGAGAGTGCTTGCAGAGGCGAGACTTAAAAAAAATATAACAGCTGGTGATTGGACAAGTCCTGCTCGACACGTTCATCACAGACCAATCCACATCAAGCCACGGTGACGTAGCAGATCTGTAGCCTGACACCAGATAGAAAGTTCATATATCCACTCCTGAGATATTTCATGAGTCCAATTTTGCTCTGCTCCCGACCAGTGAAGAGCAAAAACATTCCCGTCAGAAAGGCTTTAAGTGACGTTCTCTGTTCTTCCTTTAAAGAAGAATTTGAGTCTATTTCTGATAAAACTGTAGATATTGCTGCGTCCACGGAGACCGCTTCACACGCCCCCGTTGTTTTCAAACATTCAGACGCTTCCCGCTGACGTCACATCACGCAGCGCCCGCAGCTCCTGCAGCACTCGCCTCTCTTCTCTGATTGGGTCGACAACAACAAAATTGGTTGTGATTGGATCTTAGCAAGATGGATCTGCAGGATGTCAGAAATGAATCAGGCAGGTCGAGTTAGGTTGGGTTAGGTTTCTTCTGGCTTCATTGATAAGTACAGCCAAGTGTTACATGCACAACAATGAAAACTTATGGAGTGTTTCCTTATGATACTGCCAAAAGGAAGCAAGATATAAAGAATTGGACCAAGCACTGAATATTGAGGAACCCCATAACAGGATTGGTTGTTCATATGAACAAACTGAGATGGACATGGTCTGAGCCATGTTAGAGCAGTTCCTGTGATGCCAAGTCGATTCTCTAATCTCTGCAGGAGGATGTGATGATCAGTAGAGTAGAAAGTGTAAAGTATTTTTTGAAGGGTTTTCTTTAAGAGCAGAAAGAGCAGAAAGAGGGTTTCTGATCTGTAAATCATGCAAAGGTGCTACAGGGACACCATAGGGACAGAATAAGGACTGGAAAAAGCACAAAACTCCCTCTTCAGGCTCAGATCTGGCACTAAAGGATCCATCACCAGCTCTTATGGGTTACTCACAAAAAGATTCTCAAAGGAAAGCACAGGCAGGACTTGAGTCAGTTCTTAGTTCCTGATGGTAAGTACCCTGTCAGCTACCCTCATTTTTTCATTTCTTTGAAGATGCCCAATAACAACTTGTCAAGTGTCTGTAGTTAGTATAACATCCATCAGATCAGTGAATCAGAGAATGTAGAGGATGGGTGGATGGATGTGTGTGCGGATGTATGGATGTATGGATGGATGGATGGATGATTAGATAGATGGATGGCAGGTAGCGTTAGCAGCATTCCAGCTAAGACTGGCCTCATTGTTCTGTGTGTGTGGGAACCTCTGAACACTTTCTTTAGAGCGATTAACAGGAAACCTTAGACTGTGGATTACTGACCCGGCTCATGTTCACCTGCACATCAACTCCTTCATTCCTTGGACTCATCCTCACACTCTGCAGCACACAGAAGCAGGCAGAGACGCTCAGGAGTTCTCTGATGGAGGCATTTCAACTCCCAGTTTTTCAGAAAACTTTTCTGCAGAAAGCCAAAGTAGAATCAGCCTGTGAAAGAATCAAGTTACAGAGTGAATAAAGCGATCCAGATTTCTGTCATCAACACTGAACTCACATTAGGATTTACCTCCATTCTTTATTTCTGTCATCTGACTGGACAAAAACAATGATGTCATGACTTTTTAAGGTGAACAGACACATCAGCTGAAATTAAAGTTGAGTTTATAGAAACGCTTCAGTGGTCTTCACACCAGGGTGTTTTGGGTGAATCTAGATCAGGGAGCATGTTACTCCTCAGCTCAGATCATCTGAACACATGTGATCTCAGCTCACTCTGATGGTGATCAACAGAGAGAACTGAGATCACCTGGAAGCTGATGCCTTTCTAGTAAAGCATTACTGCCCAACACTGGTTTCATTTCACTAAATGCAAGATACAACTTGTACTTGTTAGACACAGCTGCTGCAAAACATCTGTACTTTACTGTAGTTGTTGGTGACCAAGTGCTTTTATGAGTGAAGCTATAGTCTAATTCTAATATACAACATACTTTAGATTTGTAAGTTTATGTGTTAATATATGCATGTGTATGTATGGATATGTAGGTAAAAGAAGGCACAGGCATGTGTTTATGAGATAAATGTGTGTATGTATCTGTAGGTGCATGTGTAAATCTCAGATACTGGTGAAGAGTGGAGGAACCTTTCAGAGCCTGACTCAGCAGTGACTGGGATTGACAGTGAACAGTCGCCTGAACCTCTGTCTGCGCTGGGTGTGGATGACTTTTTACTGTTTGTGAATATTTGTAAATCAAGAATTCTTGTTAGCTTGACTAATTCCTGGTCCTGCCTGTGCCTCCATTCCTAGGAGCTGTTGTGAGGTTTTGGTTTCACGTTGATAATTTTACATTCGTCACTTGAGCTGTGATGCATCAATTCACCTTAGGGAACATTGAGCAGTAAAAGAAGTAGTGCCTGGAGACCATCCGGAAAGACCCAGTAACTTTCAAAATTAAACAAACCTTGTCAAAATTATGTTTGTATTTAGCTTGACTATGACTACAAATGGATGTAATGAGAAGACACCAGAAGTAGCAGGTAGCAGGTTTGAGGTTTTACAGCTCAACAAAAATGAAGAGCGATATGGAGTGGGAATTGTAGGAACTCCCCAGTCTCTCAACTCCAACTGCCGATTAGTCATGGGACTTGCCTGACTGAACACACAGCCGATGTGAGGAGCTAACAAAGTCAACACGCAATGAATCACAGCTGAACCGCAGATGTATCAGGTATATTTCAAGCGTCAGTCATTAGTTCAGTGTACGTCCTCTCACACATACAAAATTCTGCTTCTTAAACAGCTCATCTGATGTCGGAGGCTGTTTCCCAAACTACCTACTACAACAGCAGTGCCTATTGATTTGGCTGAAATTCAGTCTCCCAAGTATTTCTAGTGTCCTACTGATCTGGCAAACTTTCCAAGTATGGAGCAGACCAGTCGACCTGGCATAGTGTTTCCCACAATGCACAGCGCTCATATTGTTTGTCTATATGGGCACACTCAGGTTGAGGTAAATTACCATGACTGGAATGAGCCAGCATTACAACTACAATACAACAACACTAATGTTAAACAGTCCGTGACATAGAAGTGAAATGATACCAAAGAAACATTGGTAGATCACCCCACTTCCTTCCTTGATCGTAGCGTTTGATTCTGCGGGGTTCATTTAAGCCCTATATGGAAGCGCATTGCTGCTGTGGTCGGAAAAAAAATCTCATTATTTTGTAATACTGCATTATCTCATATTGTGTGATACTAAATTACCTCGTTATTTCATGATACCAAATTATCACATACTTGCGAATGCTTGCACAGCTAAACTCATGCTTGAATGAAACTGTCTGGATAACGGAGAAGGGAGAACTGCATGTGGCTCACTTAGACGATTTAGTTAAATTCTATTTCCTGCTCGAGTTTAAGACATGGAAAGATACTGCAGTTATTGAGCTCTGTGGATGATAAAACAATATGTTTGTGTACACTCAGACTGATTTTAAAATACATGGGGCCCTACAGGAGGAAGAATCAGTCTGACCCTCTGGAAGTAGATTCCTCATCATTTATTGTGACCCTCAGTTTGTGTGTGGGCTCCTGTCTCACAGGCTGTAGGTAATATTCTGATTACAGTTATCTTTATCTTGTCTTTATTTTCTTCAGCCAAACAACAACAGCAGCAGTCATTCATTCAGCATCTCTCCTCTTTCCTAGCGCTTGTGTGTCTCTTATCAATGTCCATCACACAACTACAAGTTGGAACTACGATTACAAGGGGAGTGACTAAATAATGTCCTGTAGATAACTAATTTAAGATGACAAAAATGTTAGTGATTGAGTCAGTATCATGTAATAACTTGATAATTGGTATCACAAAATAACAAGATAATTTAGTATCACCAAATATCAAGATGACTATCACGAAATAATGATATATTTTTTTCTACTATGGCAGCAATGTTTCCATACAGATGAACCTCTCATTACCTTTTTCTTTTCTTTTTACAAACTAAAGCCAAGAAAATAGTACAGGAGCCATTTTTGCATCAGCTGTAAAAAATTAAAGGGAGTCAGTTCCAGACTTATTTTCTATAAATAGTATCACTTTTGGTGCAAGATAAAAATCAGAAATGACAATTCTGCTGGAGTGTTGTCATACCTTTACAGATGTTTTGTTCATAAAAACAGGACTCTGAAATGTCTCTCAGAATGTGTTTTTTAAATAAATACATTTAAATTGAAAGTAATTAAGGGACACACACACACACACCACACACACACACACACACACACACACAAATAAATAAATGAATGAATAAAATGTCCAGATAATTACAAAAAAAAATAAAATAAAAAATCAATCTACTTGTATTGTTTTCCAAAACTGAAAACCAGAAAATCCTATGAAACAGACCCAGCAGAACAGTCATACTACAGACTCCATTCAAAAGCAGTAGGCAGTATGCAGTGCCCACTGCAAACTACTTTCAGATGTAGTAAGTTGTAGGCTGTAGAGGAAACAGCCACTCAGTGTCTAATCCTTGATTTAATCGTTACTTTGTGTGCATGTGCTGCCATCTAGTGGTGAAGTCACTTCACATGGATTGCTGATGCCCTTTGTAAACCATTCAGCTGCCTGCTCTCCACTCCTAAGGAAAAGATCACTACCCGCAACCACCTTTTCCCTGCTTCAAAGTGGAGTTGTATTAATATTTTAATTGAATAAAGTTTTTACTGAAATTTGTACATGTATTGTTTTTTTTTTCTTTTACAGAAAAGTAAAAGGTGAAAAAGTTTATAACTCACTGGGGGTTCTGAAATATTGGTACATAGGTCTTTAAGTGCCTTCCATAAATATTGTACTGAGGAATGGATGTTTTATAAACTATTGTACATAAAAAAAACAAACAAACAAAAAAAGACTGTTGAAGTATTGAATATGGTATCAGTGGTCACAGGGATCACTGAACCACATAAATTCCGTATTTTCAACTTTTTGTTGCTGTTGTTTGCCAGTATTTCCACAGCAGATAGAAACAGTAAACTATCTTTAGGAACCCCAGTCTCTGGCTTTACTATTTTAGAGGCTGAAAAGTTTGGGAACCTTTGGCAAGTCAGGCTGATGTCACTTGTGTTTTCTTTAGCTTTGATTATTTAACAGCTTTCAGATGTGCATGCACAGTGCTGCTTTGTCTGCTGTTCGCCGTGCGCCGCTGCATACCCAACTCCCCTCTGAACTCTGCATTGAACAGATGACTATTTGATTATGTCCCCAGCACATAGAGCAAATTGGAAAAGTCCATGAGCATGTTTGCTGTTACTAATTATTTAAATGTTTCATCGGGGGCTTGTTGCACAACAGTAGGAAGACAACAGGGTTTAGGCTCAATGAGTTGCACAAAGACCAAGCCAGGATGAGCAGCCATGGATTCATCAATCCAGGTGAAACAAAGCTTGGATCAGTGTGCACACAGGGCTTCCTTAAATGGATCCCAGCATTGATCACAGATTCACCAAGACAATGAGAGCAGCTGTTTCCCGTTAGGGCTAGAAGTCCACTCAGAACCTTACAAGGAGGTAAAGGATTACATAAAAAAAGGAAACACAGCCACAGCTATAGAAAATGACAGAAAGGTGCCAAAGCATTGCAGACCGTTTTGATGCTAAGTGGAAATACACACTCAGTCTACTGAAATGCCATAACTATGATCCAGAATGACTTCCCATTTGAATCTGAAATAACGAAACTTGTTACAAAATAGAATCAAAGGTGAATTCTTAAATAGTTCATGTGCTGAAAAATAAAAACAGTAGAACACTGAGCCTTGCTTCAGAGAACATGAGGCCACATGGGCCTCCCCTATTCTAGTACAAGGAGTACTAATAGTGAAAGAGCAATCCACATTGATTTGAACCACAAAACGTTTGATTATTTATTTTGTCATCCATTCCTAACAGTCGCACACATTTTAGTAAAAGGAAACAAACAGAACTTTCCTCTTTTCAAACTATTTATTCATCTATTTATTTATTTTCATTAAGTTGGGTTTAATTTCTTTAAATCCTTTTCTTTTGTCTGGGTTTGGAACTGGCAAAAGTGACCCCAAAGAGACGAACACATGTGAACAAATGTGTCACGATTGCATTATTCATTGATTATTTATCCTTTATCTCGAGCGTATGTAATTGTGAACTCTGAAATATATTGATATAACCAGTTTGCCATGTCTTAGGAACAATGATCAGTTATTCTACATCTAGACCCTAATTTTGAAAGTCATATTTCCAACATAACGAGAAAAGCATTTTATCATTTGAAGTACAGTTGTGCCCGAAAGTTTACATACCCCAGCAGAATTTATGTTTTTTTCTACATTTTTCAGAGCATATGAATGACAATAACCAAAAACTTTGCTTTCACTCACAGTTAGTGGTTGGGTGAAGCCATTTATTGACAAACAACTGTGTTCACTCTTTTTAAATCATAATGACAACAGAAACTTCCAAAATGACCTTGATCAAAAGTTTACATCCCCTGGTGATTTTGCCCTGATAAATGCACAAAAGTTAACACAAATGGGTTTGAATGTCTACTAAAGGTAACCATCCTCACCTGTGATCCATTTGCTTGTAATCAGTGTGTGTGTATAAAAGATCAGTGAGTTTCTGAGCTGCTGATAGGTACGTGCATCTGTACTCAGTGCTGCACCAACATCTCTGGATTTTGGGTCATGGGGAAAGCGGAAAATTTGTTTAAGGATCTGCAGGAAAAGTTAAAGGACTTGTATGAAACAAGAAGGGATTAAAACAAGACATCCAAGGAATTGAGGATGAAATGGTCAAACTTTAAATAAGAAGTGGAAAATGAGGGGTTGTTAAGAGATGCAAAGAAAAACCCACAAATAACGTCATCTGAAATACAAGACTCTGAAAAACAATTTCAAGAAGCGCATAGGAGGCACTTGAGAAAAAAATAGGCTGCATGGCTTTGTCAAGAAGAAAACCATTTCTACACAAAGTATCTCACTTACAATAGGCCAAACAGCACGGAAACAAGCCTCAAAACTCACCCGCGCCCAGTCAACTTGCCATTGGCCACAGCAGAATAAAGTGAAGGTTCTGGAGTGGTCATCTCAGTCTCTCGACCTCAATATCATCAACCCAGTGAGGGGAGACCTCAAACCTGCAGTTCATGCAAGACAGCGGAAGAATTTACAGGAACTGGAGGCTTTTTGCCAAGAAGAATGAGCAGTTTTACCATCTGAGAAAATAAAGACCTTCATTCACAATGACCACAAAAGATGTCAAGCGGTCATTGCTATTCAAGGGGGCAATACAAGGTATTAAAGTGGCTTTTGTAAGGTTTTTTTCTGCTTATGTATTTAGCACTACAGTCTATATTTCCTGAAATATTTTCTTCTTTTACTGATAGACCATGAAGCAACAGTTTTGTAATTTTGTCACAATAAAATAAACTCAACTGTTTTCTGTACTTAAGCAGGGCAGGACTTTACTTGATACTCAGTACCATATTCATCTAAAGTTGTAAAAGTCTGTATGATAATCATTACATGTTTGTCTTAGAGTGTTTTTCATGTGCTTGAGCAGAACTGATGTTTATGTCTGTTACAGGGCTAACAGCATGGACCTCATCCTTTTTCTCTGCTCCTCCTCTAGGCAGTCAGCCTGATCAGGGTCACCTGGGAGACATCCTGCAGCCTTGGTTATGAGCACCTGAGATTCCTCAGCCAACACACACACACACACACACACACACACAAACACACACACATACCTACTCAGCTGCTCACCAGCAAGATCTTTGTGTAAGCCCGTTGTTTTTTTTCTTGACTGTGTATGAGGTTTGTGGTGAGGTTTTGACTTAGATAAGTTTGCAACACTTACTAGTAAACTCTGTTAGCCTCACTAGGTAAGTGTAGTTGGTGCCATCGTTGTAGTTTTCTCTTGACATTTTTTTAGACAAGACAGATAGGTTTTACTTTTTTGGTTTTCTTTGATGACATTTGTTAAGTCAGGACTGGTTTTGTGTTGCCGAGTTCATTTGTTTGGCACCCTACTTTGTCCAATCCTCACCCGTCCTCCTGGTTTTGTTTCTTTTGCTGTTTAAATAAAACTCCTGTATATTCATTTGATCAACATTTGACTCTCTGGTTCTCATTTACATCCCTGCTATACTGTGGGATGTAAGAGTGTCGCTCCCCTCCCTGACGACAACCAGACACAGTGAGCATTGCACATGCTCTTAGAGTCAGCATCAGAGCAGACTTGCTGGTGGAGGCTTTTATAGCCCACTACCCAACCCTGCTAAATGGTTTGGGATGGACTTAATATAGCTGACCCTCGACAGGGACACACAAATGGAGGGGTAGTTGGTATGGGGATTGTGCAGTGCAAAAGAACCCTGTCACATGCGCCACCATTGGCTGCCATTGTGCAGCCAGAATCTGGGCGGTAGAGACTACACAGAATCTGAGGGGAGCTGGGTGACAACACAAAAGCTGAATTTGTGTTTTTATTTCCAAAGTCTAATCTCGTTTTGTCTCTCTTTCCTGAAGTAGCTTATTATTCCGGAAAAAACTGCTGAAGCCCGGCAGCTATCAATCAGTTGTCTCTGCAAGGAAGACGAGGACGTCTCTCTGGAGCAAATAAAAACAGTCAAGATCGTTACATAAAACTGAAGTGCCAACTAGTTTATGTTGTATTGTTGATGACATACATTTGTTTTTTCAATATGGAGGAAACAAGTTAATCAAGGTAACCAAAGAGTAACTGTGAAAAAACGGAGGTGTCTGCCCAATGTAACTTTGAAAGGAAGGCGCTTGGTGTTATTTTTGAGTATTATACTTATCATCCCGACATCACTTCCTTCAGAGAGTCTGCTGTGAGTGAAGGTCTGCAGCTGGATTGTCTTGACTTCATTAGGGTTGTATGGTAAACCTAAAATGAGCCTTCTTTGAGATGTCTCTGTGCTGAATATCTGTCCCACTGTAGATTCCGTTTTTTGTCCTGGCTTCTCCGTGGTCTTTCTCCTCTCCATCTTCTCTGCCTCCGTCTTTCTGTTTATGCTCTGTTTAGCAGGAGAAGCGGTCACTAATAAATGAGGTATAAGGACTTTTTCTGCCACTCTCCGGCATATTTGGGTCCCTCTGTGCTCAGCTACGCACATTGAAGTAGGGCACTGATTCCCAACTTGTGGTCCGCGGCCCCGTGGTGGGCCGCCAAATCATTTCCAAAATAGCATAATTTTAGTGGAGGGTGATAATATAAAGATACAAATATACAGAATAATGAATGATGTTAAAACCGAGGTAAGTTTCAAAACAAATTACAACTGTTCAAATAGTCATATAGAAAAAAAAAAAACTTTAAGAGAACATGTTAGAGCCCAGTATGTAACATGACCCAAAATGCAACAACAACCTGAAATGCACAAAAAAAAAAAGAAAAAGAAATAAAACCGAAAATAACAAAGTTGCTGGGCCTGAAAGTCACAAAAAGAATGCAGTACAACCCAGAATATAATAACTGACCCACAATGTAACAACTTGTCACACTCTGTACTTATTGGGTCAGAGGTGGGCCACAAACATTTTTGAGACTCAAAAGTGGGCCCTGAGTTGGAAAAGGTTGGGGACCACTGAAGTAGGGTGATCAGTGCACGCAAGCGCAATGAACGCGCAGGATGGCAGGACACGGTTTGATTGGTCAAAAAATGCAAATCACAAATGCTTGGACTGGTTGGTGTTTTTACAGGTTTACTTCTGCTGTAGATAGTGGCTGTTTTTGCCCCCTTTTAAGAACACATCTTGCACTGATGGACACAAGGACATTAAGATCATTTTGACCCATATAAAAAAGTGTATCTAAATCAGATTACCAACCCTGCCTTTAAGGCCTCTTTATTTTCCTCTAGCTGCCGACCCTCTGTGCTCCTCACTTAACTTCAGAGTTAGACTTGTGAGTAAGTGTTGCAGTCTGAAGTTAAGGTTTGCACATCACACAGCTGATTGAGTGTTTTCCATAGAGTTTGTGGACCTACAGTTACACAAGTGTGTGCTGTTCTCACACTTAACAGGTGTCCACGTTGTGTCCATGCACTGAGATGTAAAAACACAAAGAAAATTGCTCAGAGTTCAGGACGAGCACTCCCTCACTATCTCCCCCCAGCATCCTAAACTAATCCCACCTACACGGCCCTCACCTTCACTAATCCAGCTCTCTGGCATTTACATTTAGAAAGCTTTCATTTTATCACATCAGCCAAACATTGAGCTAAATTCACTTTCCCTCAACCCTTTTGGAGAGGAGACTAAGAAACAGTGGTGCATGGCAGGTCAGGGAGAAAATAAAAGCCAATTCAAAGGTTCTCATTTGTCAGCTTTCATGGACGCCTTATTGTGTGGAAATGTAATTAGTGCTCTTCAGAAAGCCTCCCTCCGTGACTGAAGTGCTCTCCGTCATTCCTGGAAGCATTCACAGGCCACGTCAGTTTTGTGTGTTTCATCTTTACAGCCCATCTACTGTCCCTGCAAACCTAATCATTTAGATGTAATTATGAATATCCAATATGGAAATTGTCTCAGGAAGAACATTCTGATATGAGATACTGGAGGTTTATGATCTGCCTGTTAATCTACAGTCACATACGTAACCTGTCGTGATGAGCGATACTGCATAATTTGGTTTGAATTCCAAGTAAAAATAAGGCCAGTATCACCAATACTGATACAGATACAATACTTTTCACATAAAAAAGGAGTTTGTTAAAAAATAAACCAAGAATAACACATAACTTCTTAAACTGATGTCTCTGTTTAGGAATGAACAAAGTTGTAAATAAAATTAGTAAATAACTGATTTTTCGACCAGAAAATAATCATGTGTTTTGATATTTTTCAGCTTTGTTGTAAAACAGTACATTTAGACAGTCATGGATAACAGTAATTATCTTATTATTGTGATTTTGACGACACCCCTGTAGAGTTTCCCCTGTCTCCCTCACAGAGCTGGGGTGCATCTCATTTGAACTAAATGATGTCTCATCTCTCCTTCGCAACACCAGAAGTAGTTCCGGAGACGCCATATTGAAGACTGTCCCATTTGCCTTAATTTGCTTGGAGGAGAGAGGTGAGAGGAAGGAGGAGACTGATCGGAGGAGGGATAATTGAGGAAACGCGAGGAAGTTTTTTCACTGACAGACACTGACTGGACACTCCACCGGTTTCATATTTCATATAAGTGGAATTAAATGATAGAAAAAAGACAGAGCTGAAAACAGTCTCCAAGGATGGATCTGAAACAGGTCAGAAAAATGGGATTAAAAACATGTTTGAAGGGAGTTTGAAGCACTAAATGATGAAAACAACCAATCAAATCAATAAATCAGAACAAAACTTAGTTTGTTTTTCTGTTTATGGTTTATTAGAGTTATCACAGCAAACATGCGCAGACAGACAAACAGCTGTTAGAGTCGGACGTCCCGGAGGAAAGGACGTCTGTGACGATTCCTGTTTTTTGGTTTGTTTTTCTGAACCTTAGTGTAGAGTGTATGTTTTGGGTTGTTTCTCTTGTGTTTCAGGTTTTGGTTTACGGTTTGTGTACTTGTGTTTCTTGTGTTTATTTTCTTGCCGTTTGTGCTCTCAGATATCCTTGTGTTTCTCCCCCTTGTTGAGTTTTCCTGTTGCCCCTGTGTTTCCCTCCCCTCTGTTTGCCCCTATGTGTTTCACCTGTGTTGGTGTTTCACCTTGTGCCACACCTGAGCTTGATTAGTCCTTGTGTATTCAATCCTTGTCCTCAGTTCAGTCTGTGTCAGTACATTGTCATGTCAACCCTAGTAGTGTTAACCCCTTGTGTGTTTCTTCTGCATCTCTCTGTGATGTGTTTGTGTGTGTGTGAGAGAGAGAGAGTGAGAGAGCGAGAGAGAGAGAGACCAAGAAAGAGAACTAATACTAAGTCAGGAGGTCAACTTAAGTCTTTAATACTTAAAAAATAATAATCTCAAAAAACAATTTCTTTACAAAAATTAATTGGTTAAACAGAAATTTACTTTTATTTTATTTTTTTTAGTCAAATATGTTTTTATTGAGAAAAAAAATATTGCATACATTTTAAATATATATTCATGTCTCCTTTTACAATTTTCTGTTATGGATTCCATTTTTATATTTACCATTATATTTAAACATTTAAACAAAGTTTTTAGAATCAATTGAAGAACAAAGATGATTGAACACGAACAGAAGGAAAGGGAGAAGCACAG
>RPOG01000719.1:0-250252 GCA_008086565.1 Thalassoma bifasciatum
GATGAATATTAAGACCTGGATTGTCTGCGTTCTCACAATCAATTGAAGCTGTACGCCGAAATGAACTGTGAGGAGTTTTTAACTGCTCATAAAATAGACTCAACATTTTACTGGAGCTTTTAAATGACCTACAAAAGCAAAACAGACCATCAGCCAGACGACTGACTGTATCTGTGAAGTTATTTTTAAGCCTGCCACCGGGTCAGATGCAGACAAAGTGATACATCATGAACACTGACAGTGTTTGCTCAGATTTTATCCTGCTAAGTTTAAAGTCAGAGAAAATATGCAAAAACAGGAGGCATCAGCAAAGATATTAAACATATCACCTTTTACACTATGTTGGATAAGTTGTTAACATTTCAAAGTGACTACTGCAGTGTCCTTTTCACATCATGGCCTGTCTCCTGAGACCCCTCCATCCCCAGGGGAAACTTCCTACTGTTAGAGACATGTTCTGAATTTCTACAGACTTTCAGGAGTGTTTATGTGAACAGACCTGAAGGCTCTTTTTGCAGCATGCAGTTAATTACTTAGTCTGACAGCGACACTGCAGCAGTCATGAAAAATGCATGCCTTTAGGTCACATATCTGATGGAGGACAGTGGGAGGAAAAGAGGAGATAAACTGGCATTGGTCTTCTTGGAAGGAATATACTGAATGTATCGCCAAGCTCCCAAGCAGCCCTCATTAGAGAACAGTTCTTTAGAAAAATGAAGCAGATAACAGGTGCGTGATCTCTACCTGCAGTCTGTCTTCAGCCCAGTTGCCCACCAGAACCTTGCTCCCATACTTCTGCTCGATCCTCCAGCCGGTTTGAGTCCATTTATCCCGCTCCGTGTCTGCTCCCTTCACGCTTAACCTGGTGTCAAACATCCCTAACAAGAAAAGCTGATGCTCTGTAAGGACGTGGTTAGCATGTAGGTGCATGTACCTGGCCTTATAGCTGCACGGCACAGACACTGCAGAGGAAATAGAGAAGCTTTGTTGCTATGGAGACAGCAAACACAGAAAGGGTAGGCAGGCCCGGTATCCTGGAACCAAACGGGAGATGTCTTACATCTGTGCTAACAAAGAAATACTCTCTCTATAGCGAGGGCATGACATTTGCCTTTTAGCAGTATGCGCTATATTGTTTTACCGGTGCCAGAAATTGTTTTCAGACTTTGTGTCTTCAGGCTGCTTTTCACTGTGTGAATAAATCAGGCTGTGTTTAAAGATTTGTGTGGGTTTTTAGCCCTCCTGTGTGAACAATATACTTATAATGAAGAAGAAAACTCTGCCACGGGAGGCCACTTGTGTTTATTAAAATGTGAAACGAGATGGAAAGTAGAATACGAGGCTGTGGGTAATCCTGTTTGGGATATTTACAGTCTTTTTACAAAGTTAGTGACACTACAAACATCCTGAGGAAGAAAAGGGGAGCCAGACCTGTTGATCTTTTCCACTCTGAGCCACCAGTTGAAAACATTTACTGAGTCCAGGAGCTGGACTTTGTAAATCACAGGTAAGAAATTATTCTTAATCAACTATGAAGTGCAAATTAAACTGTACTTCCCAAAGCAAGTCACTAGCAAACACAGTATGAAATATGCAACATCACACATTTGTTTTTATAAAAGCATCATGAAGCCTCAAAATGGTGGTTGCCATTGGAAATGCTGACCTTTTGTAGTGAACCACTGTTTTTCATCTGTTTTTGGGTTTTTTCTTTCAGAGGTTGGGCATGGCATCCAGATGTTGGAGCTCTGATGTACATGAGTGCGTCACATGAGTGTACATTGACACTCACCAATCACTTTATGTACCTTGCTAGTACTGGGTTGAAACCTTCGTCTTAATTGGTGGCAAAGCTTCAATAAGATGCCGAAAAACCTACTTCAGAGATTTTGCTCCATGTTGACATGAAAGCAACATTTGTGAACTTTTTATTCACAATAAGAATCTCCCGTTCCACCACATCCCTAAGGAGCTCTATTGGATTTACAACTGGTGGCTGTGGAGACCAACGGAGTACAAACTAATCATTATGTTCAAGAAACTAGTTTGAGATGATTTGTAACATGGAGGATGATCCTGCTTGAAGTCTCCATCAGAAAATAGGTATTCTGTGCTCATAAAAGGATGGTCAGCGAAAATATTCAGGTAGTCTGTGGACTTAGACACTAGCGCCCCGTTTCCACCAAGCGGTTCAGTTCGCTTCACCTCGGTACATCATGTATTTTGTGGCGTTTCCTTTGACCAAGAACCAGGACAGGACCCAAAATAACCAACCTGTATCTTTCCACTTTTAGGTACCCGACTGTTGGGGGTGCTATACACACCAATACAATCCCAGACGATGGAGCTACAAACACTACAGCTCATTGATTGGTTGTAAGAATTGTCACTCTCTGTGTGACAGTGGTAATGAAGAACAACACACAACCCTTCCATGTTTAAACCCCCAATCAGCTTCACTGGTACACTTTTATTTACAAGGCCATCCTTGGACTATTTCCCCCTTACATTTGTAATTTAATCACACAGAGAAGTGTTGCTTCTAATGATATGTGCTCAAACAACCATTTCTTGCTCACTGCTCAGTTTGCTCGCACTGAGCTGGGAAAAAGGGCTTTTGTCTTCTCTGCCACTTCCACATGGAACCAGTCGCAACAGGACTGGAAACTAACAGAACTCATCTCATTGAATGACTTTAAATCCAGATTGAGAGCACTTGAGACAGCCTCCTTAACGTGTAAATGTTTTATCTAATATGTATGTCATTTGAAATTATGTTGTACTGTAATTTTTTGCTGCCTCTTGGCCAGGACTCCCTTGAAAAAGAGGTTCTTAATCTCAAGACTTTCCTGGTTAAATAAAGGTTAAAAAGATGAAGATAGGTTTCTTTTTGCTGGGAAAATGTCATCACAAAACTGTTTTATTATTATTGTTATTATTGAATGCTGGATTCGTTGACAGGGCACACTGTGTCACGCTGCTATTCTGTCACAATATTACATAGCATTCGGCTTATACACTGCCTATTAAGAAGGGCACGGTTGGCTGTGGAGATGCAAACAGCATCAAGTTTGACCCATCTGACCCGTACCAAACTGTACCGATCCATACTGGACCGCTCGTGTGCCAAGAAACCTCCCCCACACCATTGCACCAGCAGCAGCAGGCTGAAGTGTTAATCCAAGGCAGGGCTCCATGCTTCCATGTTATTCACTCCAAATCCTGGGCTGACCATCTGAATGTGGAGCAGAAATCCAGACACAACAGATTGGGGGACCTTTTTCAGTTTTCTATGGTCCAGTTTTGGTGAAACGTGTGAATTGTAGCCTGAGTTTCCTGTTCTTATCTGACAGTGGGATCCTCTGTTGCTTTGCTCCAAGGTTGGTCGTGTTGTGTGTTGGTCTTTGTCTGCAGACCTTGAGTGTGACAAATGGTTATTTGAGCTACTGTTGCCTCTAAATCATCTCCAACCAGTCTGTCCATTCTCCTCTGACCTCTGGCATCAACAAGATGTGATTTTTCACTGGATATTTTCCCCTTTTTGGAAAATTCTCTGTTAACCATGACCATGGCTGTATGCCTAATTGCACTGAGTTGCTGTGATGTGGTTGGCCGATGATATATCTGCCTGAACAAGCAGTTAAACAGGTGTATTTAACAAAGTGGCAGAAAGTTTCCAGTGTCTGCACTCACTTTGCTTGTCACCTCTTACTGCATTTTCTACAGCAAACTTAATCCAGCAGCAAAAGCATGGGAGTCAGGACTGAGCGTGGCTTTTACCTGTAAGACTTTGACCTGCTGTGATGTAAAGGTTTAGGATTTCAGGTGGCTTGGTACATATTGTTCACCTGCTGCTCACTCTACCAACAGAGATTTGGGGGAACAAGCAGTAAGTCCGTTCTGTTCCGCAAGCTGTCTCAGCTTTCTCCGTCCAACAAAATAAACAAATCGAGTTGACAACAATCACAAATAGAATCTCAGTCTCCGGGAAAAGCAATGAGCAATCGAGCTCATTAGCAGGCTTCTGACTTAGCCATGGTCACAGTCTGTATAGCGTTTGATTATTTGGCGTTTGCAGACCTCGTGTTCCTCTCCAGGGCCACTCTTTCGTGCAAATATGGTCACTCCTGGCACCAGAAAAAGCAACATGGTGACAGCCAGAATGCCAAAACTGAGGCTTCAAAAAGGCAGTCGACACACCAGTGGGTGATGTCACGTTGGCCGGGCCCGTTATTTAAACAGTCAATGTTCTGAAGCAGCTTTGATAGCGAGTACACCGCCCTGTCACACTCTCCTCACAGGGTTTGGTGCTCACTCTAACCCCCCCAGTGTGGCGCCCTGTAGGCAGGTTTGAAGGGTAGAGCAACCTTTCATGGCGTGGCCTAAGCTCAGTGGGGACGTGATGGCTTTCCAGCACATCCTGGCAAACAGAAATGTCTCCATTGAGGTGCTGCAGGAAGCAGAACGCCATCCGGCCACATAACAATATGGGCACAGCATGATTTCGCTGGTATGAGGGCAGGTTGAAATCTGCCTTCTGCAGGGCCGGGTGGGTGAGGACCTGAGCGCAGGGGAACAGCAGATGTCGCTCCTCTCTTCTTGCCAGCCATTGGCAAAGCGCTGCTGCCAGGTTAGGCCCCGTTCTGTCCCCTCCGACTGCCACGCTGCGAGAGTCCACGCTGAACCCGGCCTCGGCTTCACTCAGGAAGTGACACGTCACTGTCTCACAATCATCCAGCTGGGCAGGGTACCTGTGCTCAGGGGCTAATTGGTACCTGAGGGGGTGAGCGGGAAGAAGGAGGGACAATATGTTCAGCTTTGGCTTCATGGATGGAAAAAAACAGGCTTGTTTTTCCTGTGTGCAACAGGGGAAAAGTGTCCAACAGAAACTACAGCCGTGTCAGACTCTTTGGCCATATGGTCACAGGCGTCACCAGCAGAATGTGGTCACAGTTAGCCGAGCACATCGGTAATCCTTATGGTCATTAGAAGGTTACTAAAAACTATTACATCTGACAATATACTAATGAATACTTTTGTGTTTGATTCAATAAATATTTACTTGTATCCAGAGACAGCATTAACCCAACATTACATTATTATGAAAGTCAGTGTCAGGATTTTTCCCTTGTGTTTTTATTTGTCTTAAAGCATGAAAAATAGTTATCCATTTTTTAAATATTTGTAACTGAGCTTTCAACTTAAAACAGTGTGAACTTAATGTAAATAAACTTATTGTTTTGTTCGACTTCTTTTCTATTTTTTCGGTTATTTCATGGATAATCTTTTTTTAATGCTTTGCGAAACATTTTAACTCTCTTTCATCCATTTTAACACAGAATAATTTATAGTTATTAAGCTGTTTTACCCTCAAATGTTTGTGTATATATTATATATATATATATATATATATATATATATATATATATATATATATATATATATATATATATTGGAGAAAGAATTAAAACATTTTTTCAGGCCCTAAGAAGATAAAAATATCCTGACACAGGCTAATATGAATTTCCACCACATTAACTATTAAATTTAGCAGTAAATAAGTTTTAGATAGGTGTCCACTGTAGTGACCACTATGCACCACAGGGTTAAATGAAAAAAGAACAGTATCTTCCCATGTCTGGATTTTGTCAGTTTTGTCAGTTCTTTTTTTTAAATTTTGAGGATCAGAAATAAAAATTTTACATTATTTAAATTCAAATAACTCAACATTCATTTATGCATCACAGGGGTATGATAAATGTTAAAACAGATAAAGATAAGCCAACAAAGAAAACAAAAAAGAAGGAATATTGTGGCACTAACAGTCTCTAAAAGTAGTATGGGAGGTTGTGCCATGAATAAGCAGGTTCCTGTCCTTTGTGATAATCTATCAACAGGGTCCAGGAGTTTGACACTCTCTACTCTAAAGAGGAGGCTTTCAAAACCTTTAAAAAGAAAGTTTATATCTTGTGCTGGTTCAGGCTTGTACCAGCTTTTAGTTATGCTGCTACAGGCAATGCCTTTGTCATAGATCCAGGTTGTACAGGAGAAGTCCTTAGGAATGCATCCTGGTTTTGTTTTTATATACATACAGTAATGAACAAATTAATTAGACCAGTTTTCATGAAGGTGAGGAAATCACCCATCATCAGAAAGTGCTTGACTTCTCATTCTTTTTTTTTCAGAGATTTCCCTCCTGGTCTAAGTCTAGTTTTGTGCGATGAAAAGTTGTTCATGAAGTCCTAAAGATGGTCTGAATAATAAGAGTCAAATAGAAAGATTCTCGAGAGATTCAGTCGCACTCAAACCAAAACAAACATTATCGCTGAGTGTTTCATATCATTGGAAATGGAAATCTGTCTTTTTATACCTTTCCAGCCTCAAACCTGGAAAGATAACAAGAACAGCAGACATGCCTCCTGCATTAGACAAATATCACCAGGGTGAAAAACATCAGATAAAATTGACCTGATGACAAATAAAGACACTTTGGGTTTTGATCCCTGCAGGAGAGACGCCACAGATTTACCTGGAGCGAGAGAATATGTTGAATAAATATATAATTTTATGATGGGTAAAGTCAGACCAAAAGTTATTCCCCCTCAAAAACTATATTTATTATGACAACATCAAAGACGGGGAACACATGACCTTGCTTTTCTCTGTACCTTTGTCTGCTACATCTTATCTAAACTGTCTCTGATCAAAGCTTTATCATTCGCTGGAGGACGAAGAGAGGACGGCCGTCTTTGACGAGGGGGTGAAGTTGTTTTTATTTCTTACACAAGCAGATTCTCTTTGCAGTATGATGTGCGTGTTGTGTTAAGCTGATGATGAAACAAGTTAATTATGTGAGATACAACGTGTACAATTCCAGAGATGCAGCGCTTTCTCACCACAATTGCTACGCTGACAAACAAGCCATGAACCGTTGTTTGCCGCTTCCTACTATTCCCAACCCCGCGAGGAATGTCTGAATTCATCAGCTCAGAGTACACAAGTCCAATTACCAGGAGGAGGAAGGCTGCAACAAGAGCAGCGAAGCCAATTATTAAAATAGCCCGGCGCATGTCCATGATGTTGCTGGTGTGCCCGGCTGAAGGTAAGTCATTAGGAGTAAATGTTTTATCTACCTGCTCTCAGCTTCTCTCCATCCCTCCCACGTTTGTGTGCAATGCAGTCTGACCTTGGTTTCACATAATGACATGTTTGGCTGCTTGTTGCCTGGGAAAACATTATTATATTCTTCTACATATTTTATAGCTGTGCAGTCAAAGTAATGATGTCTCTCTTAAAGAAACCGTGTAAAACGTGGCATATTGGTGTCCTAATGGAGCCCTTTTTAATTACTCTTACATTTCAATGATGCTCATTATGTTGCCTTGAATCCCTGATAATATTTTATTGATATCTGAAGGTCGTTCTGCCTTTTTATCTGCTTTCCTTCATTTGCTTCTTACAGCTCCCCTCGGAGCAGGATGGCATTTTCATTGTTTGGAGGAAAATGTTCAGAGATGCTCCCTCTGACTGACTGAGGAAATCCTTATCTGAACTTTCACTGTTGATCTGTAGATGGCAGTGATAGCATGAGGATGAATGAGCAGCGTCCTCTGAAATACACTCTATTTACATTTTTAGATTTGGCCTGCAGCCTGAACCCATTTGACCATGACTGAAACGTAAATCTTTCCGCTGTTTTTCCCCTCCCTTCGCTTTCTCATTTAAATTCAATTAGACTCAAGCTGAGAATATAAGCCTTCAATGCAGCTTGACTTTGAGTTCACATTTTGTAAATCTCCAAAAAATTTCCCGAAATGAAGACAGCATCTGGAGCCGTGTTTGTCTCTGTGTTGTTAAGCAGCCCCCGAGAGCCTCTCTGCCTTCTCTAAGTAGCTGAGCCTTGCACTAAGCAACCATTGTGAGCCTGCTCTTTAAACCCATCCCGGTTGCTCAAAAAAAGCCCTGCATTCAGAAATACCCAGTAAAAAACACAGTGCCAGGGCCAAAAATCACAGACTGGAATCTTGTCTGAGGCCCATGAATTCACAGGATTTGTTTAGGAGGTATTCATGCAGTTTTCTTTTTTTTTTTTCTGTTTGTCACACTGCCGAGCGTCTGAGACTGCACTGACCTATTTCCCTAATTGCGCTGTCACACACGGAACGATATAGTGCGCTTCAAAAATACTGTTTCCACAACAAATTGGGTTCAGACAACGGATGTGGGTTTAGCTCAGAAAGGACCGTTACAAATGTGGGACAGACTGTGCAGCATCTCATTCAGCTGGATTTAAACCCTTTTGTGCTTTCAAAACAAAAAAGTTTGCTGCATGCTTGTGGTATAATCTGGATTTTACTTTCATGTGTGTTATAGAGATGCTCTTAAAGACACTGGAGCAGGAAATCCGAAGCCAAAGAGGAAGATAACTCTCCATTTCTTGGTCTCTCGGTCACTGCTCCTCTTATATTTCAGGTTACTTGTTTGGCTTGGGGGGGTGGGGGTGGGGGGTGGGGGGTCACTGTTGTGGTTTCAATCGTCAGGATTCTCATCTGTGTGTTTGTTTTCAGTCCTGAACTCATCATTGTTTGTTTGCTTATTTGTTTTACTTAATTAATAGGAGGGCGGGGAAAGGGTTAGTTACTCTGAGTCACTTCTATGAAGCCACTGACCAAACAAGCCCATCTGTGGAAAAGAGAAGAAGAGACAGAATGAGAGAATGAAGCCAAAATCAGATCCCAGCTGGAGCCTTATAACAAACAATAAATAAATAAGTCTGAGGGAGACAATTTCAACAGGAACATGAGAATCGTCTGACATTTAAACCGCATTCCCGAAAGACGAAAACAATCCTTCCCTGATTAGTCCCTTCACAGTCTTGGCCTTTACGCAGAGTAACTGATTTATCCACAGTGTTTACATCTCAGTCATGTTCCTCTGGCATTCTGCTTCCAGTGGAAAACTTAAATATTGTTATTACATTCTTGCTTTGCTTTGTTTCAGGCTGCAAATAATCATGTGTAAGGAAATCTGACAAATCAACCCAGACTGATCCACTTTGTAGTCGACTTGTGGTAAAAAAAAAAAAAAAAAAAAGTTGACCACAGTGTTGCACAGGCGAATAAAGTAATCTGATTAAATGAAAATCCAGAACATAACAATTTCACCATTCTTCAAACTGGGAAATGTCGTCTTATCATTCCGATTGAAGAACATATGTCATTTGTGTATCTGTTAAAGTTACGGTTCAGTGTGAGAGGAGTTATACAGAAAATCTAAGGTCTAAGAGTGAAACTATGAAGCAGAAAACTAACTGTAGAATGTGCTTAAGCGGACAAACAACAACAAAATAAATGACTCAGTAGATATAAGAGAAAACAACACTGTTTTTTGCATTGAAAACTATACTTTATATATTTTTAAAATATTTTTCCATATACATGCTGCAAGATAGCTCAATGGGAGCACCCTAAATCGTATTGTTCCTTCACAAACCAATGACAGTAAAAGGTTATTATATTCTACTCTGCTATACTATGTGACGTTCTGCTGCACTTATTAATTAAAACAAGAAAAACTTCATATCCAATGTACTTCACTTCCTGAGTCTTAGTAATGTGAACTGCAAAAAAACAGCAAAAACAACAAGTATACATACTGGGAACAAATCAGTAAATATTCTACAGTACTTCCCAAAACTTAATAAAATATCTTTCCCTCTATATTTCAGGAATTTTTCTTACTTCTACCATCAAACAGCATCTACAGATATAACAGCAGTGATCACAAACCTATGAGATGATCAAAAGGGAACATTTACAGGGATGTTAGCCTTCCAGGAGAAGCAACATTATGCATAATATAATGTCAACACAAAAAGTAATTTAAGCCAACAGTTAAGTTCTGTGGTAATATTACAGTTTGCTAGGAACTTGTGGTGTTTTTCACACAACAAAAACAATAATACACTTTATCAATGGGCGCCTTTCATTTTCTCTCAAGGTCACAGAAAACAGAACAAAACAAGCAACACAAAAACAAGAACATAATCAACTACATAAGAACGACAAACAGCACAAGTGAGGATGGCATAGATAAACAAAAAAAGGGGGGAAAAAGTTATATATATCAACCAAACCCTCATGTATGAGCTCATGGTTTCTTCATCAAGCTTTCTGCCTGTAATCCAACAAACACTTGAGTTTCTGTGTTTGAATTTACTTTACAAATAAAGCTGGAAACCTGGGGCTCTTTGTAAAACACTGACTTCTGTTTTCAGCATGGAAAATGAGCCTGTCTAGTGTTTTGCAGCAGATCTGCAGTGATTGATTGACACGTGCACACATATTTTCATTGCACATTGACTCACCTTGCATTAGAGATACTCAAGTGTTGGTTTAATGAGCAAAAGCATCTGTGTGGATGCAAATTAGTATTGAAAGCATGGTGCACTGGAAAAAAAAAGATCCTGTACTAAACAAGTTTGGTCTCTGTAACTTTAAACTATTACACAAAATACTCAGCTTGCTCTTTATTCTCAGCCACAAAATGCTGAAGTGAAAATGCACTTATACAGATGAACTGCAGATATTTGGTAATATCCCTCTTTGTGCCATGGACATGACCAGTGGTGAGATATTCTTGGGCGAGGTCAACATTTTCAAGTAGAAAGAGGCAATTTGGGGATAAAAAGTCAAAGTTTTGAGAAAATAGATCATTCAGCCACATGTAGGGACACTGCTGATGTCATCTTTTAGTGATATCACAACTTTACACCCATTTCAACACTGTAGTTATGAACAATAACACTTAGAATTAAAAAAGAACAACTCGTGGCTAACTTATGACACTTATAACATAACTTCCTGTGCAAAAATCAAGTTTAGTTTTCATACTTATAAGGTCTTTCTTCTCACAAATAGCCAAGTAAAACAAAAAAATGAACATCAGACAAAAGCTCAGGTTAAAAGTCAAACCTCTGAGATAAAAGTCGAAGTAATGAGAAAAGTTATTAGGTAAAAAGTCGAAATTTTGAGGTATTAAGACAACGTTTTGAGATGAAAAGTCAAAATTTTGAGCCAGAAAGTCAAAATTCTGAGATTAAAAAGTAGAATTTTTTTTTTTTTAATTACAAAACATCAACTTACTATGGAAAAAGATCCAGTTTTTCATTTTTATATTTTTTTAATGGTCTTCAATACATTTTTTTAATGTTTACATTATAGAAAATGTTCACTTCAAACAGAAAAGGATAGGGGGTGTCCTCTTTTAGGGTTTTAGAATATGGTTACTCTAGTTTATGTTAATATTTTAAGTGATTTGTGAGGTCTAAGTATTCCAACTGTGTTAGAAACACTTCACAGTTTCATTATTTTTGGGAGAACATTGTCTTTCTTGTTTAAGTTCCACAGTTACCAAGAACAGTTTGGTTGTTTTAGCCTCTAACTCTCAGTGAAACTCTGATTACATCATTATTATTCTCCACATGACGCAACCAGGTGAAGATTAGGTCATTTGAATGATCCTAAACCTACTGCAAACAAGACTCCCAGGCACCCACCTGGGACGCAGTTAGAGCGACCGCTGGGGGGCCTCGAGCCACAGATTGAGAACCACCTCTGTAGACACATGAAAAAAGGGGGTGGAGAAGGGGGAAGTACGCAGCCACTCAGGGCAGACGGGCACTGTGGAGCGAAATATTCATCCCCACTTAACATGTCAATCAGGATTAATGCCCTTACAAACCTCTCCTTTAGGTGCATCCTGGTGCTTTCACTGCTGGGAGAAGCGGAGCCGGGGCAGAGGCGCTGATATATAAGGCAGAGCAGAGCAAGACAGCACAACACAACAACTCCAAAGCGGAGCGGGTTTCAGTAGCGCGCACACACACAGCGGAGCGTCGCCTGGACTTGTGTTTCACGTCTGTGCGTCCTGACAGGCGTAATGACTGATCACACACACTCGAGAGCGTGATCCATATCGACTGACATGTCCGCGCTCTCTGAACTCACACACTTTTAACAATTTTGTATTTTTCATTTTTACGCGGATGGATTACTCATGCAGCACTTTCTGACGCTGCACATGATTTGATGTTGATGCAGACAGATCATAAGTCGCTGTTTGGACGCTTTCTGTAAAACTTGCTGCAGCGTTGATATATTTAAAAAAAACACTCTTAGTTGTCGTGAGCGCTCGAGCACTTTCACACACCCCCGAAGATGGAGTTGAAGAGCGCGTGTCGTATGATTCTTTTCCCCGTGCAAATGCTTTTTTGCGTGGTCAGAGCAACTTTGTCGGCTCTGTTCCCCGGCAGGAGGAAGGATCTGACCAAGGAGGTGGTGTTGATCACCGGAGGGGGAAGAGGCATCGGGCGTCACCTGGCCAAAGAGTTCGCCAAGCAGGGGGCCAGAAAGGTAATTTCATACACCGACGACCTGTTGCACATGCGTAAAGCTGGACTACACAAAGCCACAACGATTAACTGCTTAAACCATCCATTTAATGAAAGAAAATCAAATGAAAACTGCATTTCATAGGTAAAAAGGCAATTAGATATAAACTCTAATTGCTTCCAGCTTCTTAATTGTTGTGATTTGTTGCCAATTGATGCATAAAATGTGACTATCTGTTTGAAATTGCTGACTGAACTGGAAAGCTTCTCTGATTATCAATTTGGCTCCTTAGGAAGTGTGTTCAGCCTATTTTAGAAACATTTTCAGCCCCATATGTTACATTTAATCCCCAATTCTTTTCTTTCATGATCTCAGGTGAATTATTGTGTACTAATGAAGCATGCTGAATCTTCACTTTGTGCCCAGTAGAAGTTCCTCAGCCCCCCCCCTCTCAGTAGTTCTGTCCACCCTCTCCCAGGTGTATTGTTGTTCCACTGTTCTATGAAAGCAGGGATCATAACCTCTCAGAAGCCTATTGGTCCATCGAGACCCGAGGCACTGCCCGTAATTTTGCTCCAAGTATTGCTCAACAACCTCGGGGTCAACGTGAGGGCAGGTCTGCACTGCCTGGATGCCTGATTGAAGTGATAAAGAGCTGTACACGGCTGACATTCACTCTGACGGGGTCTGCGCTGGTTCTGCTGTGAGTGACAGGTCTGCAGAGTGTGTTATTGATGGATTCGGAGTGTGGTTAGGACATTTACTCCTGTTTCTGAAGGAGGGAGGACGTGTGCTGGAGAATTCTTCAAAGCGTGCTCGGCTATTACCACATTAGAAGGTCAGGCTAATTGGTGAGCGCTCTTTGTTCTGTGGAAAATCAAGCAACATATTACCAAATACACAAAGACTCCTTTAATGAAAGCCAGATTAGAGTTTATTTTCATTGTGTTCCCTGTGTGTGCAAACTAAATGAGCAAAAAGAGAACAGCACATTATCTCACATTAACCTAATAACTAAATGACAGTTTGCTCTAAGAGGTAACATATCAGAGACACAATGAATCCACTTGTTTACTACAAGATTGAAGTTGTATTTCATCATCTTCTCCCAGATGGGTGTTGATGTGAACTCTTCATGCTGTTACTCAGGATTTTATGGCTCTCTGGAAGATGTTCAAGTGTGTAACACCCTGTCCTATAGATCATAAAGTTACCTCAACTCAACTGAACTCCACTTAATTCATATCGTATGATTCATGCGAGCATGAGGCGCAGAAAGTAAGATAAAAGGGATTGAAACAATAAAAATGTAACAAAAAAGAGGAAATAGTGACAGTATTAGGCTTAATTTTGCAAGGCTACTCAACTGCATTGGTAAAATGACATAAAAATCAGTGCTTTTATTTTGGCGGGGGACAGTTTACGCTGCAAAATTGTCTTGTTATTCTTAATATGAGCCACATTTAATCAAGTTTAGCAAAATGTTTTATCTCAAGATACTTAAAGACAAAAATGAGATCTGAATTGCTTGTAACAAGTAAAATAAATGCCAGTGGGGTAAAAAAAAACAAGTTTCTTGTGTTGAGCCATCTATGTAATTTCAAGAAACTAGAGGACCAAAATTTTCTTATCCCATTCGCAGACTATTTTTGGCTTGTTACAAGCAATTTAGAGCTAATTTTTGTCTCTAAATATCTTGAAATAAGACATTTTTCTGGACTTATCAGTCGAATATGGGTCATTTCCAAGAGTAATAAAACACTTTTTGATAAATATAAGACATAATGACTTGCTTAATGTTCAGTTTTTACAGTGTACAGCTGCAGCAGAGTTAGCTATGAGTGAGTTATGCTGCCAAAACTGAAGTCTGGCAAGTTTTTATGCCTTATTTTGAGCAAAAGTTGATGAATGACTCTTCATTTGAGCTTATACATCGGAAAAGTCTTTTGTCAAGATCTTAAACGAGAAAATAAACGCCTGAAGAAAATGTTTCCTGGCCTAATTTTGTTTTAGAATCACATTTTTCTCCAGGCATCATTTTTGTCAATTAAAAACTTGAAATAAGACATTAGGAATTGCAGTGTAATGTGTAGTTCATGTAGTTTGGCTGGGGTACAATTTGAAAATATGCGCCGTTGTGTAGATTCATGATGTTTTCTGGGCTGCTTCAATGCTAATTTAGTGTTAAAAATGTGAGATTAATTAAAAAGATATAAGTCAGAGGCTCTAAACTGATAAAGAAATAAACACTTAGACTCACAAAAGAGATCCTAAGAAGAGATATAATCAGGAAATCCTTCCCAGATTACATATTCATGGCTATAACCGTCCAGTGGATGTCATGTTTTCTGGAAACCAGTCTGAAAACTTCTCCTGCCAGTTACTGAAAACCCGCCTCCCTCCCTCCCCCTAACAAGCAGCCGTCACTGCGGCCTGTGATGCCTCACTATCTGCACACACACACACACACACACACAGAGCTCCTCCTCGCAGCAGGTCAGGCTCCGTTTCCATCATCATTTCAAGCTACGGTTGGTCTACCAATCCAGTGGGTGAACATTACACAGCTGAGTGCCTGATGAGCCGCTGGTGTCCCTTTTAGCCGTAATGTGCTAATACGGAGCAGCTCGATTTTTGATCACCTCAGATGGGAGTCGTTATTACACACGGAAGAACGAGGCGGTAATTTCCCCCCTTCTAGAAAGCTTTGAGCGGCCCGGGCTAAAAGCTGCGGGTTATAATTATCCCTACATGTGTGACACGGGCTTCACATCTCCGGTGCTCTCTCAAGGCGCAATTTTAGCAGCTTGAAAACATCGCTAAAAGCTCAGTGAAACACTAACTGCCTCCCCTGTCTTTCAATACCATCTCCTTGGGGAATGAGCTGGAAGAAACCGGTGGGTTTTAAAAGCTTTACTCTGCAGCTGCACAACAAAGGATGTCACCACGCTTTTCAGCACCTCATTGTTGGGTATTATCAAGGTGTGAAGGCTTTGAAAACAACACCTGGAGGTAACGCGTATGACAATTACTCCCTGCCTAAAGAGATGCTAAAAGGATACAGGGCTCTAATTATGAATGGGAATAACCTCCACGAACTCACTCTCACCCCTGTTCGAGCCCCTTTGTGATTGGCAGCCGGAATTTCCTTTTCCCTCAGCTCGGGCTTTGGTGTTTTCACGGTGTGAGGAAGGCTAACTACAGCGTTGATGAAAGAATCCGGCGAGATTGTGAGCTGGGGACTCGGTAGGGGTGCCAGGTCTCCTTGTGTGCAGTTAGAGGAGGAAGTGTTGCAGAACGAAGCTCAGAAACAATAAACCAGAGCAATGTGTTTTCAAAAACAGCATCCAAGTTCAGAGCACAGCGAGAGGTCTTTGAGAACAATCCCAGTAAATAGCTCAAGTTAGAACAGCATTCTTCTTCAAAGCTCCTTTTATAGAATATTTCTGCACCATGGAAACAACTCCAGAAGAAAGTGTTTGTAGAAAACATTGATTTTTATGTGGTTGTTAAGATTACATAAGGAGACCACTGCAAGGGAGATGGACCAAAGAGAAGAGGCTCTGACGACAGGTTTTCTGTGGGTGTGCGTGTTGTGCTGGAGGCGGGAAGCACACCGCTCCCAGCTGGGTATTGCCCTGCAACTGACCTTGCTGTCTCCGCAGTAATTAGACAGCGGCAGGCGACTGCCTCCTGAACTCCTGCTGCCCCCTCTGTGTGCCGCCTCTCTGCTGGTCCATACAATGGGTGTGAAAAGGAGGGTTCGTACCCAACCATACATCTATATCCTGGAGATAAAGAGTTTCTGAGGTTCAGCTGGAGTTAGTCAAACACTGACCAAACACCTGAAAAGTTCTGGACATTTTCAGGAGCTTTGCCTTAAAATTTTGTTGAAGTTGTTCGTTTGCACATGTTCCAAAGTGTGAAGATTTCTCAGTCTGGAAGTTTAGGGAAACAATAGTCACCTTGCAAAGTTGATATTTTCTCCAAGATGGCAGAAAAAACGCTTATCAAATAATCAATCTTGGCATTTTTGGACATTTTCAGGAGCTTTTCCCCAGAAATTTGTTGAAGTTGCTCGTTCACACATGTTCCAAAGTGTGAAGATTTCCCAGTCTGGAAGTTTAGGGAAACAATAGTCACCTTGCAAAGTTGATATTTTCTCCAAGATGGCAGAAAACACAGTTATCAAATAATCAGTCTTGACATTTTTTTTGTCAATTTCAAGAGCTTTGCCATTGACAATTGTCAAAGGTTCGTTCACACAGGTTCCAAAGTTTGAAGATTTCCCAGTCTGGCAATGGAAGGAAGTGATTGTCACCTTTTAATGTTTACATTTTCTCCAAGGTGGCAGAAGAAATCTTTTTAAAATAATAAGTCCTGAAATGTTTATACAATTTCCTGAAAAAAAGTCATATTTCAAGATATGAAATGACAAAATAGATGCCTGAAGAAAAATGTGCTTGTTTAGTTTCCTTTTCTCCTGAAATTTCCCAAATTTGCTTATTCACACAGCTCCACCAAAACTCAAAGTTCTCCGTCCTGACAGAGTAGGAGGGCATAGTCGCCTTGTAGCATTACACATAACATTGAACATTCAATCCAGAAGAAGTCAAGCCCTTTGTGTGATGACAGACTTACTTGTTACCATGGAGAATGAGTCCAGTGGAAGTAGGGGAGCAGTGATGTTCATTGATGCATTGAGCATCATTGCATGCACAAATATAGCACTGGTTATAAAAAATGTGACCAGTTTGTGACTTTTACCTGCTGTGTTTTATCATTCTCTCAACCTGACTTCTCGAAGAAGCTGATTAGACAAGTTTGAGTGAAGTCTGCAAGCAAAATTTGTCTGTGTGCATTCACACATGCAGCTCAGCTTTAAAATGTTTAGAATTTTTCACAAATTAGCATGACATGGTGTTACCGGGGCAACATGATATGGTGACATGATACCTCAAGACATTTTTCTAGCAAAAAGAGTATGGGGTATCAATGGGGGGGATCCCTTTTTGGAGCCAAAACCACACAGGACTCTTCCCCTTAAACTGGACCCTTTAATGCTGTTTTTAGTTATTTTTTTGCATGACTAAACAGAAAAATATCTCCATAAACAAAAATATCTACATACATAAGTTAAGCAGTATTTTTGTTGTTTAAAGACATATTTTTGTTTTGTGTACTTACTATAACAAAGTTGTTTTGGGGTTTGTTGCAACATTTTGAAGTTAGGCCACTCTAGTACTTAACTCTTGTCCAAAACAAAGCCTTGTGTGAGCCACCGTGTTGCAGGGACTAGGTAGCGCAAAGTTTTAGCCTTGGTACTCAATATTCTTGCAGCGCCCCGAACACAACTCCCTACAGGGATCCGAAAGACTGTCAAAAGTAGGATGAAATGTTTGTCTACCAAGAAAAGAAAAAGCTATGCCTTAGAGGGTAAAGAGACTCAGACAATACACTTACGTGAAGAAACAAATGTGTATTTATTGTGGCAGTTCAACAAGAATTGGACTTATATGTACATGATTGTTGGACAGAACTTGCACAAGCTTGAATTTCTTGTATATGGTCCAATATAGATCAGTACAGTTTGGTATGAGTTTGATTGGTAAAGCCTGATCCTGTTTTCCTCCCCGACCGTGCCCTTTTTGGTAGATGCTAGTAGCCATGTCAGCTACATAGCACCACAACACAGTGTGCCCCGCTAATATATCCAAAGTAGCTACAAGCAAAACCCAACACAGTAAACACATCCAGCAATGGTTTTCTCTGTGATCATCATGTGGCTCTTTGCTACAAACCACATGAGCTGTTATTTATTACTGATGGGAAGTGACAATTCTTTCCACCAATCAACAGACCACAGTGTTTCTAGCTTTTCATTCTGGGGTTGGATCGGCATGTCTGGCACCCCCATAAAAGAGGACCAGAAGTGGGATGGTACGGGTTGGTAATCAGGAAATCTGCCCTAGTTGCAGTGAAAGGAAATTGATTAGACCAACTTGCTTTGGACTGGAACACCCATGTGAAGGCTCATCAACTTAAAAGATGAAGCTAAAATTGGTACTTAACTAACAAAGTTGTTGTAACCATGTTGATGTACAGAATGTAGATTATCTTTAACCTTTTCCCGATTCACTGGAGAAAAACATAGCTGTAGCAGTAAATAGTCATTCTCACCCTGCGCTCTTCAGGATGAGCATTGCAGCAGTAATTTGCTGATCAGAGAGCTTTAACTTGCAGCTCATGTTCATGTTGAGTCTTGTTCGACACGCTTTGTTAGAACAATCAATGGTTTATCTCTGAAAGCCGAGGCGCCTCGTGTGAGGTCAATTAAAAACTGTTCCTTACGGTTTCTTTCCAGATAGCAATTTGGCCCATGCTTGTTTGTTCTGAGGGTCCTGTGTGTTGTGACGGGTGATAAACCTAATGAATTAAATAACATTTAAGCAGGAGAGCACAGTTTGAGTGCTGACTTTTAATGAGAGCTGTCAGCTTTGTTTGTAAGGGCTCAAATCCTATTAAAAGCTTTCGCTTATTTATCAAGCCCTGTCTGCCTTCGCTGATTACCTTAACGGGCCCGCAAATGAAGCAAACAGAGCGCCCAATCAAAGGCAACTCACACGAGGGCGGCTCACACACTGAGCCAAAGCCTTATTGCTTCAGATCTGATAAAGAAATAAAGGACAGATTCCAGACTGCAATCAGTGGCGTCCCTGGAGCTTAAAAGTGTCAGTGTTTCCATGTTTGGTTTGCTTCTGACGCTGTGAGCTTCAGACACATGAAGAGCGCGGAGCCGGGCGTTAATTTGGTGAGTTTTAAGGGTTGTGACGGAGCATATTAACAAACCGTCATTGGCAGTTTGTAATGTTTGGCTCTTTTAAAAAGCTGAGTTAATTTTCTCAAGGATTGGCACAGTTTGAAAACGGGTGGTTCAACCCTCGCAAAGGACACCGTGTGATCATACGAAGCCACGTTTCAAGAGACATTTAGTATGCTCACACACTCTGTATTCCTGCCTCTCACATACACAATATCACTTTCCACAAGACTTTTTGCTCAAATATTAACCTCGGTCACGGGCGGCTGGCCAAATCCCACACCGGCGTCCTCAGCACTTCACACACGCTCTGTTTTCAGACTCCCTGACCAGAAACGACGGCGCTCATCTGCCCAACAGGCCGTGTAATCTCTTTGAGAATTTGTGTTTGAGAGATGAGGAGGGCTCACCCCCTGATTTCATTACCTTTCCCTGACCCCAAAGACTGACAGATCTAATTGCCCAATCACTAGTCCCTCCCCAACCCCCCACCACCCCCCACCCCCGGCCTACCTCCATCCAACCTCATGTTCCCTGCTCAAATGACCGGCCTTCATTTAGTCTCTGGGTGGATGAAGAGACAGTTCATTCACACAGCAACCCCCGAGCCTTTAATCTCGCTGGAGAACTATTTGTTGGAGTGAAAATGGCCTCTCTGTTCTCTGAATGAAAAGAGCATCACTGCCCAAAGACCTCCAGAGTTACAGCCGGCCTCTGCCAGAAATATTACACAAACAAACATGATGTTTGGGCAAGGGAAACCAACTCTGTCTCCTACTTTTAAGCAGGACTTTGATCAAAATTTTTTCTCCCTATCAGTTCACTTCGAACAGAAACAGTATTTTAGCGATTTTGGTTTTTGGTTCAACCTCAAAATGTACTGGTTAGAATCAAAAACTTTCATTCCTGAACTGGTAAATGTGGTTTAATGTCAGCAATAAGACTTTAAATTGGTAGGTGTAACACTAATGGACTTTTATTTCTCATAACAAACGCAACAATTCACCAGGCCTGTGCACTATCGAGGGTTGACATTAAGGGAAGATCTGATTATTTACATATCAGAAGAGAGTACAAATCCATTTCTACCAACAACTTTATCTTTTTGATACTTCACTTGTCTGCAGATGTTGGCGCTGATCTGCATTTATAGTAAAAGACAAAATTATCTGCATCGTATCCCAGTCAACTCCAGCAGTCTCACTAGGGATGGATACCTTTCACATTTTAACCGATATGGTACCAATGCCCAGCACCCAACAAGTGGTATCAGTCATACCAATTTTCAGTATTTTGGGTGCGTGTATGTGGTAATAAATGTTAATTTTTCCACTATGAAATCTCAAAATGTTTCAATTTTAACGTTAATTTCTCAATATACGGACAATAACAAATATATCAAAACAACTTTCAACTGTTTGTACTGTAACATTGTTGCTGTAACAGTTGTTTCATAAATGTCTTCAACATGAAAATTAACTACAACTTCATGACTTAACTACAACTGCACAGCTTTTTAATGCACAAAGTAAAACCCAGCTCTGTGTACTCCATGCCCATGTACAGCATAGAAAATCAGCTACATTTCCGCTCCCTCACAGTCACAAGGGTGCGTTTAGGTACCAAAAGTATTCAGTCAATACCTAAAAAATGATCCACTTCAGTACCCATCCGTAGGTCTCACTGGTGAGGCAGAAATTTCCTCTGCCTCTTGTTTACATTTTGAGCAACCTTGCCTGGCTTTTTACCTGGAAGCTGAGTTATTCTAGATATTTCATCAGTAAAGGGAATGAGGAAACACTTGCACTGCAATCCGTGTTCAGTTGTTGAGTCCGACATTTTTGTAGGCTAAACTCAAAAAAATTAAACGTTGACTTTAATTAAACTTAGTAGTTACTTTGTGATAACCTAGGTGAATTATTATACTCTGGTTTAGGAGGCTGCTTGTGGATATTTTCTTGGCTGCGGGCACAGGGAGTGGATGAGTTTGGGCTACATGATGGAAAGAAAAGCTTGTATTTACGATATTTGCATTGTTTTAATGCTGTGTTTCTGCTCCAAACCACAAAAAAATGTCTAAAGTTTCTGGTTTTCATTCTGCAAACGCATTCAGAGCCCTGCTTTCAGTTCTTCTGACATGTTTTAAACTCTTTTTGATAGGTAATCCTGTGGGGAAGGACTGTGAAGTGCCTGAAGGAGACAGCTGAGGAGATCTCTCTCTCTGGAACAGAGTGTCACTACTTTGTGTGTGACGTGGCCAATCGGGAGGAAGTTTACAAGCAGGCGAAGGTGGTTAGAGAAAAGGTAAATGACATATTTCTGGCTGTGAGCTTTCATTTAGTGTAGCTTACACCCGAAGTCTCTGACTCCTCTTGTATCACCTCTCAGGTCGGAGACGTCACGATATTAGTGAACAATGCGGCGGTCGTCCACGGGAAGAGTTTGATGGACAGCGACGACGATGCCCTCCTGAAGTCCCAGCACATCAACACCATGGGACAGTTCTGGGTAAGACCACTTGGAGAAAGTGAAGCAGGAGGGGAATTCCTCTCTGTAGATTACCCTTATCGTCTTCCTTCTTTGGTTATAGCACAGCAGCGTTTATCGCAGGAGAACGCAGACGTGTCAATCACAGCTGCTATGAAGGCAGGTTAAGTGGGGTATTTCCAAATCTCCCCTCAGCTCCTGAAACATCAGAGGGGAGTTTTGAAACTCCTGGCTTTTTCTATTTTGAATAGAGATGAAAAGACTGTGTGGTATGCAGACAGAAATGCAATTATCAACTAAATGGAAATGGAAATTTAATCTCTGGTTACACTGCGAGTCTGTTCCTCTTGTGTCTTCTCCTGAATATAATTCACCTCGCTTTCTTCCACCTTGTCTTTATTCTCCCGTTTCATTCTTCCAGACAACAAAGGCCTTCCTTCCTCGGATGCTGGAGCTGCAGCACGGCCATGTGGTGTGCATAAACTCCATCCTGTCCCAGTCCCCGATCCCAGGGGCCATAGACTACTGCACCTCCAAGGCCTCGTCACTGGCTTTCATGGAGAGTCTGACGCTCGGGCTGCTGGACTGTCCAGGTGTGGGCTGCACCACCGTGCTGCCGTTTCACACCAATACAGAGATGTTCCAGGGCATGAGAGTCAGGTGTGTAAAGATGCACCATGTGACTTCATTGTAGATCTACATTTCTTTAAGTTTCTTGTCCCTTCATGATCTATCAACTTTTCACCAAATAGTCAAACATACTTTGAGAAGCTATGAATTAGCCAGTGGTAGCACGTTAAATCTTTCTGGTTAGTTGCATTGTACGAGTGCTCTCTAAATTACCATAACTCCTCAACTATTTGGGCTGGTGATAAAATTCAAACAGCACTTCAAAGAAAAAAAGACAACCTTCACCGCAACATCGGAAGTATTATGGTACTGCAAATGAATCCAAATGCTATGGCGTTTCTATCACAGGTAATAATTGATGCAAGCTGTTCTCATTACCATAACTCTTTTAGTATATGAGCAAGAAAATTCAAGATGAGCTTTAACCCTCGTAACAGCTTTAGATTTACTCTGCACTGTCTGCTCAAAGTACAAGATGTAAAAAATGTTTGTTTCTCCTTTTTAGTGAACATGTTTCCAACATATTCCCTGAATTAAACATTTGTTTTTGTAATATATGATATGATAGACCTTATTTACTTAAAAGTACACCTCTTTTTTGAGAAGAAAAGTGCAGAAATGTTGATTATTTTTCACTATATAAATGTATAATCACAGGCAGGTATATGTCGAAGTGTAAGCAGGATGCCACTGTGAAATCATTTCGATTTTTTTAATGGCAGCAAGATGCTATGAATTTTTTTGAAACAGATAAATTCACAAAAATAGTCAGAAGTTATTTTACATGCAAATAGCATAGCATGGAACCACTCATGTAATTTTCAAGCAGTTCTTTGAAAGAAAATCTAAGTTGTGACAAATTAACTTTTGAAATTGGATCAAATTGACAAGAGGAGGCTTGATGTCTTACTCTTCTAGGCCAAAACAACAACAAAATAAAAGACCAGACTGTAGCCATTTTCACTTTAGTTTGCCTCAAAGCTCTTGAATTAATGCCCTTCCCTGTGCAAAGTTTTCCCTCTAGGACACTGGGGGTGGTGGGCGGGATGGTGAGAGATGAGTGAAGGCTTGACATCAAAAGCATGCTTCAAAAGCCACAGTGTTGACACAACATGTTGGTTAAAAAAAAAAAGCAGCAGAAACATGATGATTTTTTGCATTTATCACAGATGAAATTTCTAAGAAAGTTGGCTTTTCCAAGAAAACATTTGCAAACAATTCACAGTGAGTGAGCGAGCATGTTGACTCATATCCTGCATGTGGTGCAAACTTGGGTTAGAAACAGAAAGATCAAAAAGTACATCAAAGGACGAAGAAGAAGAATCATTGACGAGACAAGTTCAGCCAAGATGTCCCTTCATACGTAGTGCTGTTAGCGCTCAGACATGGAGTTTGTTCCATAAGTCAGATTTACCATTTTAGACCAGATGCAACATTTATGTGTCGATCTGAAGTATCATTTTGATGGGTGTTACTGTTGTTGCTGATGTTGTCTACAGACGAAGGCAGAGGGTGTTTAAATATGATCACCAGAGTCTGTATGTGTGGCACCAGTCACGTACTGGGGACTTCTGGGAAAGGATGGTGGCTGTGGTGTTAATAGAGGTGTAGTGGATCCAAAACTTCAGGATTAACCAGCCTACTGTATTTTTCGCACTATAAGGCGTACTAGATTATAAGGCGCATTAACCGAAACAAATCAGTCGGATGAGTCAAACTTTATTCCACTCATTGAATAACTCAGTAACTTCAATAACGCTCAACATTTTTCGGTTGTGAGATACAAAACAATACACTCTCTTTTCAGTCATTAATATTAAATTATCTCGCAGCTGCCCTATTCCGATGTTCTGCTGCATGACTATAGCCTGAGCTTGAAGTCCGCTTCGAAAAATTTTGACGGATTTTTGAGTGCTGTGTACCACATAAAATCGGTTCGAGGTCAGTGAGCACAACCAGAATTGATACATAAGGTGCGTCGGATTATGAGGCGCACTGTCGATTTTTGAGAAAATTAAAGGATTTTAAGTGCGTCTTATAGTGCGAGAAATACGGTAATTAGTCCGACGTATGATCCACTGTCCATGTAGTTTGTTCAGGGAAAGTGAACGGTGTTTCCATTGCACTTAAGTGATAAACTTCAATATCAAAACTTCTATAAAACCACCTCATGAGAGCGTAAAAACTTGATCAAAAATCACACATTCCTGTCACGTCCAAGCCTAGCATCCTACTGGTCAGCCATATTTGATATCTTCTTAAAGATCTCAGGTAAAGTAATTGAACCATGTCCTTTGCTTGGTCCTTCTGGTGAGGCGTCTCATTCTTACAAATTGGAAAAAATGATTGCCCTCCTACTTGCAATTGTTGGATTCGTGAGGTCATGCGTTTTCTTAAAATAGAGTTTGATGTGATATGGCAACTTTTTATTTCCTATGTGGAACAACTGTCTGTGTGACTTGAATTATGAAAATGCTGCCAATATTTATCTAATCTCTGTGCAAGCTCTCTCCCACTTTTTTGAAAAAATTCTTACTTACTTTATTTATTTATTTCAAATTGGCCTGTGTTTGATTGCTAATATTTTTTTATTTTTTTTTTAGTTAGGTTTGGTTTAGTTTCTTCACAGTGTATTTGTGTATTTGAGGTTCATGTATAAAATTTAGAAAAAAAAACTTTATCAAAATGTAAGTTCATTTGAAATTCTGGCATTTCCATTACCATCTTTTATTGCCATATTTAGTTTTTTTTTAAATTCTAAGTGTAATAGAAACAAATAATATTGTAGCCTCCACCATCATTGTATGAATGTGGTGTTGACGGGTGAATGAGGCAGACTTTGAGTGCACTGAAAGACTAGAAAAGGCCTTTTTTTACCACTTAATCTAAATATACTGTCTTTCCTTCCTCAGGTTTCCTCAGCTCTTTCCTCCCCTCAAACCTGAGGTGGTTGCTCAAAGGACCGTGGACGCCGTCAGAGCTGACAAAGCCTTCCTCTACCTGCCCTGGACCATGCATGCACTTGTTATTCTAAAAAGGTAAGACTTCACATCTTTCTTTGAAACCCTTTTTCTTCTGTTTCTTCTTCTTAGTCTCACTTTGGTTTTTTCTTTCCCTCTCCAGCTTCATGCCACAAGTCGCACTTGAAGAAATCCACAAGTTTTCGGGGAGTTACACCTGCATGAACACGTTCAAAGGGAGGACATGAAGCTGGACTGAGCACAAAGCGAGAGCAGCCTGACCTGAGCAGCTCTGGGGTGTAATGAAGGGAATATGGACCTAAAAACATGTGAAAGTGGAGGAGGCCCTGAGCCAGAGTGGAGACAAACACTAAGAGGACATGAGAGGTGGTCGCTCCTGCAGGAGGACACCTGGTCCCACTTGTATGCATGTGTGCAGGCGTATGTGTGTATAGTATGAAGGACTGAATGCCATTCTCTCTCTCTCTCACTCTCTCTCTGAACAGAAGCCATGCGTAGTTCTGAAGCAGTAGTTATTTCTAGGAGTTTCTGTGACACTTGTTTTAGCCTGTTTTTACACCTCTTTTTTTATTCTCCCTTTAACTTGTTTTTAAATCCAAACCAGATAATAAATGGAGTTTTAGAGACGTGCTTTGTGTCTTTGTGCGTGATGAAACGGAGGAGTGAACACTTGGGAGGCAGGCATTGTTTGGTGTCGGGGTGTTGACTCCCACGGCACTGTGAAACACCTTTGATTTATTCCAAGCATGAGATCAGTGACTGTGACAGACGATGTTGTCAAAACATAAAACACGCGCTGGAGGGGGGGTGGGAGGTGGGGGTTGGGGGTATAATTGTGTTATTGTTTGTTCTCTGTTGTCACAAAATGGTGCAGAGGGATGGTGTAATTCTCCAGAACTGAGATGAACTCATCATCAGCGGTGAGGACTTTGTCTTCAAGAGTGGAGAGGAGTCCAGACTGTGGGAATGAATCAGGTCTGGCAGAGAGGAAAGTGTTGAACACTGAGTCAGAACTCATCACAAAGCTTCAGCTCTTAGAGAAAAACACAGGCTAATACTTCGGACAACAATGGAAAATCGATCATTAGAATTAGAGGAAGCAGAGTGTGTTTCAAATGTACTAACAGAAACTGTCAAAAATAAAGATATTTTGAATTTTTTAAATATTTTTAAACTAAAATTGTTGAGTTGATGAATTGAATTGGTGAATCTCTTTTCCAGACAGCAGCACAGTAAAGTAAGCTTTTGTCAAACAAGAGCAATCATAAACAGTTTTGAAGATATTTGACTCTACTATCTTAACCCTGTGGTGCATAGTGGTCACTACAGTGTACACCTATGCATTTACTTCTTAGACACAAATATCAGCAGAGAATAAAATCTGTGACAGTGGTTGAAGTGATTCTGTGCAGATTTGACACCAGAGGAGACTCACTTTACACCTGATTCACACTCTGATCTGAAAGAGCAGACACTAGTTTAGGAAGTTTTCTGGTTTTTCTTTGCATTCTGAGTCCAATTATTATCTTTTTGTGAGGTAAAAAGTCTGAAACTGAGTTCATGGGAACAATTCTAGATCATTAACTCTGTGGTGCATTGTGGTCACTACAGTGGACACCTATTTAAAAGATATTTACTCCTAAATTCAATGGTTCATGTGGTGGAAATTCATATTAGCCTGTGTCGGGATATTTTTATTCTTCTTAGGGCCTGAAAAAATGTTTTCAATTCTTTTTCCAAATATATATATATATATATTGAACATGTTATAGACGAACATTTGAGGGTGAAAAAGCTGATAAACTATAAATTAATCAGTATTAAAATGGATGAAAGAGAGTTAAAATGTTTGGCAAAGCATTAAAAAAAGATTATGAATGAAACTACCAAAAAAAGAGAAAAGAAGTCAAACAAAAAAAAGACATAGTTACATTAAGTTCACTCTGTTTTAAGTTGAATGCTCAGTTACAAATATTTAAAAAAATTGAAAACTTTTTTCATGCTTTAAGACAAAGATAATCACTCAAGGGAAAAATCTTGACACCGACTTTCATAATTCATGCATCAGAGGGTTAAAAAGAAAAGAAAAAAAGAAGTTTTAAGATTAGCAAGAGTCATGTGAGATGAAGGAATTTTGACTATCATAGTGAAGGAAATTAGTCTTGTTTTTTGAGCGGGGTTATACGTTAAAAGCTACAAAAGCAATGAGAAGTACACTACATAGTGTCTGACCATAACGACCATAATAATTCATTAGTAAATGGTGAATCCATCATTCATAAAGTATAAAAAAGTGATAGTTAACACATGATAGAGGGTCATATTCATCCATTATTAAATATTTGTTACTGTACATGACATATAAATGAGTTTTAAGTATTCATTAAGACTGAACTAATGCTAAAAATGTAAGATAATCTAGAGTGAAACCACTTCCAGCTTCATAAATATATATTTTCTCAGCTATTTGACATATGTATGATACATTGTGTCATAAAGTACACAAAGTAGCTATAATTTCCCAATTTTTTAGCAAACCATTTCACACAGAGAGCAAAGTTGACAACAAAGAGGACACTGTGCACTGATACAGCTGGTTTTGTTTGCGTGAACTCGTCAGACTAGACTGGCAAACGAGAACGCATCTGCCAATGTTGGTCACCTGACACAAAAAAAACTCTCTAACTCCTACAAGGTTTTTCCTATAAAGTGTTGAAGTGATGTGGTGGATGTTTTATGTCTGGTATGAAGCATCTTGTTACATTATGGCCAAGTGTGCATGCGTATCAATGACATTTCCCGACAATATACATATCGAAATTAACATGAGACTCTCCTCTTTCCGATGATGCAAAGGTTTTTTACATGCAGCAACCACAGTGTTGACACAAAGAGCTTTTTTTTTACAGGAAAGCAAAATGCCAAAATTCAACTTTTCTTACTTTTGAAGGCTCTCTGCAGTTCAAACATTGGTAATTCTCCTCCAGATTGGTCCCATTCTGTCAGTAGAGATCTAGTGAATATAATTCAGTAAAATAATTAGGTCCACAACACGTTAGGCTCTCAAAAGCACAAATGCTGCAGTCGAGTCTTCCCAACTTGAGATCAGCTCGGGCTGTTTCATTCATTTCTTCTGGCAAAATCAGGTATGAACTCCATCAATAACAGCATTAATTTTAATTTGGAGAGGCCGTTTTACAGGTAGTTGCATTAATGTGACCCGGAATGTTAAAGGGTTAAAAATTGATTATGAAAAACTGAAGGGGAAAGAAGGTGTTTCAGCTGCATTTATCGTGATGTGGACTTTAGCCACATATAAAAACATGACATTTTCTGAAACTAGAGACTTTAATCTTTCAAATGAGGTGTCACTGATTAATTTTGACCTTATGGTTCTTCAGTTATAAGCTCTGAAACATAGCATGGTATGTAGGCCAGAGTTGGGTGGGATGTAAGGGGTTGAATTATTATCACATTTTTTAGATTCTCAGATTTCAAACTGTACAGTTCCCACTCACAGACCTGCTGCTGAAAGAAAGTATGAAGGTTTTTGTGATGATCTGTGTTGTCATACTCCAACATGTCTGATCTGAGCAGTGCTCAAGTTTGTACCTGAACTCCTAAAAGAACACAGAAGCATTTATTTTCCTCCCAGATCCCAGTTACTCAACAAGGTCGATTACTCATTGAGCAGCAGAGCGACGAGAGAGTGCACCACTTCGTTTTCTCTGATAAACACAGGTCAATAAAAGCTCCTGCCTTTGCTGCAATGTTTCACACCTGTAATAACCAGATGTAGAGCAAAAAGACAGAAAAAGAACCAACTACAGCTGGAAATGGAAAGTTCAGGTTGTATCATTCCACAAAGACGCAAAAAAAACCCTCAGGGATCACGAGCCGCAATAAAATAACTAATGAGGTTAAAAAGGGGTTGTGTTCTCTTTTATATCACAGATGGTGCAGAGAGAATCAGAACCTGTAAATGTTTAATGAGATGAGGTGAAATATCTGACCGCAGTGAGGTTTATCACATTGAAACACAAGGCTGTGGTTAAAAAAGGAAATAGTACACTAAGCTGAATCTCATGAGGAGCTGCTTTTAGGTATTGTTGAACATTTTTCACCTCTTTGACTGAAGAAAAATCCACGTACTGAAAGTAAAAAACAATTACCATGGCCTTCAACGTTCATACTGTTTATAATATTGCATTAAGTAAGACGTTCACCTCTTTCCTCTGCATTAAATGACACTCAAAGTTATCTAACCCTCTAAAAACGGATCTGCTTTCACTGATTTAATAGACACTGATTAATCGTCTTTATCTGCCGACCTGAAACCAGAGCTCATACTTTTTCCTCCCTGTGTTTGCGTACAGAGATGCTCTGATTGTTTCCTCTGAAACTGCACCGAGCGTATTCACATCAGAGCGAAGAGCAATGTTCAGCCAAAATGCAACAGAGCGCAAATTTGTGCTTATCCGCAGGCCGTGCTGTTTCCTTCCTTCCGTGCTGTGAGGTTAATCGTGAGGCCGAGGAAGTAACATGTGTAGCTTGAGTGAGAGCGGTTACCTCACTTGATGCTGAATATGTAAAATGTGACTTGTAAGCGAGAAAACTCCTCCTAATCTGCGAACACGGACAGAGGACTCTGACCCTGCAGTCTTGGGAGTCACACTCCAACCTGTGGTGATAAACAGTAAACTGCACAGCTGCTGCTCTATAAATATTTTTGCAGTGGTTTACGGGAACTTGAACTTGTATTTTTTAAAGGGATGAGATAAGTGCAGAAACATTTTCTGATTCTGCTCGAGGTTTCAGCCCATTACAGGGACATGTACCACCTACATCCATTTAAGGTTTGGCACTATCCAAACAAAGGTTGATGACAAATAAGTCAAAAAAAGATGTATTAGAGGTATTACACTCACTTTGAGTCATAAAATACCAACAAACCAATACTTACGTTAAAAAAAAGCCACATATAACACTGAAAAATACACATTTCTAACAAAATATCAACAGAACGAAAAGTTTTGTCCTTAGCACCAAAGGCTAAAGTTGTTGCAGTCTTGTCTTGGGACCAAAAAGTCTTGATGGGTTGGGGTCTTGAATGTGATCCAAGAAGATGGTTTGTTAATTCACGTGTGCAAAATGTTTGATTTCAAGCCCCTTAAAGGGATTCAGTATTCATCAAATTTGGCGCCCCCTCTGGACAAATGTCTTTGTTGATTTTGTCCTTTACAAGTATAATGAGCCATCTCTTGGCCATGAATAATTTTTTTGCGTATTTCCTAAATACTGTATTTTGATAGATCTTGTTGATTTCTTTTGAAGGGAAGTTGAAAGATTCAGATATATTTTAAACTTTTTTCTTTTTAATTAAAAGTTTTTGTGTAAAAAAATCCTGTCCCAAGTATGCATATCACTACCAAAACATAAAGACTTTTTGTGTAACACACCCAGAAAGTGTCATCTTGGAATATGCCCGTGCCATCAGGGAAAAAAAATCCATTGAAGGAATAACCTGGTCATATTCAGGTAGTCAGCTGACCTAATTCTTTGGGAACATAATGTTGCTGAACCTGAGCAACTGCAGCAACCCCAGATCATAACACTGCCCCCACAGGCTTGTACAGTAGGCACTAGGCATGATGGGTGCATCACTTAATCTGCCTCTCTTCTTACCCTGATGCGCCCATCACTCTGGAATAGGGTAAATCTGGACTCATCAGACCACATGACCTTCATCTGTTCCTCCAGAGTCCAATCTTTATGCTCCCTTACAAACTGAGGACTATTTTTTCTGGTTAGCCTTACTCATAAGTATTTTTCTTAAAGCTACACAGCTGTTCAATCCCAATCCCTTGAGTTCTCTTTGCATTGTGCGTGTGGAAATGCTCTTACTTTCACTATTGAACATAGCCCTGAGTTCCTCTGTTTTTGTCTTTGATTTGATATGACCAAACATTTATGTGATCACTAATCCCGATCATTCAGGATTTTTTTTCAACTACATTTCTTCCTGGAAGATAATGGTTCCCCACTATCCTTTCAGTTTTTAATAATGCGTTGGACAGTTCTTAACCCGATTTTAGTAGTTTCTGCATCAATCTCCTTAGGTTTTTTCTCTGCTTGATGCCAATGATTTGACCCTTCTTAAACAGACTAACATCTTTTCCATGACCATAGGATTTCTTTCTTCATGGTTGTTTAAGAAATGAGAAGTAACTCATTGCATCAGCTGGGGTTAAATAACTTGTTGTCAGCTGAAAGATAATCACTCATACAGTAATTATCCAATAGGAGCACGGCACACAAACTGGACTCTTGGGTTGATGTATACTGATATGGTTCAGTGTGGCTGGTGTGACTGTGCCTTTAAGGTGGACTATTTTTGTCAAAAGACTAATCTTAATCTAAAAAAGTTTCCAAAATCAACTCTGCTTCACTCACAAATATGCACCATGTAGTCTAAAGAACATCTGAGAAGTTTAATCTCCTGGTCTAGATCTTTGCTGTAGGTCATTCAGTTGGAAGAAATGGGCAGTTTGCGGGGCCATAGCTCTGCTAACTGTGGTGATAAAGATGGAAAGGAATATGGAGGACCACAAATCCACACACTCAAAGAGACAGTCCACATCTGAGCACGAGTCAAAGCAAGCAAACAACCAGAGGCAAACCCCAGAGAGTGGCTGTAAAATCTGGGATGGTGCCTGCCCTTTGGCTGCAAGACAAGGCCCATAAAGATTCATTTGAATCCCAGCGAACCATAAACGCCCTCCTGTGTAGTCACGATAGGGCCGCACATTGTGATCAGTAGGTGACCCACACTGAGTGGGGAGGGCTCCACGGGCTCTGAACCCGAGCCTCCTTCGAGGGCCTGTTTCTCATTCTCGGAGCGGGCTGTTGTGAAAGCAGAGGGAGAAGCAGCAGCGTGTTGGAACTAGGTCGAGGAGGCATGTAGTTCACGTATGCTGGAAGAGGAGGGCTAAACTGGTCGGGAATCTCATGGGGCAGGTTCAGAGCAAGGTTAGCCAAATACTGAATAAATCAAAGGAGGCTTGGAAAGCTTTCTCTCCGCTGAAGGCGCTCAGCTCCTCGGTGAGTGCACAGGCGCAGGTGGAAGTAGAGGACCTCATGTTTGATCACATGGGGAGAAATCTGAGAGTGGAGCTGTCCCAGCTGTGACCACATCCCCCAGGGCTCGCTTCACAAAGACACTCTGACAAAGACTGAGGCCTGACTGACACTGAAACTTTCAAAGATGTCTGAACTTCTCTTTTACTCAAAGATGGTTCTTGAAACCTGCAGAAGTCTGTGAGGGTTCAAACATGTTTCACAAATTAAGACCTTAATGGTTCTTCATCTAAGTGATTTGGTCTGTTAACTACAGCAGAATATATATGTCATCCTGGAAATATCCAACAATTTAAGAAAAATATATCATAGACAAAAATGTAATGATAATTTCTTGGAGTAAGTGTGATTGTTGGAAATGTCGTCCAACAACAACAAAGGCATCGAAGACGTGTATCAAGTATGGAAGAGTATTGCTGCCACGGTAGTGAAAAAAAATCTTGTTGTTTTTGTGATAACTATCTTGTTATTTCATGATACCATAATGTGATATTTTGGTATCACGAAATAACGAAAAAATTCAGTATCACAAAAAATCAAGAGGATTCAGCATCACAAATGATTAGTATATTAGTATAACGAGATTTTTTTTTTCTACTGTGGCAGCAACACGCTTTCGTAATTAAGAAATCTTTCGCAAAAAAAAAAAAAAAAAACACTTCTTATTGTCCTCTTCTTTCTAAAAAAACCCCCAAACAAACAAAAAACAGATCGACTGATCCATTCTTTATTGCAGCATTTTTGGTGCAAAAGATATAATTGATGTTAAAGGAAGAAAATGTCAAGGTGCCCAAAAATGGACGTGCTTCATTGTGCAAGAACCTGCAGTTCCTCTTGTGTTCACTTAAGGCTCTCTGCAGATAATCTGAATCTAGTCGCAAGTTAAAACACATTTTTACAGCAGCAGAAGCTTTGCACATTCACTTGTTTGTATGATACACTGAACATTACGTCATCCCTCAATTTCCGAAGCTTAGTTTTGAAGCAATGTGGAAATTAGCGATTGTCATATCGGAGAAAAATTCCCCATTAATTTGAGCTCTTGATAACAAAAAGGCTTTTTCTAATTGGCTACAAACCTCCATATTTTTGCTATGAAGATACAAATTTTTGAATGGGTGTGTATATGGTTTCAGCTTCTTTTGGAGCCAACCCCTAGTGGACATTAGAGAAACTGCAGTTTAAAGCTCTTCAGAGGCTTTATATGTTAATACTGGAGGTTGCTGCTTGGTTTGAACATACTGAGGGTTATAGGCGATTTAAAAATGCATCTTTTAACATAAAATTAATCAGCACATGGTTGGTTTGACTGACATGTGGACAAGTTTTAGTTTTTTGCCTGGAGGTCAGAAATCTTTCTTTTATGCTTTTAAGTTTGGTTGAAAATTAGTTTGAGTCTGTATTTTCAATGTGGTGTCCACGATTATTGGGCTCAGGGAAACTTATGTCTGATAAAAATTAAAACCAGTCTCACATGACAACACAGCTCAAAATACATTGTAAACACTTGCCCCTGTATTTCCCAGATTTTTTGGCCTAATTTCAGACTGACTGCATATTCTACTGAGTCTAATCCTTAAATTTGGTTAGCGGCTGTTACCTTTGTTTCAAAAAGTCGAAAGTTCCTTCTTCTCTTCTTTAAAACAGCAAAAAGCCTGAGTTTTCTTTTTCCCGTATGCCATCCAAGAATTTGTAATCCTAACACAGGGGCTCAGAAAGCCGGCCTCCAATGATCCATTAAATACATTATAGGCACCCTGGATCTGGAGTCCATTTGGCTTGTTGTGCAGTGATGCTGAACGCATGTAAAACCTCAGCCTGTGCAGAATTCTGTCGTTATTCACGTCACATACACTCACAGATCCTCTGACTCCCAGTTTCCTGGCAGATGGTTCTGCTGTGACTTTGAAGCAGCGTACGGCTCTGCTGTTGGAGATAAATGTGCTTCTGTTACACTTCATACCCCGTTTCTGCTCCACGGTCGTTTAAAACCTGTTCAACGAGGAACTTGGTTTGTTTGCTGCTAACCTCTGAAGATACTTCACGTCCTGACACATCCTAGATAAACAAGACACAAAACCTCGAATCAGAAAATCACTGGGTTTTCAGAGAGTATCACTCTGTCATAAAAAAACAGACGACTATTGTTCTTAACAATCTAATTCATAATGATTACCCAGTGGCTATATTTAGCTGCCAATGAGCTCATTAACTCATTATGGTTGGATAACAGCTGGTGTTAGTATTCAACCAGTGTTTGGTAAACACAAAGTGTCATATTTCTTCATGACTTCATACTTATTTTGAAAGTTCTGTGGCCAAACTCTTAAAATAATGCTAGATTCCATCGTGCAAGTGTTATAGGTTCACATTTTTTGGGTAAAGATGAGTTTGTTAAGACATTGACCTCTTTATCGCAGAAACTTTATCCTTAACTTTCCATCTTATTTATTTATTTTAACTATTTAAAATCTCACTTCTATTGATTTTTTCACCCATTTTTGACTTTTAAACTGCTTTAATAAACACATTTTTAAAGGTATGCATTAGTCACTACTCTTAAATCTCTTTTAAAATATGTTTGTGCCATTGTTATATTGTCTTATGAAGCACTTTGAACTGCACTTTATTCATACGAAAGGTGCTAAATGATAGAATAAACTATGGAAAATGGATCAAATTTGGTTGATGGAGCTGGCTCAATATTTTGATATTTTGATTTTGACTCAATACTTTTTGTCTTAATTTCTCAAAATTTTCACTTTTCATATTAAAATATAGACCTTTTATCTCAAAGTCAGAAACAATTCTTACCTTCAGTAGTGGTAGCTTTTGATGTTTCAATGGTTTGATGTTATTTTCTGTCAAGTTTGTAAATGTTACTGTACATTGTGAAATCTTCACTAAAGTTTGATTTCAAGAAAATTGTTAATCGAATTGAAACCGCTGTATCTGCCAGAAAAATCGCAATCAGATCTTTTTCTAAAACCGTTCAGCTCGATGTGGCTCCTACAGTTATATTGCCATTGCCATCTTCAGGCCGTGTAAACAGGTTTCTTTCATTGTGCTTTCCTGCATTTTAGGGTGAAAAGTTGTGAAACATTAACGTAGGCTGGGCTATCCAACATGGGTCTACTCAAGTCCCTTGTGACTTTCACTCTGTGTTTGCTGACCAACAAAAGGACATAGTCACTGTCCATTTCCACTCATAGCGGTATAACTCCAGCCCGTACCAGAGTGGCAGAGGAAAGTCGAAATGTTTGAATAAATTCAGGAAGTCTGTTTGCTTTGTGCAGCAGTCTGAAAAGAGCCGGTGGCAAAGAGAAGGTGGTGTAGTGGAGCTCAGTGAGGTGTTATTTGTTACAGGCCCTTATCCGCTTCCTCTGAACTGCGCCGTTACCCCCCCTCGCCAGTTTGTTTGCCGGGTTCATCCATCACGGGGTCGGTAGTATGATAAAAAGGCTCGGCCCTAACCCACAGCAAGGGGCCAGCCGTGACGCCTCAGTTGACCTGTCAGACTGTAAGAGTTATTATACACGGTGGTGTTAAAGGTCAAAGGGAGCAGCAAGCTCAGAGGGTGTCAGTCCTCCAAAACACACACACACACACACTCACTCACAAAGGCACAGAGGAGATAAATGTAGGAAATTAGCAGCAATCCATTAATGAATGAACAAATTGTGAGAGGCATTTGACTCAGAGGGACATGTTAGGTGTCAAACCCAGGCTGTCTCTGTCTCCAGGAGCTGTTTGATGCTTTAGTTACAGGGAGAAAACAGAGCAAAGCAACTTCCAGGGAGATTATTCTAAAGGAATAACTCCTCATGATGAAATACTCAATCACTCCAGACGATGTTTGCGGTTGGAAGTATGCGACCTTTACAGTTAGATGCATCATGCATATGTATTAGGTGAAAGAGGCTATAGATCTACAATGCAAGGTCAAACTCTTACCACACTTTAGTAGCTGGAGGCATAACTCTCCATAAATTCTATTCATCACTGGCTGTCAGCCATATCAGCACAGTTCTTTCTCTGCAGAGTACAGAGGAGCTCCAATATCTATACGCTGATCTTTGTGGGGGAAAGGTTTGGGAGCCACATACGCAGAAAAATGTGTCTCTGCTATCTCTTCTTGTTCATTAAAGGTTCTCTCTGAAACATGGAATCATGTCGGGAGATGGGATCAGGAACAACGCAGCAGCAAAGGGAGGGAAGTGCACTTTCAGTAACAGAACTGAACTTGTTTCTTTAAGATAAAATACAGTAGAGGAACAATGAAACTTTAAGACTGTGATACTTATAATAGACTCCTGATGGAATCTTAAAACTAGTCCATGTTTGGCATCCATTGTCTGGAGCTAATGTCTTTTTTTTGTAAACTTCTCTCCCTATCCATCCCTAAACTTTCTCAATGTGATTTAGATCAGAGGAACATGCAGGATGCTCCAAAAGAGTGAGATTAATTTTCTGGAAGAAGAAGTCCTTTATCAGGTGGCCATTGTGAACTGCAGCGTTGTCCTGTGTTCAACACGTGCAAGCGTTGCACAACATAATCAAGCATTGAATTTTGTAACAAACCACAGACAGAAAATGTTTTTGAAATGGTCTAAGTCTACATCTTTTATAGCTTTTGGAAATGAAGCTGGTTGTTTTAGAGTTTGTAAAAGGCTGAACCGCAGATTCTTCTTTGTGTTACAGATTATAAAAAGAGAAGTAGTTGTATGGGATGTAAAAAAAAAAAAAAGGAAGCCAGTGAGGATAATAAAATGATAAAGTTGGAAGGAATCAGACTACAGAGTCTTGTAAACAAGCTGAAGAAGTTTAAAAAATCCCTCTCAGGAGCCGGTGCAGCTAAGGTGAAGCTGGGCTGTCTTTCTTTCTGGCAGCAGAGCTCTAAATTATTTTCACTTTTTCAAAGGACTGTTTTGGAGGAAAAGGATTTTATATATCTACGCTTCTAGAGATATGTGCATGAGAAGAATTTGGGCAGCTTGTTGAGCTGAGGTGTGAACAGAGGAGGCGGTCACCTTTCCCTCATGGCCAAACTGCTGAAAAACACATGCCAAAGAGCTCTATTTGTTGCCAAATATGCCCTTAATTACCCTCTTGGAAGCAAAACTTTTGCTAAAGTGCCTTATTGGGAGCCAAAATATGCGGAAGTGCCTTTTCTGAAGCCAAAACATGCCCCAAAGTGTTCTCTTGGTTGGATAAATGCATTGAAGTGTCCTCAAGGGAGTGAAATACTTGTTTAAGTGCCCTGTTGGGAGCCAAAACACAAGTTAAAGTGCCTTTCTGGTTAGCAAACAACACTAATCTGCCCCTTTTGCTGGTTAAAACATGATCAACTGCCAAGATGAATGCTGTGTGTACCTGTTTTTTCTTTCACCACTGCTTCTCTTGGGAGCCCAATTATGTGGTGAAAAGCCTTTTTTGAAGCCAAAATACGCCAAAGTGTCCCTCTGGGAGCGAAAGCACAAGCTACGGGACCTTCTTGGGATACAAATGCTTGCTAAAGCACCCTCTTTGGTGCCAAACTTGCAGTAAAGTGCCTTCTTAGGAGCCATAATATGCTTCAGTGCCCTCTAAGGAGCCAAAACACATGCTAAGGTGCCCTCTTGTATGGAAAACACATGTTAAAGTGCCCCTTTAAAAGCCAAAACATGTGCTTATGCTCCCAGTGGGAGACAACTGCCTGCTATAGTGTCCTCTTTCGTCCTCAACTTGTACCAGTTTGTCTTTTTGGAAGCCAAAACACACACTAAAGTGCCCTTTTGATCAGTGAAACCCACAAATCAGGCTTTTTGGCAGGTTAAAACTTAATAAACTGCCTTTGTAGGAGCCAAGACACACTAAAGTGCCCTCTTCCTGAGAGCTAAAATGGGCTAATGTGCCTTCTTGGGTGGCGAATGCTTGCTAAAGCACCCTCTTTAGTGCCACACTTGAACCAAAGTGCCCTCTAAGGAGCCAAAAAACATGCCAAGATGCCTTCTTGTGTGCAAAAAATATGCCAAAGTGCCCTCTTAATACCTAAAACATGTGCTAATGTGCCATATAAGAGACAAGTATCTGCTACAGTGTCTTCTTTGGTTCTAAACTTGTACCAGTTTGCCTTTTTGGGAGCCAAAACATACTCTTAAGTGCTCTTATGCTTAGTACACCACAAAAATCAGCCTTTTTGGCAGGTTAAAACTTAAAAAACTATCTTTGTGGGAGCCAAGACACACTAAAGTGCCCTCTTCCTGAGAGCCAAAATGTGCTAATGTGCCTTCTTGGGAGGCAAATACTTGCTAAAGCACTCTCTGTGGTGCCATACTTGCACTAAAGTGCCCTCTAAGGAGCCAAAACATGTGCTAATGTGCCATATAAGAGACAAATGCCAGCGACAGTGTTCTCTTTGGTCCCAAACTTGTACCAGTTTACCTTTTTGGGAGCCAAAACATGTGTCAAAGTTCCCTTTTTGGAGGTCAAAACTTGCTCTGTATGTGTCTTCTTTTTCCTTCCACCCCTGCCCATCAAAATGTTTAAGTACACCACTGTTGTTGAGGTATTGAAGAGTAAAACATTTCCATAGTTGCTATAGGAGAGACATAATGATGTTGTTTTCTATGTGTATTTTCTAACTTCCAGGATTTGGTCCAGTCCCTGTCACCGGTGTAAGAGCAGAGAATATGCAGATATGATCTTGCTCAGCTCCCACATGACATGAAAACATCCCTGCGGGTCATTCACCTACTTTGTGCAGCCAGGAGAGTTCTGTTTCACATGTGGTTTCCAGTGTTCTGCTTTTGAACACTGACAGTTAACAGGGAGAAAGTGGGAGGTAAGCGCTGAGGGACAAACAAAGCAAAGTAAAGCCTGCTTTTCACTGCGAGCAGAAGGCAAACACTCCAACGGGAAGGGTGTGTGGGGGTGAAACACAGTTCACACTGCGCGGATGGGCTCAGGATATTTATAAAGCCCACTAGGCATCACGTCAGGAGATCTCTGCAGAAAAATGTTGTTCCCAGATGGACCGCCTCAGCCAGAATTATTTATTACCGAGCAGCTTTTTAGATTATGCAACAGTGTCGCAGCACGACTGAACTCCGTGGCACGGTGTGTGTTGCCAGCAGCCTGCCTTGCTCAAGGTGAATCAGATGTGGGTCAGATGGAGGGCAGCGTCCTCTCAGCGCCCTCATCTGAAAAACAGAGCAGAGGGTTACACAACCTTTTTAACGTGCTGCTGCTCTCCTCATGACAAAGAGAGGCAGGTTACAGACCCTCGCTAAAACCACAGATACTGATAAGACTGACAGGAATAGAAACAGAGGAGATACCGCGCATATTTTCTCCGCTTATGTAAAATAGCTGACACTCTCCGAGAGTTCATTTGGCACAAAAAGAAATCCGCAGATCTATCACTCGGCTGCGTTAGGCCCCAAAAAGCCTGCAGGAAAGTCACGTGACCAGAGTCAGCGGCCTCTGTGAACTACACCTGAACTTAGCTAAATGGAAACAGACCAAACAGAGAGTGTGCGTCAGGATGAAAGCATCCCTCTGGAGAGCTGTTAGTGAGGGTTTTGAGGAGAGGATGTGGGTTATCAAGCAGAGAGGGAGAGCTGAAGAGAGCTTTTTTTTAAATGTTTGAGTCAGCATGGGGCTTAGTTATACGTCTGAGCAGAAATCATACTCAGACACTCTCACATCTCTGGAGTACAATTTGTCCCTCATTCTTAGCTCGCCGAAAGTGGAAAATCTACTTTTCGCCAGAGGTCTCGCACATATGGATGCCTCATTATCCCTGTTTTTACGAGGCTTTTCTACGCAGATAGCTTTCATGTCCTCATTTTTGAGACGATATCAAGGTTCCCATCTTCGGCTGCATCGCTCATTCTCCTCTCATCGTTTTGCGACGTCTCCCTTTTTTTTTCGTAGAGATTACTCCAACTCTCAAAAACATCCACACAACAAAGTCGAAGTAAAAGAGGTTTGTGTGCGGTGAAATAACAGCAGCACCAGCAGCGGCAGCCATCCTCCCACGCGTGACACGCTACTGAACCCGAAGGTGGGTGCGAATGTTTGTATTGCACTTGTATGTTGTCCAAGTGCTACGAACACTCCAGAGTCGACGAACAGAGGAGAGAGAGAGAGAGATGAGCGATGGAGAGAGAAAGGAATCGGCAAGTTTGTGTTTGTACCCTTCACACAGAAGCCAAGAAGAGTAATTGCCTGCTCCACACCTCGGAGGTGAAAGGTTGGCGGGAGATGCAGAGGTGGGGGGGGGTCGCCCAGCCGGCTGTAATTAGCCTCGCAAAAGGACAAATGAGTCTCCCACTAGATCGCTCCTTACATGTCAGATTTAAGACCTTACAAGATATTATCGTGGCCTCTTGGTGATCCCGATCGCACGATAAACTGCGAAAGGGAAAAAAAATCTCTGTATCAAGTTCTCAGAGCACGCAGAAGAAGTTATCCAACTCACGCGGACAGGATGCTGTTTTTTTCAATTCGCCTGCAGCCTCGAGTGGCAAAAACAGTTTTGATGCTTTCCTAACTCGTTCCATGAAGCCTCTGGATGAGGGCATCTGGGGGTAATTTGGTTGAAAGAAGGAATTATACATTGAGTAATGTGCAACACAGCTGTCCTCATGAGACTTGACGGGGTTTTTGCGCAGCATTTCATCAAAATGATGAAAACTGCACAGCGGCCTGTTTTGAATTGTCACAAAGAGGAGTCATTTTTCAATTAGACAGCTCCAACGAGTGAAAAAAAGCTGAAATGTGCGTCTCCGGTTCGATTAGGTTTCATATGACACAGGGATTGAAACTTCTGCCCACTTTCCTGCCACCGCTCTGCTGCTGCCGGGCTTGGATGAGCCAGACTGGACTGAGATTGAACTGAGCCGAGGAATTCCAACATCTGGCTTGTATCTACTGCTTACGGTCATTTGGATGCAGTTGATGGTTTCCAGTAGATCCACAAAGACTGGATTGTTCTGGGTTTTTGGGCCTTGTCTGCCTCGGACTGGGAGGGCGTGGTGCTCTGGCGCCTGACTGCCACAGCTGGGCCTGTCTGTCAAATCCTCATGTGACACACAAGACTGAGTTCTCCCCCAGCGTGAGAACCGGGAGAAGGATCGGGGTGGTCACCACATGACATGAGCGGAGGGGCTTCGACGAAATGTGAGAAGTCGGGGCGAAATCGCCGCTTTAATTATACATGTAAAAAAGATGGGGAATTCCACTTTTCACAGCTTTTTTCTTCATTAAGCCAGGCGTATGAAATCATTCAGGGCCTGAGAGATGACAAACACTCGCCTCAGTCTGCTCAAACCTCACTCTGGTGCCTCTCCTCCCTCCCCCACCAAGGTCCCACACTACACTGCAAGTTTGACAATTGGGTTCAACACCAGGTCAAGCTCTGGGTTTGACAATGGGCCAACCAGTCTTCAATGGGAGTAAAGCAGACAGCTTTCCCACAAAGAGCTCAGTCACACAGAGGGGATTCTGGCTTAGTGGCCTCTCCTATTTAAACCACACTGACTGGAATTAAAGAAAATCTTTCTCACTGTGTTGCAACGTTGCTGCTGCCGTTGCTGTTGTTGTTGCTGGCTATGGACACTATCAGTGACCGTCTCTGAGGTTCACGGAGAGGCGAGGCTTTTCACTTTTCATTCTTTCTGTGTTTGTTTTGTATGTCTCCCCTTGAAAAACTGCCCACACTGATATGAAAACAATATGTCAGCATGCATGTCGAGGCACCGAGTGAGGCTGTTTGCTCAGCCTGAAGATTGATGATATTTTAAACATACCGTACATTTTCGCAGGTGCACCTGTGTTTGTTTGTTGTTGCTTTGGACTCGTCTTGGAGCATGCGTGTGTAAGGTTACAGAGGAGTTTTTGCTGTGTGTGTGTGTGTGTGTGTGCTGGTGTGCGGCTGGCGAGCGCTGACTGAGGGACATGGATCTCGCACACTGAGTGTGTGAACTCTGGCTGAACCCCTGGGTGTACTGTTTCAGGCACGCTCTGACAACCTCGCCCCAATGACCCGGCTCGCGACTGCACAGTTCACGGGGAGGTCCTCTACTCACGCACAGCCCACCCCAGCTCCCCCTCTCCCTCCCCCTCCTCCTCCTCCACCTCCCACTCCCACCTCTCTCCCTCCCCCCTGCACCCTCCTTCACCTCTCTCCTCTCAACTTTTCTCAATCTCTCCCTTCATGCTGTGTTTTTTCACAACCCCTCCTGCTTTCTCTCCTTTTCTATCACACTGTTGTCAACAAGACAGAAACTGTCTGCCGGCGTCTTGAGGAGACGGGACAGGTCCCGCAGACCTGCCAATGGAGACAAAATGTCCTTAAATACCAGACACTTTTAACTTCCTTATCAGGCTGCAGGAATGAGGATAAGAAAACCTTTTCCTGCAGAGAAGAGGCAGACAACAAGTTTAAATCAGATGTGCTTGAGAGAATTTGAGGAAACTAAATCTCAGGGAACAAACAAGAAACTAAAACAGACCAAAACAGGCCGTGTCTAATATGATTGAAACTTTTTACTTACTGCAACAACGAATGGCAAGTTAACATTTTGCACTCTTGGATCTTTAAAAGGTTTTAAATAGAGTTTCAAAATGCAAAACAAAGAAACATGAGTGACAAAAAATTGGGCAAGCAATTTATTGAAAACAACACTTAGAGTGAAACAGTTTGTTCATCAGCTGATCAAAAGTATAAGAGGCCATTTACACGGCAACGGTCTAAGGGTGAAAAGCAAAAGCATTGTTGTGTTCCAGCCTCTAGTTTACACAGAAATGGCGTCTTAACTTTTGAAAACAACCTCCAGAGTGGATTTTTTCCGAAACCCTTTTTCGACTGTTGCCATGTAAACTGCAAGCCGGTGTTTTCAGTGGAAAGGCTGATGTCATGCTCAGCTTTGCAAATGTGCATTAACCTTCACTGTACCATGTGCGAAATGAAAAACAACAACAATAGTGTCTTATTGTTTTGTGCTTATGCCGCTAAATCTGTTGACTGCCTTTCATCAAAACATGCATCGATTGCACAATTTCAAGGATTCAAGGAGTTTTATTGTCATCCATCACATGTAAACATGGATGGAACAAAATTAGGTTACCCTGGTCCCGGAGCAAGCCCAATTGTAGAAATGAGGATGACTAAATATATACAAATATACAAATAAAAAAGACAATAAAAGAAGAACACAACCAACTAGCCTTAGTGATAAATAAATAGAATAAAATAATCACAATCTGTGCAAATATTGCAGTGAGCATTTGTCGGGGGGGGGGGTAGGCACTAAAGGGGACCACCAGAGTTCAACAGTCTCACAGCTTCTGCCATCAGCTAAGAAGTTTTCAATTTTAAGGCCAGATTCTTTGCTGCCGTTGTTGTGTAAACAACTTTGGCAGGTACATCGCCATCTAGAGACCTGGCATGCATACTACAGCATTGTCAAGCCCTCTCCATTTCTGTGTACTACGTTTGCAGTTGAGAAGCTTGTTGTGTAAATGGGGCCGAAGACCAAGGTTAAAAACAACTGGAAAAATCCTTAAGAATAAATAAAGGTTTGAAAAAAGGACCCAGTAATGAGGAGCTCCACTGTTCTTGTTGATCACTTCAAACATCAGTTGTTCATGCTTGATGTGAGTGTTTCCAGGAGGTTAGTACGAACATTTTTAGCCTTTCTATTCGGAGATAATGACAGTGTGAATATGTGACAGAAAATGACCTTGAATCTACATTTTTGTGCAGATTTTGTCTTTTAAAGGCTGTGGTCTAAAACTTTTGATCAGCTGATGAACAGAACATTTCACTTTAAGTGTTGTTTTCAATAAATTGTTTGTCTCACTCCCATTTCTTCTTTTTGCATTTAAAAATTCTACTTAGAACTTCATTAAAATCTAACAATGCAAAATTTAAATTCGTGCAATTCTTTTTCTGGTCTTAAGATTTTGATCAGGAGAGTGTGTTCAAGTAAATTTCCAGATCCTTTAATTTTACTTCAGTGTTTTTCCTTTTGAAAATAACCCCTTTGATTCATTCTAAGAGAAAACAGGAACTTCTACTTCACTGTCTGTAACTCTTCAATGACATCCAAACCACCAGTGATATCAGCATGAATAATGACGTGGGAGTATATGAATCATTTAAAGTGAGCTGACCTCTGACCCCAGAGTTGGGTCACTTTTTATGGATCACATCACGAACTCCGCCTTTGGCCGCTACGTTTTATACCTCTGACTGTGTCATACAGACATGATGTGATGAAAGATTCATGAAAAGTATAACTGTTGTGGAAAGTTTTCAGCTATAAAAACAAGAGAACCATGTGGGTATGATTCATAACTAATCATTCTTTCATTGCTCAATGTCTTTTTTTAAAAAACAAGAAGTTATTTCATGTATCAACACAAAAAAGTCTGAATAAAAAAGGAGAAGGGAGACGTCATCAGACGTGACTCTCTGAGGTTGTTTTTGAGTTTCAGTGCAGACATACGTCTTGATTCTGTCCTGATCTGCTCTGGATAATATTACACTGTTTCTTCCTCAGTCAGTGAGTCATGGGCCGTTTCAACAGGATTTTAGTTGCATGGCCGAGGAGACAGGATGATTTCAGAGCTCTGCACAGGCTGATCTTTGACTTCTAAGCTTCTAAACATCCAAATGACATTTAACAAAACAGGATCTAAAGTAAACGTAAGAACGATAAGTATTAAAGGCAGTGTGAGGAGTTTTCATGACATTTAAACTTTGGTGACCCCTGTGGAGGAATCCAAGGTGATGACTACATTTCCCATGAGCACCGTCACCTACTGTGGTAAAAATGTGAAAACAGATCTACTTATTTTTGGTTCTGGACATATTTGGAAAGTGACAACAAGAAAATGTTCTAAACTTGGAAATATTACCATTAAAGTTACTCTTCACAGGTGTGAGGTTACAAAATGCTTAATAACTTAAAACTGTAGACAGTTTAACTCTTTGGTCCTTATCAGTCAACAGCAGGAGCAATTTTAGGTTTAGTTTCTTGCTCAAGGATGCGTTATCATGTGACTACAGGATCAAGATTCGAACCAGCAACCTCCCGATTAAGAGCCACTCTACCAACTCACAACCCACAAACTGAACGACTCAATTGACCAAATGTAACACCAGAGTTTCGGTCTCACATGTGGGAAATCGAAAATTACATGAAGGGCCCTGTAGGTTTGAGTTGGAGACCCCGTTCTCAAAGAATTAGGCTTTAGCCTCAAAGTATAATATAAGGTTTTGTTAATCCTTCTTATGAAATAACTCCAATTTAACACAACAAGCTGATAAAGGTAGCTGTGATAACTACTTTCAATAATTTTGCAACACAACAGAGCTTGTTTTTGTTGTTCAATTAATCCAAAAAATCATTTTCAGGCCAACAAGTTTAAGTTTTAATTTCTGAGGTGTAACGAAACCCTGGTTGCAGTTTATTTCTGAATGAAGACTACATTTCCCATGAGCACCATTACCCACTGTGGTTACGATTTGTCTCATTTGTTGTGAAAGCACATGAATGTATACAGAACTTCTTTTTGGGATGTCATTTTCCTGGTTAAGACAATTTTGTGAATACAACTGCAAAACTTTGTGAGCTCTGATTTTGAATCATGAGTCAGCTTAAAATGTTCCCCTTGATACCAGTTTCATGCAACTGTTCTGGTGGAATTTTCCCACTGACTTAGGCCTCTCCTTAACCCTGCTTTTGGCCTTAGAGATATCTTTATACAGACACAGCATTTAGAAAATGACGACTAAATTTTGTTAGCTCCGATTTTTTACTGCGAGCCAGCTTGCAAAAGATGACAAAACATGCTTATTTCACATAATCTGTCACAGCAACAATGTTACAGAGTAAGCTCCAGGGTCCTAAGAAATGCATGAATAACTTAAATACGCACACAGTATAATTCTTTAGTCTTTAGAGAGTGAAACTTTACAGCCCAGCTCTGGTTTCTCACTTTAAAGCTTCAACTAGTCTTTTTGCTCATCTGGCTGGAGTAACTTTTGGAATGAAATAATACATCAAAAGGGGAACAATAAAGAATAAAACTTACTTCTCACCACCCAACTTTACTGACAGAGCTCTAAACTGAGACATTTTTAAAGACAAGTGCTTTGTCGAATCAGCTTCTCTGTCTGAAACTCCAACCTTGACTCAATAAATCCAACACACTGATCTTGAGAATGGTCCGGTGATTTTTTCAAACAAAGCTTTTGGGATCATAATGAACCCACAGAGTTATTTATTGATGGAGATGGAGGCTGAGAGACAACCTCAGTTATTCATTCAAGGCTTTGGAAGTGAAGCTTGTGGAAGTTAGGGATCAAATTTAAGAGGTTTGAAGAAGTTTAGCTGTAAAACAGCATTAGCAAATACTAAAGAGCAATTATCTTAAATTTCAGTGGTAAGTTTGGAACAAATATGTGCATGTTTGTGAACGCAACATGCATATGCTAACTGCTAACCATGGTAGACATGTAACTTAGCATTTAGTGATCAAACAAGTGAGAAAAACAAAGATAGCTATCTTTTTGTCTCCTTACGTTTGGTATCTGCATATTTACAGCTGAAGTCAGGAACTCAGAGACCTTCAAACTTTAGGGAATCGATCATTAAAAGTATCTCCAGAATGAAACGTCCTGGTGAAAACATGCTAACTGTTTCTGTCGCGTCCTGTCCCCACACGTCCTCACGGCCTCCTGATGTGAGGGGGAAGTAAACAAACACTTCATAAATCTCCGGAGCATTCCGTCTCTATCAATGTGTGTCTTGTGCCGTGTCATTGCTCTTCAAACCTCTCCGCGCTGATCACCCCACCAGTCATCTCATTAACTCCCCGCCAACCTCTGCCTAACCCCTGGTACCGGCTTTACTCTTGACATTATGGGAGGCTCCACTTATCCACTCAAAGGACCCATGCTGTGCTGCCTGTGCAAACTGCCTGATTAGTTGGCCACCCCTGACTTGCTGTTTGGTCTGTGAGTGTGGAATGATAGATTGTCTCTCATTTGTCTTTTTCAAAAGTCTTCACATGCCTCTGTTGCATGTGCACGGTTAGCACACGCACCTGGCAACTCTGAGTTCACTCGTGAAAAGTTTTTTTTTTTTTAAGTCAAGACGAGCCGAACGGGCGTTAAATTGCTTTTTATGGTTCATTTATGAAGCTAGAAAAATAAACCGCTTTCGATTTCTCCTCTGAAACTGGATTTCCCTTTCAGCAGGTATTTTCTCTGTCTCCCTTTCACACTGCAGAGCTGGGAATAGTAACATGAGCCTCCACAAAGACACACAGGGATGAGAGCTTTAAAAACAAACCTTCATCTGACTGTCAGGAAAATATTTATTGGTGGAGGTGGCTCTCCTCACCCTCCCACCCCCCCAAGAATGACCTCCGTTTACCCAGGGCATGCCCTCGTTCCCCACACACACCCCGCAGAACTCCTGCTGGAAATGGGTTTGTGTTACAGGGCCCCTGGGGGGCTCGCAGCAGGGGCTGGAGGCCGTCAAGAGCAGGCCCCTTCAGCCATGGACAGCTCCTCCGCTCTCGCAGAGTCAGCGAGGGAAAGACCTGAACTTGGAATGACCCCAGCAAGCAAAGTCCCCGATGGGTTCATCCACAGGCCAAAGCTCCGGTTCCCCTCACCCCTAAATTTTCCTCCTCTCCTCTTTCCTTTTTTTTTTTTTTCAAGGACCTGTTTTTCCAACTAGACCAATACATTTTCCAGAGAAGTATCACCACCCCCCCCCCCCCCCCCCCCCCCCCCCCCCCCCCCCCCCCCCCCCCACCCTCCCTCGTTTCTTTCCTGCTTCCCGTCCTCCCTTCCTCCCCCTTCAACACCATCAACCACCAACATCCCCCCACTGCCCATAGAGTCACCTAGTTAACTCTTCTTCCTCCTCTGACGAAGAGGAGAGGCCTTTCATGTTTACGACCTCTTCAGATGCTTCCTCCTCTTTACACCTGCCAAACTAAAGTGAGGGAGTGCTCAGACTTTATTGTGGTCTTATCATGTATGTGGGAGTTAGTGATTCTGTGAGATAGAGAGAAAGTCTCCAATGATGCAAGAATGTGTTTTATTACTCAGACCACCTAGAAACTACTGCTACTTTTGATACTTAACTTCATGTATTCTTTAGTGACATGAACAAATTCTTTTATTGGCACTTTTTCTATGAACAAGCATATTTTACCTTGAAGTACTGTTGGCCAAGTTAAAAAGTCTAAAAACTTAAAAAGCCAGCATTAGTTTTGGGTTTTGCTCAACTTTATCAGTATTTAAGTTGCACAAGCTACATTTCCCCCTCTAATTTCCACTACTTTTAAGAGTTTGTACAGTGGTTTTTCAACTTTTTTGCTGCAGCCCCCCCCCGCCCTTGGAAATAAAACTACCCCACCACACTCACCTGTATTTGCTCTGAAACAAATTCACTCTCAGACAACTTGTAAGCTTGCAAAAACATATTTCATTTGACAAACTGTCTGTGTCTTTTCCTTCCTGTATCAATCTTACTGAACATTTAGGGGGAAGTAACCTTTAAACATATTCACTAAAAGGGGCTGAATAACATCAGTTTTAACATTCTTTTTTCAAATTCTCTCTGCAGTTGAACTTTTTCCTTAGTTGGAATTATATTGATTTTGACGTCAACTTAATGGGAAACCAAAGAAATTGTCACTTAACACGGTAGCTCTGTCTGACGGAGGAGTAATTTGCTTTGAAGGAGCTGTGAGGACTTTCTGGAAAAGCTAGAGTTTGCACTAACTATAAAGACTCCACCTCCCATAAGCCCTTGCTCCCCACTGTCATGATAAACCAAGGTGTGTGTTCATTTGAGTTTGTTTGGGAAAAATGAAAAGTGAGCAGATCTTCTTTTCAACTTTTCTTTGTTCAAGAAAACATTTTGCCAAATACAACGTGAGGTAATGTAGTTATCAATAGTTGTGTAGCACTGTTTGAAACGTGACAACAAGCAAACTTTGTAAGTTTGTAGTGTTGTTTAGTAGCCAGCTACACTTAACGCTATTCACAGCCCAGTGCTTCAAGATGTATTGGTACCGTGTAACATTGGTGAATTCTGGTTGTGTCCTACCAGTGCTCATCTACTAACTCCAACCTCACCAAGTAGAGCAAACATAACCTGGCTCTTCATTTTATTGATAGACTCTCAAGTTTGAACAAAGCACTGCAGAATAACTGCTGCATATGAGTTGGATTGAACATTATCACAATTAACCTATGTTTTAGCCTTTAGCCTGTGCTCTATCACTCTCCTGTTAAGCTTTCTTCTGCTATTTTGTCCCTTTTCTGTCAGACAGTCCAGCTCCTGTTTCCATAATTACTACTAAAGAAGTCACACAAATCAATTTTCAGGAGAGAAAAACACAGATCTCTGTTCTCACTGCTAAACTTGGTCAGCATGTGTGGTGTTGTCATAGAGACTGTCACATGTAAATCAATCCAAACTCGTCCGACCCAACCAGGAAGTTAAGAAATAACCTAATTTAGTGCTGATAATCTCATTTTAAGTTGTGTATTATGATGAGGCATATATCTAGATAAGAAACTTTCTCAAGATCACTAATAAAGTCCTCACAGGTACTTCAAGTAAGTAACTCTACAATTCTAATTAATTAATTTCATTGTCACACCTCCTGCCCATCACTATCCATACCAGGATCTTTATGTACATAAACATTATGTGTTGCTTCCCTTATAAAAGTATGTCATGAAATATGAGAACCTGTGTTGACTTGACTGAAAATGGGTCAAAATGTCAAGTGTAAATGATTGAAAAAAAGAAGAAATTTAGAGGCTTTGAAGGGAGTTACCTATTAGATTTAAAACAGTTAAATAAAAGACTGTAGAGGCAGCCTGCACTTTCTCACACGTAATGACAGTACGCATGATAACCCTGATAACTCTCAGGTTATGTAAAGGATCACTATTCCTCCACATTATGTCATCAGCATATTGTTGCAGACTGTTGTGTTGGTTATGACATACACGATAGATAAGACCTCTCTGACCTTTATTTTTCTACAAAACAAGATGTTTGACACTGTAAACGCATCATATATGATCCACATCCACCGTCAGTTTACGACCACCTCTAAGAACCAACAGCTATTACTTCTTATTACATGTTTGACTTGTTCAGATAAGACTCCAATTTTAGATAAGAGAGGCCCCAGAGGATAAGATATGTGCCGTTATTTCTCCATTTCATCATTTCCATGAACTGTGAGAAACGCTGAAAGTCAACGAGTCGCTCAGTTTCAGACAGAGACACCCAGATTGACTTCTTTCAGCTATTATTGTGTGTAAATACTGAACTCTGGCTGTGAACTCCTCTCTGCTGCCCCGGCAGTAAACTCCGAGCCCTGTTCCCCTCATCCTGAGAGAAGTGAGCTGAGCTGCTGGCACAGAACCAGACATCAGCACTGCTACTATAAAGCCTTAAAGACGGACAGGGCTCCAGAGGCTTTGGTGAGCCCTCGACCATGAATTTAGCATAATAAAGTCCATAACACTTTATGTCCTCACCTTAGTTGTCCACCATTTATGATACCAGCAAGGGCCCGAAGGATTTATAGGTATTAAAATGTCCCCCAAGAAAATTGGATTTCTATTAAATGCTATGGCAAGGAGTTTTAACAGGGGAGCTAATTTGTTGGCAGAGCCTTTGGATTTTTTTTCCAGTTGAAATGAAGAAAAGCAGCAGTGTGAAAGAGAACTTGTACATTGGATTCGGCGCTTCGATGTGAGATGAATTTATAGATCGCTCGTTGTTTAACAGTCGGGATCAGATGACAGAGAAGTGAAGAAAAGCATCTGAATGAGACCAGCTGCACCATAAATACTCACTCTTTGCTTCTCCTCAGAAACTAAATGATGAAGCTGCGCCCCCATGTGGTGCAAGAATACTGTTACAGCCTTCACAGAGACACTGACTCAACAAGCTCTTCTCTTCTTTAGTTATATACACTGCCTGGCCAAAAAAAAAAAAATTGCCACCTTATCTTTCAACAAGTTATTCAACCCCAGCTGATGCAATGAGTAACTTCTCATTTCTTAAACAACCATGGAGAAAAACACATCCTGTGGTTGAGGAAAAGATGTGTGTCTGTTTATGAAGGGTCAAATTATTGGCATCAAGCAGAGAAAAAATTTAAGGAGATTGCAGAAACGACCAAAATTGGGTTAAAACCTGTCCAACGTATTATTAAAAACTGGAAGGATGACTGGGACCATCGTCTTGGGAGCATCAGGGTAAGAAGCCAAGTGCCTACTGTACAAGCCTGTGGGGGCAGTGCTATGATGTGGGGTTGCTGCAGTTGCTCAGGTCTAGTTTCAGCAACATTTTGTTCCTAAAGAATGAAGTCAGCTGACTACCTGAATATACTGAATGACCAGGTTATTCCATCAATGGATTTTTTTTTCTTTCCTAATGGCACAGGCATATTCCAAGATGACAATGTCAGGATTCATGGGGCTCAAATAGCAAACGAGTGGTTCAGGGAGCATGAGACATCATTTTCACACACTACAGAGTCCAGACCTTAACCCCACTGAGAATCTTTGGGATGTTCTGGAGAAGACTTGGTGCAGTGGTCAGACTCTCCCATCATCAATACAAGATCTTCGTGAAAAATTATTTCAGCACTGGATGGAAATAAATCTTGTGACATTGCAGAAGCAGGCAATGTTTCATGAATTGTGGTCGAAAAGTCTAAAGCCTTTCATTAAACTCACTCTTATTTGGTATGCGTAGACTTGAAACTTTATTTCTAATATGGCTCCGCCTACATTTGGAATCCTACCTGCAGCACATGACCTGCATTTTGTCCTGTTTCATGCTCTGTCTGCTGTCCTATCGTTTCTGAATAAAGGCAAAAAAGCCTGAAAAATAACTGATAACTACAACAAGCAAAGTGCCTTTCTGTGAATTGGTGAATGATAATAGATGGGTTGATGGATGAATAATAAAAATCCATATTCAGAGTCCAGATGGAGTCAATGCTTATGTCCAAACTCAAGCCAAGTTGAGTCATGTGTCTAGAAAATCAAGGCCCAAGTTGGACTCGAAAATTGGGCCTTGACTTGAGTCAGAGGCCTCAGCATGAGCCCAACCCTTAGACTGAATACAGAATTGACAGCTTGGCTCCACCCTTTATGGTTGAACAGTTGTGAAGCCAAAAGAACCCCGTTACTGGAGCTGGCATTGGACGCCATTGTGCAGTAAGAGTGTGCAAAAAAGACTTTGGGTGGAGCCAGGGAACAAAAAAAATCAATAAACATTCTTTTTTTTTCTTTTGAAGGTGTAGTTTCCCAAAGTTTCCTATATTACCAATCAAAACTACACAGGAACGGCAGCTGTCAATTATGGTAAAACGAAACTTATGACCCTGTATTTAACATCTAATAACAAATGAAAAACCAACTCCTTAGAAAAAATAGAACTTGAACACAATGCAGCCAAATAACATTGTCATATCATCACAGTGTAAGGATGTGAGAAACATTTCTACAAGGTGTAATAATTCTTTTAAGTTTTACCACCTCTTATCTGGAATGCGTTAGTAGATGGAGATTTTGACCTTTACTGCAGCCAGCCACCAGGGGGAGCAGTTTTTGTGGAGACCTCAGTTAGAGACGACTGTCACAGCGTCCATTGGTTGTACATGGTCTAACCACACTGGTGTTACATAAACTGTTCCATAAACTTCTATAAAAAGCTCATCATGCTCTATTTTAACAGTTTAATCTGTTCTGTAGGTACTCTCAGCAAAGTTTTCTTTAAAAAAAGGGAAAAGTAAAAGCTTTTTCTTTGACGTTGATAGCCTGTACTGTGCACGCAGAGTTGATTGCAGATATAAAAAGAGAAAGAAACAGTTCATCATGTAACTGACACCACAGTTATTTTTATCTCTGTCACAGTGGATCAAAACTTCTCCCGAGGTTTCAAAGATCTCTCGTCGTTGAGAAAGAGAAACATAGATCATTTTAAAAGCCGATCATACGTCAGAGTCTGGATCAAACACAGTCCATTTGTAAAGCAAAGTGACTTTTGTTCACAGACAGAAACCAGAGAACCAAAAGACACGGGGCTGTGATTGAGCTGTCACTGAGATGTAAAATATATCTCTGCTCCATTAACCAGAACTGGGAATCAGACTTTATAGACTCACAGCGTATTTCAGCTTTTATATCGAAATGAATTTTGCTCGACAATTGTTCGCACCAGTGAGCAGGAAAATGTGTCCTTATAGCCCGTCTTTAAAATCCTTTCACTGAAGTTTGGAGCTCTCACAGATACTTTTATAATCTTCTTTCCAATTTGTTCTTCATAAAAGAGCTCAGGCTTATTCCCCCAGGGGTCTGTCTTTAAGTACAGGTTTGTGCCTAAGAAGTAAAATTGAAAGACGGATGTAATTTAGTCGTTTTAACTCAGAGGAATTTAAATATTACAGCTTTGATTTATTGTATTTTTCCTGATGTGACGGCTTCAACTCATGTAATGTGCATGATGTGTAGATTAATGTTTAATAAATGTTCTTCATTAAGAGTAGATATGTAAATCTAATGAAGTGGTGATTGTCAGTGGGAAATATCTTCACAAATTTCATTAATATTTTATCAGAAGTCATCCTGAGTTGAAGTTTCCTCCCACAGAGCAAAGAAGGGGCAAAAAGTCCTGCAGGACCAAGAACAACTTTGAGAGCAACCTTTCCAAACCTGCTTATCTGAACGCCGTCCTTGCATGAAGGAAGGGTAAATCACAGATCTAAAGTGAGTTGATGGAAAAGGATAATGCTTTAATCTCAGTCGGATCTTAGTAAAGTTTAAGGGCACATTGAAGAAAGGAAGGGATTACCTTTTTTTTTTTTCTCCAGCTGACTGCGTGACTTTGTTGATGTTCTGATGAGAGATACGGACGAGGGAGGAAAACCTGCATAAACCACAGCAGGTAGAAACAGTTAGATTAGGGAACATTTAACTGCATGGTTTTATGGTGCATGAACATTTTTAGTAGCCTTTGCTTCTGATTTCTGTTTTGAAACCTTCCCAGAAATGTGAGAAAAAATAGAATTGATGAAGCACCAGTACCGGGACCTTTAAACTTTGCATCAGGATTATTCTAGGTTAAAGTTTTGCAAGTAAAACCAATATTTTTAACAACATGGGGTCATTTAGGTGTAAAAAGTTAAAAAGAATCATGCAACCTCTTTATGCACCAAGTCAGAAAATGTAGGACACAGATGCATCTGATATCTAAAATGTCTAATAGAAGCGAGGGCTGAACAACTTGTAAAAATAATGTCATTGCAATTTATTGTGTCATTATTCAACTGACTCCCCATCTTATGTGTTGTTAATAGTTAACAGTTGTAATATTGAAAGTATGATTTTTTTCATAAGTATTAATCTTCTTTTGAATATAAAAGCACATACATGAGAGAGAAAAGTAGGATTTCTGTGAAATAAATCCACCAAAGAAACTATGGCTGCATGTACAGGTACATCTAAAAAAAGAGAAATTTATGAAAAAGTTCAATATTTTTGATAAAACCTAAATATTTTGTAGACTTATTATTTTAGGCCAGAAAATGAAAACCCTACATTCAGTGTCTTAGAAAATAATAATAATGTGATATAGGGTTAATAGAAAAGGGATATTTTGGACATAAATGTCAGGTCTGTGAAAAGTTTTCCAAGTTTTCTCCCAATTTCACCCACTTTTGCTGCTTTTTGAGCATTTTTTCCACCTTAAACTCATTCTTATTTCTACCTCTCACCACTTTTTGCCACTTTTTCACAACTTAGACAGTTGATCTTGCAAAGGTAGTTTTCAGATCTTTGGTTGAGCTGGGTTGAGTAACACTGGTGTAGAGCATTAAAAATCTTCTGTTTGTATCTGATATTATGACACTTTTTAGCTCAAGAAATAAACTGTCTGCAACTAGAATGTGGGAATAACAGACACCTTAAAGAACTAAATTCTGCTCTGAAATTAATTGAAAAGGCACTCAAGTGACTCATGTTTCTGACTTTACATAGCCTCTGGTGCCCTCTGCTGGCGATCTGACTGAACTGCAGTAACATTTTAAACCCTATGTTACAGCTCATCTCTCATAATCTTGCAGCTCTGGTTCAAAAGTCTCCTTCCAATGTCACAAGCATGAACCACAATGACCTCTAACTTACATAAACACTTACAGCTGAAACAAGTAGAATTGAAGTGATGTGTAAGGCATGATTCTGTACACCCCTTTAAAAATTTCTCATCAGTTTTGATGAAAAACAGGACTTATTAGTTTTCCACTTGGTACATTGTTCAATTAAAGGGTAAAGGTGTAAAAACTAAGATTAGAACATATTGACAGATTGATAGAAAAACAAGTCACAGTGGGATTTATCTTTTAAAAGTGTGGAGGGAGGTTGTTTTAGGTCATATTTTCTCTGATGTTACAGATGAAACCTATCCTCATGAAGACTGGAAAGATAAAGTAAAGAGTAAAGTTATTTTGAATAAGTCGATCACCCAAACTTATTTTAAAAGCAGCAACTGATAAAAGTGAAATAAAATTCTCAGATATACACAAGTGGAACATTTTGACAGTTTTTGCTTTCAAATCCTGATCATGAAACATGCAAATGGTTTCTCCAAACTCAACAAATATCAAATTAAGTGAGTCTTTTTGTTTTTATCAACTTTGAACTTTAATATTTGGTTTGTTGTATTCTATGGTACACAGAGTATGTTGAAGATTTTGTAGATATTTGTGGGTATCATACTTTGAAGTTCAACAAAAACCACTGAAACCTCTCAAATATCCCAACTATTCTAATCATTTTGGCCACCACTGTATGAGAAACACATGGATACATTTCAAAGATTGACATTAATTCGAGGTTGATGTAATGACACAACATTTACACTAGATGGCAACCTCTCACCAACTCACTCCATCTATTACTATTATGGAACAATGTATTATGAGGCACTTCTGTTTCTATGACTGTACAAAAGGTGGACTCAAGAAAAAAACATTAGGGATGATTATCATCAGTGTTTGTCCAGAAGTGGAAACACACTACAATGTGTTCACATTCTGTAAGGACACAAAAAACATTTTTCAGGATGGATTGTTCTGTCTAACTCATCCTCTAACTCTGACTCTAAACGTCTCCCTCTTCTTGAACATTTGATCTTATTTGTACTTTGTTGAGTTGTCACTGTACAGCCTTGAGAATCAAATGTGTTTTATAAATCCTGTTTGACTTCATGCTCTAACTTTATAAAAAAATAAAAAATAAAAAAAATCACAAACAGCGCACAAGATATTTCTACTTCCAAGAGAAAGGCACTTAGGTGTGTGTTTTGGCTCCCAGGAGAGGGTTTATTATGGAACCAGCCAAGGGGGCAGATTGGTGTGGTTCACCAACCAGTAGAACACTTTAGCACATGTTTTAGCTCCAAAGAGGTCACTTTCATACAAGTTTGGCACCAGAGATTGCACTTAAGCATGTTTTAGCGCCAAAGTGAACACCAGCATGCATTTTGGCTCCCAAGGGGGGATTTGAGTGCATGTCTTGGCACCAGAGATTGCACTTGAGCATGTGCTTTGGCTCCCAAGAGAACAGCAAGTGTAATGGCACTAGAGAGATCACTTTGGAATGCAACCTAGCTCCTAATATGGCCCATTAATGTGTTTAAGTGCCAGAGGGCATTTTGGATGTATTGCGGTTCCCATAAAGGCACTTTAGTGTGTTTTGGCTCCCAAGAAGGCACTTTCATACAAGTTTGACACCAAAGGTTGCACTTAAGCATGGTTTGGCTCCCAAGGGGACACTTGAGTGTAGTTTTGCTCCCCAGAGAGTACTTCAGGGTATGTTTTAGCATCAAAGTGCACACCGGCATGCATTTTGGCTCCCGAGGGGGGATTTGAGTGCATGTCTTGGCACCAGAGGTTGCACTTAAGCATGTATTTTGGCTCCCAAATAAACAGCATGTGTGGCACAAGAGAGGCCACTTTAGAATGTAACTTAGCTCCTTAGACGGCACATTAGTGTGCTTTGGTGCCAAAGTGCAATTTAGCATGTATTTTGATTCCCATAATGACACTTTGGTGTATATTCTGGCTCCCAAGCAAACACTTTGGTGTGTGTTTTGGTGCCAAACAGCCTTTTTGTATGCATTTTGGCTCCCATGAGGGCACTTGAGCACATGTTTTGGTGCCAGAGACTGTACTTTAGTGTGATTTTTGGCTCCCAAGAGAACACTTTGGTGCCAAACAGCCTTTTTGCATGTATTTTGGCTCCCATGAAGGTAGTTGAGCGCATGTTTTGGTGCCAGAGACTGTACTTTAGTGTGTGTTTTGGCTCCCAAGAGAACACTTTGCTGTGTGTTTTGGTGCCGAACAGCCTTTTTCTATGCATTTTGGCTCCCATGAGGAGACTTGAGTACATGTTTTGGTGCCAGAGACTGTACTTAAGTGTGTGTTTTGGCTCCCAAGAGAACACTTTGGTGCGTGTTTTGGTGCCAAACAGCCTTTTTCTATGTATTTTGGCTCCCAAGAGGACACTTTGGTGCCAAACAGCCTTTTTGTATGCATTTTGGCTCCCATGAGGGCACTTGAGCACATGTTTTGGTGACAGAGACTGTACTTTAGTGTGTGTTTTGGCTCCTAAGAGAACACTTTGGTGCTTGTTTCGGTGCCAAATAGCCTTTTTGTATGTATTTTAGCTCCCAAGAGGGCACTTGAGCACATGTTTTGGTGACAGAGACTGTACTTTAGTGTGTGTTTTGGCTCCCATGAGGACACTTTGGTGCGTGTTTTGGTGCCAAACAGCCTTTTTCTATGTATTTTAGCTCCCAAGAGGGCACTTGAGCACATGTTTTGGTGACAGAGACTGTACTTTAGTGTGTGTTTTGGCTCCTAAGAGAACACTTTGGTGCGTGTTTTGGTGCCAAACAGCCTTTTACTATGTATTTTGGCTCCCAAGAGGACACTTTGGTGCCAAACAGCCTTTTTGTATGCATTTTGACTCCCATGAGGACACTTGAGCACATGTTTTGGTGACAGAGACTGTACTTAAGTGTGTGTTTTGGCTCCCAGAAGAGCAGTGTATCATGTTTTAACCAGTCAAAGGGTCAGATTAATGTGGTTTACCAACCAGGAGGGTACTCCAGCATTTGTTTGACTCTTTAATGCACATTTTTCAACAACTGGATTTAGAATCCATATGATGAAACAGTTTGTGGCACCAGCTCCTGTGGCTCTCTCCTGTTTCCATCCCTGCTGATTATATATTGTGTGGAGCAGTTTAACATGTGCAGGCGATGTCATATAATGAGGAGGTGTTTAACTTTTAATGAGATACATTTCTCATGAAAGATTGATCGTCCTATGACACGTTTATGACCCTGTCACCACGGAGAAGAGGACACATTCATTACGATTTAACACGACTCACGCAGCCTCTCTCCCATGAAACATGCAGAGCAATTACACTTGGTGAATGCGTAACGACCATGTTACAGGTGATGTTTAATTCAGACATGTCATCTTTTTGCTGCTGTTGTGAACATGTTGTTTTTGGCAGCCTGGTATGAAGTCTGAGTCACTGTTTCTCTGGGCCTGATGGATCTTTCGGGGCCAGTGTGAAGCTTGGAAGAGTGAGTTTAACCTTTGAAGATGATCTGTTATTGAAAATGTAATAAACAACCAAACCAGTAACCTTTCAGCGAGACAATTATCCAAACAGAGGCTGGAGTACTCCGCTGTGTGTGTGTCGAGGGTTTCTCTTTTTTATCGCACCCTTCGTGTTTGGGATGACTCACCTCTAAGCACAGTTTTTATCACAGACTGTGAAGCTGTTTGTGCTGCTATTTCACTTTGAGGTGGTACATGTAAATGAGGGAATAAAACTGTGAAGAATAACTCAGATAAAGACAAACCACAGTCAGAGAAACTGCCGCCCCTCTGCTGGTAACTGAGTCGACTCGGTCAGATCATTATTGTGATTTGTTTTGACTTCACTGGAGTCAGAGTCTGGCCTGGATGTGCAAACAGAGCAGCGTTCAGGCTCAACGTTTAGTAACTTCTGACAAAGGGTACTCCCGTTTGTCTGAGCTAAACAAAAGTCGCCGCTCCGAATATCTCCTACCCGGACGTGACAGTCATTGTGGGGACGCTTAGACTGGGATCCATTGTTTGTTTTGTTCACTGTGACAGGGTCAAGCATATGCATTTCATCCGCAAAGTGAAACTGAGTAACTTCGCGATTACGTAGCATCACATTGGCAGGGTTTTCTGTCACAGCTTGTGTATCAGTTTCTGTGCCAGATGAAATCATAGAGCATCCGTTCAGTATCCTGTTTTTTTTTTCAGCACTGATTCATTATTCATTATTAAAGGGCTACTCTAATGTACTAAAAGCTTTAACGTGAAAGGATTTCAAAGCCTCAGGAAATCTGGTATAAAATAGCAAAAATGCTCGCATCCACAAAAGCTGGATTTAAAGCTACAATAAGGAGTTTTTGGGCTGATTATGAAATAGACAAAAATTTATCATAACACTTTTTTATTATGGACTATGAAAACAAATCAGACCGTTAACGACACTGGCAGAATTCATATACTTTTATTGTCATCCTGTAAATTCAGTTAAATTCAATGTTAGTGCTTTTATTCATCACTAGGTGGAAACAAACAAACTTGTACCATCATAACAGACTAATTAAATTAATACTCATCTTTCCCTCAGGTGTCTCTTGATATCAAATGATAAGTTGTCAGTTTTTTTTTGCTGCAAAAACATCAGCAAATTCGGATCCTGATCAAAGATAACGTTCACCACCAGGGGGCGATGTAGGTAAAATATGCCCGGATGTTATATGGTGCGATCAGGATGTTGACTGTTTTTCATATTCAAACTATTTCGACCTGAAAACAACATTTTAAGACCCAAATATTGCTGATCCTGAATTCTGAACAATTTCAATGCACTACTTCTTTCCTTTCTATGAAAAATAAGAACAGCCATTGATTTTTCTCTTTTTTTTCCATGCACCAAAAAAGTATCTTTGTTATATTAAGACAACAACTTATTGTCTAGTTGTCAAGATAAAACAAAGATCATTTTCTTGTGATACCAAATTAATTAATAAGGAATTCGTCTTGATTTCTAACCACAAGAGCTGCCATGAATAGCTGTTTTTTCCATAAAAAACAAAGACTATGATGTGAGCACCTGTCTAACTAAGGATTCCAAGCATTCCAAAATAAAAGTATGATTTACCAAACATTACAGACCAATCCGAATACTATCTCTAATAGAAAGGCATCATGCAATTTCTGCCTGTGTTGGACCTTGATTGAAGTAAATCCTGGTGTGTTGATCAATAATGTCATCTGCCTTTTTCACCTCCCTGTGACAAACCTGGACGAGAAAGTAATCTTTGTTATGTCAAGATAACAAGATAAGTCGTTATCATGACATAGCAGGGCATTGAAAAAAAAAAATCAATGGCTGTTCTCATCTTCCATACTTTTCTGCATCATTTCATAACTTAAATCTGTATCCTCTAATGTGTTTACTGAACTCTCACATTCTCACATCATGATAAATTCATACATTTAAAGATGTCCGCTGTAAGAATTGTTGGGTTTCTACTTTACCTTCACACAAGTAGCCTATGCACAGTCTGAATGTAGTTTTGTGAGATGTTACTCAAGACATTTTTTTTTTTTTTTTGGGGGGGGGAGGATAACCTTGCAGAGCAGATGGAGCTGCCTGATTCATTTCTGAAATCTCGCAGATCCATCTTGCTATGATCCAACCGCAACTGATTTCACCCGGTCCAATATTGACCGGACCAATCAGAGAAGAGAGGCGGGAGCTGTGGGAGCTGCAGACGAGACGTCAGCGGGAAGCGTCTGACCGTTCGAAAACAATGGCGGAGAGTGAAGCGGTCTCCGTACACGCAGCAGAAATAGACTCAAAATCTTCTCTAAATGAAGAGTAGAGAACGTCACTCAAAGCCTTTTATATGGGAAACGATGTTTTTGTTCTTCATCGTTCGGGAGAAGAGCAATATCGAACTAGTGAAATATCTCTGTAGCGGATATATGAACTTTCTATCTGGTGTCAGGTTACAAATCTGCTACGTCACCGTGGCTTGATGTGGATTGGTCTGTGATGAGCACGTTGTCCAATCACCAGCTGCTCAATTTTTATGTCCCGCCTCTGAAAGCACTTTCTAGCGCCCCTCACCCAGACGGACAAGTGAAATATTTCCGTAACAGATATATGAAACTGTCCGTGTGGCTTGTCAGGTTAGGGGGTTGGTGCACTTGACAGAAAATGTAAATTTTCACATAGTTAAGATTATTTTTAGTGCCAAAATCAGAATCAGAATCAGTATCAACTTTAATCACCAGGTTTGCTTGAACATACAAGGAATTTGTTTTGGTATACTGTGCTCTCTTGTTCAAGGTAATAGTAAGACATGAAAAAAATTTACATATAGAATATTATCAACATACATAAACACAAAAAGAATAATAAATAGACAAGACTTATATTTACAGGCTAAAAAAGTATGATAATAGTGCAGTGGTGAGTTGTGCAAGGTTGAAGATATTAACTTAGGTAGTTTAACAAAAGTTGCACAGTGGTAGTTAAATAAAAACAATAGATGATAAAATAACACACATTCTGCTGTTACATTTAATATCTATGCGTTATTCACAGTACTGTTCCGAGTTTTTTGCAGCGATAGGTCTGAAACTTTTATGGTTCAGTGTTCATTAGAGCGACAGCCAGAGGGAAGAAATTGTTCTTATGGCGGGTTGTTTTAGCGTACAGTGATCTGTGGCACCAAAACAAAACCAATACATTTATTTTCTCAACATTAGCAGAAGCTGTGTGTTAACTTTGCCAGCGTTTTCATTTTCTTACACAGCACACTGACTTGTTTCTGTCATCTCTGACCGCCGTGTATTCTAATAAAAACCCCATGTGCTTACAAGGAATGTTGCAGATTTATTCTCTAATTAACAGGGATGATTAGGGATTAAAGGCAAACAAGGCTGAGGGGCTGAGGCTCGGCTGCACACTTATGCTCGCACACCACACAACACATGAATAAATGATGGAATAAGCATGTACTACATCATCATCAGAGCAGCGGGTAATGACATGTTGAAGGAACAAATTGTGAAGGATTGTTCAAGAGACTCGGGGGCAGCGTGAGAGCTTAGGGAGTCGGAAATAACTGCTTCTTATGAAGATTTACACTCCTCTCACTCCATTCTGAGTAGACAACATTTAAATTTACGACACATTATTTACGCATACACATAAAAAAGAGTTATCATCGACCCCCCCTGATGTCCAAGTCTTTAACGTGAAAGTGTTTGAAATATGTCGTGATTACAGCAGCAGTTCACACCATCAATCCCGCTCTCATTACCGGTCATAAACACACGTCTTTGTGCGTGGTGACAACGTGTCTGCTGATGGAGGACATCACGTCTCCTCCGTTTTAGGACGAGTGGCGCTGACCGCTGAGTAAGCACACTTACTGGTCACATTGGCTGAACAACCCGCCGCCCGAGGTTGAATTCATTCCTCAAATAAAAGAGTTGATTAACCAGGAAGTTGACTTTTGACGCAGCATTTTTCTTTGTTTTTTTGGGCAAATGAGTCAGTGATGAGTCAGAGAGAGAGGGGTTTCTATCTTTGGCTTGGTTTTTGCAGCTTCATTCCCAGGACTCACAGGTTTGTTTGTTTTTTTTTAACAAGTGTGAAAGCTTTGAATACAACAGGGAGGCTGAGTGGCGAGCTGAGAAGAACCATCCATTACATCAGACGCGAGAAATTCTCTGAAGCCATGGAAACTAAAATTCACATTGATCTGATGTAATTATCTGATGAAAATACTTGTTCAGGCACCAAATCTAGATAAATTCCAAATGGTAAATATTGTTGTTTTTTAAAGCCTGGCTACTAGGGGGCAGGCAATCCAGCAAATAATCTTTAACTTGCACATACATTTCCTACTCAGTGGGGTTTTGACATGAGCTCATTAAACAAAGACCTTCGTTAAAAAGATTTCAACATGGCAGGGTTACTTGTTGGTCTTTTACCACTGTCCCACAAGAAGTGACAATTCTCTCAACCAATCAAAGGACTGCTGTGTTTCTAGCTGCACCCTCTGGGGTTGGATTGGTATGTCTGGCACTCCAATGGGGGGGGAACCATAAAGTGGTATGGTTATATGGGGACCTGTTCTGGTAAAATAGAACTGAATCGCTTGGTGCAAACTGGGTTTTGGAAACCAGTGGGACTGAGTTCACCATAAATCGTCCACAGAGGTTTGGGCTGAAGTGGGCTTCATAGATAAGCCACAAACAAAAGGTCAAACTCCAGACAAGACCAAGAGACCCAAATAAGTGCCAAAACACAGGAACTGGGGTGCAGAAAAATGGGTAGGTACTTAAGTCCGGTCATTCAAAATGTGAAATATCTAGTTGTAGCAGAAGCAGTTCCTTAGCCATACAAGGTATAAAGGTGATGGGGGGGTTCCTTCAAGTTAAGCGCTGCTCTTCTGCAAATGGAGCTGGACATTTGGTAAGGATCATTAATGTCTTTATAGCTATTGTTCATTCAGTCAGACCTGTAAAGTTTGCCATCAAGAAGTAAAATCATTCCAACCCACATGCAGCAGTTATTCTGCCAGGTTACGTTTGCTCTGCTTGGTGAGGTTGGAGTTGGTAGATGAGCACTGATAGGACATAACCAGGATTCACTAACTTTACACATTATAGACATGTCTCAGAGCACCGAGCTGTGAGTAACACGAAACAGATAGTCTGCTCACCTTCTGGGCACTAAATTACAAAGTGAGTTTACAAAGTTTGGTTATTGTCACATCTCAGAAAATAGTGCTGAATAACTACAAATAAATTTGTATCCTGAGAAACGTCTTGAAAAAAGAAAAAAATGGTTAAAAAGATCTGCTTTCCAAAACAAATATACACATTTGCAGGAGTCACATCTTAATGATAATCAGTAATGGTGCTCATGGGAAACAAAGTCTTTATCCTTGAAGAATGCCAGCTTTACCAAATAATACCATTCACTAGCAAGGACCACACATCAACATGAGATTAAAACGGTTTATTTACATGAGCAAATGCAAACGTGCTTATACGTCACAGGTGTTTTGGGGAACCTATGAGAAGGAGTCTGCACGATGGACTCCCCCCCAACTTAAAGACCCAACGAAGTAGGGAATAGATTGCTAAGGAGAGGGTGGGAGGGACGTACGAAGAGAGAAAAAAAACAGGACATGATGGGTTAGGAGGTTCTAAATACCGGAAGGGGTGATGTTGAGGTGGGGTCCTGCTCCTGAAATTCTGCTTCAAGCTCCACTGAAAATGTTGCGGTGCAAGACTACCACAGAGAATTAATACTGTTTTGATTTTTAATTCTGAATTGCATGCTGTTTGTAAAAGGGATGGGGATCAAAATAAATGAGTGTCAATTAAGTTATTATATGCTGTTTTGGCCTGAACAAATCTGGATTAATCTGGTTATAGTGACAACTGCACACCCTCAACATCTCAGACACTACCTGGTACATCCCAACTGTACCCAACATGCTTGGAGGTGCAAGAAACTATTTTCCCGTTTCTGGCTTTAATGTGAAACTCCGATTATTTATTCCTTTGGATCATTTTAAGAAATGTTTCCACGTAGTTTGACCTTTTGTCAAACTTGTGCATTTCTCGTCATAAATGATTGCATCATGATGCTACAGTGCATTATCCTTGTCAGCCCTCCCCTGTGAGAAACGTATGGTCTCCCCCGCACTCCCCCTGGCTCTGATAATCCAACCAGATGTGGACTTCCCTCATCGTTCCCCCCCATCGGCCCTGTGCCCTCTCTCACATCAACTTATCTAAGCCCTGTCGGTGATAGCTGTGAGTACCATCTGCTCCGCTCAGCTTCTCTATGAGATGGGCAGACCTTCACATCTGGACCCCTGCCTAACCCCTCCTCCTACTCCTCCCTTTATCTCCTCTATATTTGGTCTATCACTGACACAGAGCAGCGAGGATTTAACAGCTCATCACGCTTCATAGTCTTTATATATCTGTGTTGCAATCAGGGTTACATGGGGGTCAAACTAAGCGAGTTCAAGTGTGTAAAACGCTTGAGAAATCCCAGAAAAGTATCTTTGAGAAACATAATTAACTACTTTTGAGTGGATATCATACACAGTTTATTCTTAGAAGTTGTTTTTATTGAGTGTTTCTGGGGTTAATTATGTCTTGCTTGTTCAATGATGCGTCTTGAAAGCATTAATAGCATCAAAGTGAACGGTAAAATTCCCAACTATAGACTCAGAAATAGCTGAAAACAAATTATATGACATCATCTATCCTTAAATAAAGGTCTCCAAAGTTTGTCTGAAAACTTCTGAGCACACCAAACAGTCGTCATCAGCACTTTTAGTTTGCTCACTCCTGTCGGTCTCTCAAACCTCCAAAACACTTCCAGAACTTTTCATCAATGGTGTCTCTGAAGTCGAGCGCCACTGTTTATTCCTGACCTTAGCAGCAGGTGACAAACAGTTGTCAGCTGAAATGTTTCCCTCTCCTGCTGAGGTGTTTACGCTTCCTGTTGGGCTTGAAAATGCTCTAAAGGTCATGAAAATAAGGCACTGACGTTGGGGAAAAAAATTGTATTATTGATTTCATTGTGACAAATTGTGTTACTCAGCATACTGCATGTTGTTTTCATTCAGGTGGTTGTTAATTAAAACCCATCTGTTAATACAAATTAGCTTTGTGTAAACAATCATTGAGGAAAGTTTTAGGTTTCTTATCCTTTCAAATTGTAAATATCTGATATAAAAATAGTTTGATTTTGGAAGTTTGGGGATTTTGGTTTTAATTTTAATACGTCCTCCTGGATAACATGCTCTCTTTATGCCCCCCTAGGATTTCAAACACAACTACATAGTTGGGTTTATTGGATGCCAAGTGACAGCCGAAGTAGTTTAAATATAAAGCAATTACCGAAGCGTTAACAACTGCAGTTCCCCAAATGTCCACTAGGGGCTGGCTACAAAAGTCAAGGGAGTCCCATAATCACCCATGTTAAAATCTCCATCTTCAAGACATGGGTTTATTTTGAGTATTTCATCACTCTGTTTTTTCCATAGACTGTATAAACCATGGATGTAGTCTCCGTGATGTCACCCGTCTGTTACAACAGCTCCGTTTTGAAGCAAAACGGTGGGCACGGCCATATTGGAATTGGGACGAGGGCCGAGTGCCCAAACTCACAGCTATTGGGCGCCCATCAGTCACGTGATCTGAGCTGTGGCTCTGATTGGGTAAGCTCTTGATCCTAATATCTTCCAAACGGCCGAGTGAGAAAAAATTCACCCCCCTCACGGTGTGTGCCGTTAGTGAAATAAGCGATACAGACAGGGGACAGAGTTTGTACCAGGCTTTAAATACGCTAATTTCGGCTCTGAAAACGGCCTTTTTTCCGTTCACTTCTACATGACTTCAGTACTTCCGGAGCCAGCCTCAAGCGGTCACTCGAGGAACAGCAGCTTTTTAGCACTTCGTTGTTGTCTCATTTTTTCAGACCAGAGGTTGCTGCTTGGTTTTCTCACACTCAACAGGGGTTGAATTTGTTTGTAACTTTTTTTTGTTTTAAAGATATCAAGCTTAAAAGTTTTTGTAAAATATGGCATGGTTAAGGGAAATGTTGATTTGACATCTCCACATCTTTTCCCCCATGCTAGGTTGACTGAAGGTCAGAGCGGTTCAATAGTTCCCATATTGTGGCCACCATCATTGGGCTTCAAAACCCCGTATTTGTAACCATTAAGTGACGTAAGTCTGCATATACTCACAGCTTAGAAAATCAGACTATGAGCTTAGTTTGCACGAGATTGGACTAAGGATAGTGAGCTTGACACACCTAGATGATATTTCCTAGGTTGAACCGAAACTAGTTAGAAAATATATAGAAATAGAATAGAATAGAACAGAAGTTTATTGTCTGACACAAAGGTGACAGAAATTCATCTTATGACAGGCCTCAGTTGCATCAAAGACACACATTCACACATTCCCCATCATACTAGTACACACATACATAACAATAACTTTAAAAGACCAGAGTAAAAAAAAAAAAAAAAAAAACTACTGGGTTATGGTACTTTTGCTGTTGAGGGCTGTGATTGCTGTTGGGATGAATGATTTTTTATATACTGTTTTCCTGGCCAGTGGGACCTTGTATCTCCTGCCTGATGGGAGGAGACTGAAGGACTGATGGAGGGGATATTGACTACTTTGCTTACAGAAAAGGGCACAGCACCACCTATCATAGTGAAGTGAGATGTTCTTAGCCAGAAGTCCGGTTCTCTTTTTTTATGCAGACAAGACCAGATCCCCTGCTATGACTTTACGTTCGAACTCAAATCCTCAGTCGAACTGCTGTGTACATGTAAATGTACTGACTACAACAATGTCTGTCTCATTCATTCAGTGGCTACTACTCTCATGATAAGTTTGCTCTAGAAAATATGAAACTGCCATACGAGCAGGAGTTTATGAGCATCATCTGTGCAGTTTTGAAAAAAGTTTTGTGGAAAAAAAAAGCTTTTAATTTCATTTTAGTTCCCGACGTAGAGCAAGTATTGGAGATTGGTTAATGTCAGAGTATGCTAATACAGAATCTTCTCAAGATTATAGATGAGATAGTCTTTTGTGCTTATAGTTGTTGACACTCTTCATGCAAAGTTTTTATGATTATTATTTTACCTTTTATGCCTTAGCACTACCTTGTACAAGAGAGCACAGTATACCACGACAAATTCCTTGTATGGTCAAGCATACCTGGCGAATAAAGTTGATTCTGATTCTGAGATATTAGCATTGATAGTTGTTTGTGTTTGCAGCTGATTTACTAAACTAACAAAACAGTCTTATGGGAAGCAAAGGGTTGAATGCCATCCAATTGAGTCTGTTAACAAGTTAGCGTTGATTAATGTACTTTAGACGGACAGATGCAGGCCAGCTGAGGCAATACAAGAAAAACAAAGTTCTGACGGTTGACCTCGTTCACTAACTGAAAAGTTCGCCAACAAACAGGAGAACTTATCATTCCCAGGAGATGTATCATCTTTAGATCATAGGCATTAGGTTGAGAGATAAGTGGCCCCAGTGTGTCGTGGTTTAGATAATGAAACTTCTCGGTTTGCCCTTGCATCTTTTTCTCTCATATCACCTGATTTGAACTCAAAACACCACATCAAAGTAAGGGAGTCAAAGAGTTAAGATGTGTGGATATCTGCACTTTTTGATGAGTTGGGTGACTGCTCAAACTGATACTTTGGGGGTGAGAAAAGGCTGAAAATTTGCCAGAGTTGCAGAATTCACCTGTATCTACACAGGAAAAAGAGAGAGCAGTTAAAAACTCTGCATAAGCAACCGATGGATCTCTACTTGGAGTTAAAAACTAAGAGCCTCTCTTCTCAATTGATCCATTTACACAAGAGGCTCTTGTGATTTAATTTTAATTAACCGTTAAAAGGTAAGTGCGTAATCATCCATACATTTCAGCTCAACAGCCTTTTAATTTAGCTTCCTGAATGGTTGTACGGCCAGAACATCGACTGTCTAACTTGAGTGATTCATTCGTACATAAACATCGGACTGTTCTGACACTGACTGGAATATATTACCGGATGCTGCTGAGGCTCTTATTGATTAAACCATTCATCTGCATCATCACCTTGATTTTATCACCAATGCTTAGAAACACACTACAGAGACATTTAGACATCTTAATGGAAGTCCTTGGGTTTATCTCTGTGTCCATCTGCCTCCCACATGCCCTCTCCTCGCTCCCTCGTATTAATTGTTCCAGACACGAGGAGGACGTAGCGAAGGAGAACAAACAAGGTTGACCTTTTCCAGGTGACTACGTCTAACTGCTGCATCCTTTTGATGCATTGTGCCCGAGCCCCAGGGTGGCAGGAAACTTGGAAGAGAGGTTTTTTTTTTTTTATCTTTTCATCCATCAGCAGCAGCTCATCCCCTGTTAGGTGACGGTGGAAAGTCTTGTTGTGGAAGAACGGCAACTGCTTTTGATTGCATGTTTGGACACTGTCACAGCTGAGTCTTTGCGGTGACAAGGCAGTGAAAGGGAAGAGTAAACAAGGGAGGATGTTTCACTGAGTGAAGCACAGAGGAGAACAAATGGGGTTTGTCTCCAGTCGGCTTTTGTTCCATTTACTTTCCAGCACTTTGTGGCAGCTTTAACCTGATCCATCTTCAAACTCTAAGTAGGCCGAATGAGTGTCTGTGTTTATTTATAGGATATCACAAAATAATGTTAGCCTCTCTCAGGTTGGCATTAAGTTTCCTTTTTTTTAATCTCTCTTATTCTGTCTCCAGCTGTCCCTGTCAGTCATACCTTGATAAATTAAATCAACAAGTTTTATAAAACTGTAATGAAGAAATCAAAAGGTGATGAAAGTGGTGTTCCAAAGAAAGTGAAATATTTCTTTCTTACAACAAACACAAAGTTAAAAATGACTCGGCTGCATTTAGATAAAAGGGATATTTCTGAATTTTCGATTAAGTATAATTGCACCTTGCTAGTGTTTCCATTAGGACTAGAATTGCGCATAAATGAAGTTAAGTCTCATCCTGGAAGATTCAATTTGCGGAACAAGGAAGAAGGAAGGAGTACTGTGATGTTGTCAAAGATGAAGCTAAAGGGCATTTAAATATGAAAGTCAGAGTCTGGCAACGCTCAGCAGCATGCAGATGGTGCGTTCAGGAGCATTTGAATTTTCTATGCTACTAAAAAATGACTGGGGTTTCAATGGCTTAAAGAAAAAAAACAACACAGAAAAGGGCTAAAATGAATTAAAGAACAATAAATAATAAGTGTATGTTTATATTCTTCATTCATTCATTCTTTAAAGAAACCCACAGACAATGTGTGTGTGTGTGGGTGGGTGGTAATTTGGAATGAATATTCATTCATTAACCCAGCATTAATCTCCTAATGTTCCTGATACTTCCTTTTTTACAGCTTTGACCTGTGATCCACATTTAGGGTCATTGCCTAAGTCATGTTTTGGTGACATCGCAACTTTACATTCATTACATCAATTTCCATTACTTTTTCCCTATACTCTTACTGTGTACTTATCATTATTTAGGCTTTTCTAATGTTCTTTGTTTCTATGTAATGTGTATATTTTACTTGATATTGTACTTAATGGTGAATCTAAATCGCTCTTTCAATTCCTAGTATTTTTATATATTTACCATTTTTTGCCATACTCTCTTACCATGTACATATTAGTTAGTTAGACTTAAAAAACCAGGAGCTGAGTTCTGATTTTTTACCACTAACATGCAAATGTGAGACGGTATGACAATAAAGTTCCTTCAATCCTTGGATTTCAGTGAAAACTAGATGGTGGGAATATCTGAAAAAGACTTCAACAGCAGCTTTTAAAAAGTGAAATAGAGAAAGGTAAAAATGTATCCAATTTTCTAAACAAAACTAGTGTATTCATGTACCTTTTTTCAGTTGTTGGGAATGTTTACTTGAATTCAAAAGCTTTTTTTTTTTGATATCTCAAATTTGTTTTCAAAAGCTCAGTTTTTTTCCTGAATCTGCAGAAGATTTAAGATCTGTCTAGTGCAGTCTGTCTCTTAACCTCTTAAGACCCATTGTCCATATATGTGGCCATTATATTTCTGCCTCTAACATGCATGAAACATAATTTTCTAAAACTTTAATCTATTAGCCACATTTAGAGACAATTTCTATGCTATATTTTGGTGATATCACAACTTTACACCCATTTTGGTGACAAAAAAAAGAGTAGCTATGAACAATGACACTGATAACTAAAAACTGGTAACTAACTTCTAACACTAAAAGCATAACTTCTTGTACAAAGACCAAGTTTTGTTTGTATACTTGCAAGGCCTTACTTATCCTAAATTGCTAGGAGAAATTAAAAACTCACACCAGAGAAACATTCAGGTCTTAGTTGGTTAATGCCTCTTACATTTACTCACAGGTTCAACTTGGATTTTTTTTGTCTTATTTTGCTAATTAACATAATTTTCTAGATGCTCTTTAAGATAAGTACCAAATGAGGTACCCCATCCTATTACACCCTCATCCCAACATGCAAGCTCTAGCTTTAAACTGCGTACCCAACAATAAATGTTCCCCAACTTTAATCATCATCATCAGGGTTTGATCTGGGCACCTCTATTTGCCCATAGACGCTGCTTGATGACAGAACAGGAAACTGCTTTGGGCCGCAGGTCAGTCGGGGTCACCCAACAGCTGACAAACTTTAGACTACAGCAGCAAAGCAGGCGAACTTTGCAACAGTGGATCGCCGGAAACCTCAGGGGACCCCGCGCTCTGCTGGCTGTGACCGGATCTAGAATTGCTGTTGCCTTTAACTGTGTTTTGAGTCAGGCCCAAAACACCTCAGGGAGGCTCTCAGGTAGCTCCGGCATCCGTAAACCAACACCTCCATGTTTAAGCTTCCACATGCTGCTATATCCACGAGAAACAGGAGTAAAGAGAGAAATAAAGCAGAGAAAACGTTCTCTGAAAGTAAAGTAGAGACCAGTATCATAGCATATTCACACTTGTTCACTTTCCTCCAAACAGGCTTGTTGTACTCCTGTGTTATATTTAGTCTTCTGTTCAGCTTCTGCCTGTATTTAGCTTCTTAAATCACTGCCTTCTTGTTTTCCCCGCCCGATCATTAATGTAACAAGACTGTGACAAATAGCAAAGAGCTGCATCCAGATGTTGTTCAACAAAAATCTAATTCAGCTGCTTCCTCTTCTGTTTCCTGATGCCATTATTTAACTGCAAGTCATCTCTGCATCTGCTCTCACTTCCTCCTCCAGCAGCAGTACTTCATAAAAATGTAGAGCTCTCCTCAGGATTTGATGAATGCAGTGTACACTGACCTCATCAGACCTCGAGTGAATCAGTTTGAGGGATGCTGAGACTCATCCTGTCCTGACACACTGGGTGCGAGCAGCTTCCCTCATTCCTCATTCATTTTTTAATATGTTTTCTGTGCCGGATTAATTTCTACACTGTAACGCCCATCAGTCAGTGGGTGATGTGATTCCTCTGGAGGGGTGATTACAGTAAACACTTTTACGAAGAACTTTTGTCAAACTTTAAATATCATCTTCTGCCAAATTAACTTTCGGATAGTGACGCGTTTCAGTCTCGAAGTGGAGTGATTCTCTGCATGGATTATTTCTAAAAAGTGAGGCTCTTTTGTTGAAAGCGTCCCTCTCTCTGTCAGAGAAGGATAAACAAGGTTAAGAGACATTAAGAGGAATAAGTTCAATGCTAAAGTTAAACGCTTTGCAAAATAAAGGGACGTTTTCTCATATAATAAGTTATTGTTTTGACATCCCTCCCTGCTCTCAACATTAAGTGGAAAGTAATGCATTTTATGGCACAGGAAAACAGTAATATTCTCAGTAAATGACAAATCAAATAAAGATCCAGATCCTGCAGATGATCAGAGCGAAACGTAAGAAGAGAGTGTGTTCCCTCCATCACTCATTTTCTAAATCTTGTCCAAACAACCATCTTTGCATGTCTCTGTACATTATATAAGATAAACCGTTTGTGGGTAACTGAATCTGCCAGCCTGCCAGCCTGTGTTTTGGTGCAGTGGCTGAGCAGTTTGCTAGAAGCATGCATTGATGCTCATGGCTGCCCACGGCTGCTGTGTCCTCAGTTCACCTCTCACCCTCTCTATTCTGAAGGATATTTCAATGCTGCTGCCAAAAACTGTGACCAGGCGGTGGCAAATGCACATCATTCCTCTGTGTAGTTTTCTGGCAGCGTATCAGAAATACAGAGATACGGATAAAGCCTGGGATGAAGAGTCCAGAGTGTGTTCATACAGAGAATATTAGGGTCTGGATGGTCAAATTGAGAGTTATTTATAGATTTATTTTGCTCAGTGAAGCTGCTATAAATATTGGCATATGAAGTCAGATGACAAATGTTCTGGAGCAGGCTAAATATAGCAGTGATAGGATTGGCTGTAGCCTTCTCCTAAAGACTTGTCAAACCCAGCTGCCTGATCATTCGCCCGTTGCTTCAGAATTTAACGCCGCAGGTCACGTCGGCGCTGTGGGGTCTAGTTAGAGGCCTCGATGTGTCAATTAAAGATCAGACGTTTCTTCAATTATCATTAAAAATCGAAGAGGACTGCTTTTGAAGAGTTGGAAGTTTTAGAGAAACAGAACATGGAGTTTTAAGCTGCAGCGGGGTTTTATTATTAGAGGATAAATCAGGCAACTTACAGTGGTGACCAAATTATTACAACCTTTGACGGATATGAAATTATTGACTTGTTTTCCCTCCAAATCCTGATCATGAAACATTCAGGTGGTTCGACAAATAGAAGATGGCGTGAGTCCTTCTGTTTTCATTTACTCTGAACTTTACTCTGAGCACTACTTGCAAAGTGTCAATAAATTTCCTGAGAGCTTCGACACTGATGTCATCCCCTGACTTCTGCAACTCAAGACTCAAAGACTTTCCTTTGAATGTTCAACAGATCAGTCCACTTTATTTTACAGATTGACTAAATTTGCTGGATGAAGCTGAGGACTAGACTTGGGGTTGCCAGTCCATAATTTTCAATGTTCCTTTATAGAGTGAACTATCTAAAACTCCTTGTGACAGTTCCATTGTCTGGTAAATAAGGCATCATCATGGCTTTATGGATATGTATATATATATATATATATATATTTTTTTTTGTTTATTGGGTATTTCAATGGCCAATTTGATTGAAACAATTGACAACTTTGGCCACCACAGTATGTGCAAATGATGCTGTTTCCTAAATTAATCTACCACCACTGATACCTTTGTTATCCTGGTTTATTTACCCTCAGAGTGTTCAACAATGTGTGGAAAACAGAGGAAACATTGTCTCTTTGCATGGATTTATATCAAATTTAACCCTTATTTTTGTTTGTAGTTTTAGATTTTGGAAGGCATTTTACAACCCCACCATCAATGTTTCAGGACAGACCTCCAAACATGGAGTCAGGCTCCTAACAAAGTACTTTTTCTATCTGAACAGTCACAATATGGGATGAGCTTTAGTCCAAAAAGATGAATTTGATTATATTAAGTTGTATCAGACGAGACAGTTCCTATAAATAGACCAGTATGATTTTGTTTTTCCTTTACCTTGACATCCTTTTGACTACAAACTTCCTGCTATCTTCCTCAGAAAATCAGCTGGTTTTGTGAATTTGGTCGAATTTTGCTTCATTTGCAAACTAAAATTTAGGAACTGTTCACACAACAGTGATTTAAAGATGAAACACAAAGGTGATGTTGCGTTTTACCTCTCATTTACATTGAAATAATTTTTTAACCGACCTGAAACGGACACCTTTGCTGTGTAAACAGCAAGCCGGAGTTTTCAGTAGAAAACATCATCATGCTTCACTTTGCGTGTGCCCATTACATTTTCGTTGTGGCAACTTAAATTGCTACGCCTGAACTGGACAACAACAACAGTGATAATTGCACCACAGTGTTGTGCTTGTGCTGCTGAATCTGCTGATTGTCTTTTAACAAAAATATGTACATTTTGCACCACTTCTACATTTACAGTTTCTTAGCGTTTCCATGAGAACAGATTTTTTTTCACTGTGTTTTGGGGTTTTTGTGTAAATGGGGCCTTATTTTGGAAATCTTTATTTGGCAGCATTCGAAAACTTTTTCCACATTTGTTATTATAAACTTGTCCAAAAGCTCTTATTAGGCAAAAGTGAAGATGAATGGGTAGAAAACCTATCACATGTTGAGGCTCTGGTCTCATGGACTTTTGTTAAGAGTGAGACATCTTAGAGTCTAAAATTTTTCTATTTACATAAATAATTACTGGATTTAATTAAGGCAGAGCGGGGTTTGTTTGGATAATAACTAAACTCAAATTGTGTTTAATGTCTTCTCCTGTTCTACACTTTGATTTCAAACTTTAAAAAAAAGGTTTTATATCAAATGTTTTCTTTTCTTATCTGCTGCTTTCAAGTCTCCCAATTAGTGTAAAGCAAATGTCTACACAGCCCCGTTAGATAACAGCTAACAAGCCATTGTTAACGCAGCTCGTTATGTTGTGACAGCAAGCGTATAACTAAAACACACACTCATTAACAGAGAGTTTGGGGCAGGAAAAACAGCTCCACTGAATCCCTATTTAATGGAAGCTCAGAGAATATTCTGGCGATCAGGTGGAGAGAAGCATCAGGTGTGTTTTCTTCTGAACTGTGCAACCTGACCCCGCTGTTTCCCCCTCCTCCCTAAACCCTAATCCCCCTCCTCCCTCCGTACACCACTGTCATTACTCATTCAGAGCTTCCTCTCTTAGCGTTGGCTCTCTGTCCCGCTCACTTCCTGTCTCTGTAGGTCGACACGGACGGTGACAGGAGACAGAAGCTAAGCGAATACAGAAATGAAAGATTGTTTTGCAAAACACAACTCAGCTTATTTACAGAGCTGAATATTTGTTCCTTATATGCAAATAACTATGAAAACAATTCAACAGCTTGGTTAGAAGTTTGCACTCTCATGCCCTGGATCCTTGTTTGACCTTGCAGTGTGTTATTTTTTTTTTTAGTTATCATCTCTGACATCATGGTGTGTTTTAGCTCCAGTGCTAATGTAATAAATACGCTGTGCATGCTTCAATAGAGTCAAAATGTCAGTTTAATGACATTTCCATTTTTTGTAGCATCAGATATTTTGTGAAATTCAATTCTGACAACAAATATCCCAACCTGACCCATCACTCTGACATTCACGGACAAATCCGAGATGTGAAAGTCACACATCGGCTCACAGGGGGCTTCGGTGCTGTGGATGTTTTGTTTTTTTTTCGCCTCTTAAAATGCCAGGTCCAGTTAGCTGATGCATGGAAAGAGAGGCGATGCAGCCACACTGAGGGCCATGCTTCCCAGCATCCCTCCCTCTCCCTCTTCCCGCCTCGGCGTCCAAGAGCTCGGGCCTCCGGCTGTGTAGCCATGACAACCAAATGAGGTAAATGGTTGCAAGAGAATCCTCATCACGACCACCACCCTCACAGGCCTCTTTTGCAGTGCTGCAGTAATGCAGACTGTGTTTGTTGCATGCTTCTTCTTCCTCTTTTTTTTTTTTTCTACCCTCCGTCTAATGCAGCCGTCTCGGCTCGGCATGGCGCAAATTTCCATAAGTGAGTCTTTGCTCATTCCTCTCTCATGTGTGTCGTGACTCTAGCTGACAGAACAAAGCCTGAGGGGATGTTTGGGATTCAATCTTTGATCAAACAGCGTCTGATTTTTTTTTTTTTCCAAGAAGAGCATCTTGTCGTGTTATAAGACGCTGCAAAAACACATGGTTGATAAAACGAACAATTAGCGAGTGAAGAAATGAAAGTCTATAAAAGAAGTAACTGCTCTGTGCAGCGCCTTCATGAGCTAAAGAACTTGACACTGCAAAAAAAAAAAAAAAAAAAAAAAGCACTGGGGGCGTACAGGAAAAAAGGATTCATAGGGTAGAATTGCATGCTATTTCGTTACTCCTTCTGCAGATTCTCCAACACTCTTAATGAGGGAAATTGTGCATGAACAGCGAGATACTTGTTATGCAAGTGGATGGTTTTGATTTTTTTTTTTTGAGTCTTTAATTTCTTCAACACCCTTTCCAAAAATAGTGCATCCATTTGCATACCTGCAGAGCGATAACAGCTCAGTGTGAAATAACATGCTGAGTCGTGTTTACAGATGAGGGTCTCTTTTTTTTTCTCCTGTGACGAGACAAAATCTGCCAACTTCAGGAATAAAGGAAATTAACTATTCTCAGTTTTATTATTAACACCCTGCAGGAGGTAACGCTGAGCTCTGAAACACATTTAAGCTGTTGTTACACTCTCAGCATGAGAGGCAGGAAACTCCCAATCTTCCCTGTGCAGGTTGGTCTGTATTCAGGGTTTTTCCTGCAAAGTGAATTTGGAGGTCAAATTCTTTCCCGTCACCAGCTTACAGCTCAGTTTTTTCAGGCCCCATTTACACGACAATGTTTCACCCACACACAAAAATGCAATGGAAAAATCTGCGGATATGCTGAGGGACTTAAAACGCTTTGGTATACATGCCAGGCCTGTAGATGGCGATATAACTGTGGGAGCCATTTACATGACAACAGTTTAGAGGCCAAAGTAGAGGTGGGCTGATAATCTGCCGTATATACTGAATGCTTCTTTTCTGATTGCAGAAGTGGTGCAACAGATGTACATTTTGTTGAAAGGCAGTCAGTAGTAGGGATAGACCGATATGTTTTTTTTTCAGGACCGACACCGATACCGATTATCGGTTGTTAAGGAGACCGATAACCGATATCTATGGCCAATATTTATTTGCAGCAAAAGTGAAAATAATGGCATAAAAATTTTGAACAGAAAAAAACTCCATTACTTGACTGTGTTTAATGCCTTTGGGCATATAATTTTCAAACAGCTCCCTGGCTCAGGAGCATGTCTTTAAAAGCTGACTGAAAATATAAACAAATAAATACTGCCCTAAAGTTTTCTGCAGAAAATAAGGTCTTCCAGAATTTAACTACTAAAATATTACCTTATCTTTCACGTGTTTTAAGATCAAATAAATCTGACAAAAAATGAAAGGAGTTTTTAAAGTTAAGAGATTTTGTTAAATAAATACCTCCCTACAGATGCCACGCTACTTTTACCATTTGCAAAAATGCAAATATCGGCACCGATAATCGGCGTGACCGATAACCGGTCTATCCCTAGTCAGTAGGGTCAGTAGATCAACAGCACAAGCACGACACATAAGTCCACTATTGTTACTGTTGGTGTCGTCCCTGTTCATGCATGGCGGTAAAGCAGAGCGTGATGTTAGCGTTTCCACTGAAAACTCCAGCTTGACACTTACACAGCAACAGTGAAACTGGGTTTCAGAAAAAAACTCACCCTGGAGGCTGTTTTCAAAAGTTCCTGTTACGTGTTGGCTAAAATGCAGTTTCCGATTACATATGAGGCCAAAACATAACAATACTTTTGCACTTTAAACTGTGATCGAGTGAACAGGGCCTCAATTACATGTCCCAGAAAAAGTTGATTCTTGAAATAAAATTGATTATCATCTTTATTAAAAATTGAAATTGAAAAATCAGAGATCATTTTTTGATTAAAAGAAAAAAACATTTCCTTTCCCAGATTAATGTCAGTTTTGGACTATGGGCACTCTGCACGAAATATCCAGTTTCCACCAATCTGGCACTGATTATGTGGAATATGTATTCATACGAAAGCTCTGTATAACTCACAGTGAAGTTTTGCAAGGTTATGTGCAGTTTAGATCAGCGGAAGACGGTCTGGATTAGCGCTTCTCCTCACAGAGGCGGCTAGGAGTGATCTACAACCATCCGAACATGTAATGTTGATTACATTTGATCAAAACTACAGCAGAGCAGCGTCAAATTGACTGTTTCGCTAACTGACAATCATCATTCATCTTGGCAGCTGGCGCTCGTGTGAACTAAAGCTAAACTACCCCAATAGAAAATTAGCTCAATCATGTCAAGTGCTGTTTGAATTTTTAATGGGCAGTTGTTTGTTTCAAGGTGTTCTGTTTTATTCTGAAGGGGAGAACAGGAGACATGACTTCACTGTTTGTCTTCAGACTGATTCAGCTGCTTCATAAAATCACAGTGTTGGGAAGGGTGCGTTTGATTTACTTGCCTGGTTTGCCCTGCTTATGAATGAGCCAGGAAAATCCCTGGTATCAAAGGTGTAGTACAAATAAAAATCATAGACCACATGACAGAAAAAAAGGCTTTTATTTTTTTTTTAACCAAACATCAATTTACAGCTACACATACAGTCAGTTTGACCGTGTCTGTTTGACATATTGAAATGCATTCAGCTGCAGCAACACCACACCCGTCCCTGTTTGCCTCTTCATTTAGATTTGAGTCACTTTGACATTTATCTGACAAAACAACACTGAATTTGGTTTTTTTTTAAAGCAATGTCAAGACAAACTTTGCACAAGCAGCCACCAGTGACTCTGCTCTCCTGGGTGTGCGATGCTAGAAAATTACTTTGGGGACTGACAGAGTAAATAAATGCTTCATTCTGAAAGGTTGAATAGAAAAATAGACATGAATCTGAAGTTTAAACGGTAGGTAGGTCGGTAGGTAGGAAGGTAGGTAACTTAACATTGCATGCTCTAATGTGCTGATCGTTGTTGCTTAATAAAATGAGAAATAGAAAGGAAACGTGTCATGCTAACATATGCTTCAAGCTAACAGCTAAGCTAACATAATAATTTGTTAATGTACAGTAACTACACAGTAGTTGGAAATCATAATGATATGTATAAAAACTCTCTTTCTGATTGCTCGGCTGAGGTCCACACCTTCACGTCCCTCTGTTTGTGATCCTAACTAGCCGCCTACACTTAAGCTTTTCTTGCAATATCAAGCATTAAAAACTCAATATTTGTAATTAGAAACTATTTCGAAACCACACTTTTCCCTCCACGTCCCTTTAAACCCTGATTCACCTCATGAAAACTTCATATTGGGTATCCTCATTATGTCTCAAGAAGCAAAAATGGTGGTCCAAGGTGGTGTGCACGATTTAAGAGGAAGAAGACTGACAGAATGGGAAAGAAGCCGACCACGTGGACATATTTGTTGACCTGACAAAAACACATTCACCTTTAATCCAATGGGTGACATTGATCATTTGCTAAGCCCCGCCCTCTTCTTGGGTTTTTTTATCCTCTCACTTCAGCATCAGTGTACAATTCACTCGAGCCAAGCATGGTTTCCAAATTAAAAAATACAGGTGCGAATTCGTCCATGCTGTATTTTAGGTGCATTATGCCTCACAAACTGTTGCCCCTAAAGTTGGAGTGAAATATTTTCTACGGTCTCCAATGAAATTAATGCAACTGCAAAGACTAACTGTGGTCCAATTTCCATTGTGATATACAGCTCTGGAAAAAATACAGAGACCACTGCAAATTTTATAGTGTCTCTGATTTTGCTTTTTATAGGTATTTGTTTTGAGCAAAAATGACTGTTTTTGTTTTATTATATAAACTACTGACAACATTACTCCCAAATTCCAAATATTGTCATTTAGAGGATTTATTTGCAGAAAATGCATAGTGGTCAAAATACCCCCAAAAAGTCCAGTTTCCAGACTTCAAATAATGCAGAAAAACGAGTTCATATTCAATTTTAAACAACACATAACTAATGTTTTAACTTAGGAAATATTCAGAAATCAATATTTGGTAGAATAACCCTGATTTGCAACAACATGTCTCATGCATCTCTCATGTTCTCCACCGGCTTCACAGAGGAGAGTGATGACCACAGCAATAGTTTTTGTACATTTCCTCATTAAGTAAGATTTGGTTCAGGTGATCACCTCATCAGTAACTTATTAGGTAGAAACAGGTGTGTTTGTGTTGGAATTCAACAGACACTGCAATCGGATGACTGTCATATATGTAGAGATGCTGATTTCTGAACATTTCTAGTGGTCTCTTAATTCTTTTCCAGAGCTGTATTTGGAAGAGAATCATCTTAAAAGTTTTGAGAGGACTTACACTTTATCTATAAGGACTAAATTATCTCAAGCATTTCTCGAGACGGGGAGGGAAACTTTTTACTCCAACTTCACGGGCGACAGTGAAATGCTTGGGAAATAGCTAGGGGTGACTCAATAAATCCTTTTCACTCCCTACACAATTCCGATATTGATACAATACGGTACCAGCACAAATTGTGTGATGTTCAGCTCTATTTGTAAGTCTTCAGGGCTTGAAAAAACCTTGGGGGAATGTTTAAATTTTAAATTTAGATTTCCCCTGTTCTGTGCCACCATGGGAAACTTTCGCATGACAAGTTTTGAAAAATACTGCCACACGGCCGACATCACTCTTTCTACTTGCTACTTTGTTAACACCTTGGCACCTATTGTTGTTATGGTCATGCAGGCTCTGCATCCAGGGGGCTGTTGAATGGAAGTGCTGGGCAGAGTCTGAATTGAACCGTTCTGATTGGAAATTCTAGATGTTGGCCAACATAATCAGTCAGGCAATTTTTTGCTGATGTTGGACCGATATCTGATATCAATATCAGATTGAGAAACCCCTGGAAATAGCTGCAACTGTAGCAGATCTAATTGTCTTGCTTGGTTATTGCATGGTTAATTGTAATCAATGTTAATATACCATCTTGGCTAACAGCAGCTGAAGTCTTAGTCCGTATCTAATGAGGCTTATAACAAATCCAGCAGCTGAAATAATGTTTGGTTACATGACAAAACACCAGATCTGTGTCTGCACTGTTGCATTTTAGCTGCATGTTCAGATTGGCCTTGCCTTGCTTTGTTGTTGAAGGAAGGTGTAATACAATCTAATGTTGCTGTTTATTTTATTTTGAAAGTCACTGGATGTTTTGATGTGATTTCAGTGCACAACTTCCTGCCCTGCTCAATCAGGTCGGTGCAAATTCATGTGGTGTTGCCCTGGCATTTAGAAAAAATGGTAGGATAGAAATGTAAATATCTCTGTTTGGTGGGATATTTACCTTTAAGTTTAGTTTTTGACCAAAGTCTGGCCTATTTCTAACACAATATCAGTTTTTGTTTTTGACCTGTAGTACACTAAAATGGAGGGGCTTAGCAAAGGATGAACTGACCTAAAAAGGAAACTTTATTTTTCATGAGCTTGTATCAATATTGATGTGAATTCTCATGAACACGACTTCTATACAGCACCAATCATAAATTGTTTACGAGGACGCGGCGTGAACAACAAAGTATGTGACAAAAGTGGAAAAAAAACAATGGGGTGACAGTCTTGCATCAACACAAAATGTGAGTGTATTAAAGTCTCATTATCCTCCTGTGATGTCTTTGTGCTTTAGGGAAGTGATGAAAAATAACAAAAACAACTAAGGCCACATTCATTTCGTATCATTTTTTTGCACAATGTGCCCCACAATGCTCGGCATTCAGAGTAATGCCTCCTTTCCAAAGGGACCCGGCATTAGGAATTCCCTTTAATCTTTTGTGAAGCGATGACTCCATACGCTCATGGCTCTCCGTCTTTCCCGCTGCATGTTTGCATTAAGAGGCTTGACATTCTTTCTGCTTCGTATCTCAATTTCTTGAATTATTTATGCCGTACAAGAATGTGAAAAGCGGCGCAACATACCTTCAGTGAGGGATGAGAAAATAAAGAAGGGTCCAGATTTCAGAGCTACAAATCCCAGTTGTGGGTTTGTACAAAGACTGAAGCAAATAACCAAGAGACTGCTTTGATATTCAGGTCATTGTGTTTCACTTCGTTTAAATTGCACTGTACAGCGATGACACTCTTGTTTATGTTGATGACTTCAAATATGAGCAGCTTTACTACAATGTACTGCAAGCTCTTTTGGAAAAGGAGAACCATGAATCCACTTTTCTTTTTTCTCCCTCAAGGGACAAACCTCGTGCCCGTCTTGGTGAATAATAATAATTGTTGTGCTAGCTAAAACACAAGTGCCATGTCCTAAGTAAGTGAAACCACCAATTCAAGTGAGGACAGATCTAAAAATGATGCAAGTCTTTGAAGACCATAAATCTTTTACACTTTTTATATTATGTATAATATGGCTATAGTGCTGCCTCCTAATCAGGAGCTATTTCTACATCACTGAATAAATTTAATCCACAATATTCCTTATAAGCAATCTCCCTTACTCTAATCTTTGGCAGATGAAGACAAAACCAGTCTACAAAGTGTAACAAGGGGCTCGCCAGAATCAGGTTCACCATATAAAGTGCGTTATTTGACACAATAGTTCTAAGAGACTCTATTTTAATACCGTATTTATCATAATATTCAGGATTATATTGTTTCTGGATATCTTTCTATACACTTCACAGCTCTCAATCTAAAGAACAAATCCTCGTGATTTGTGATCTTTGTTTGACTGTACATTGTTTTCTTTGTACATAAATTTGTGATTATATAATGAATACACTGCTGACAGAATGTGTGGACCCACTGGGAACTTCCTGCCTACAGTACGTTACCTACCTACCATCTCGCCATTGTCCAACTCCTTTTTGTTCGACTGAAACCTCTGCAACTTTCTAATTTTACATGCAGAAGCAGCAACCGTGTTGGCCTCATCTGGTGCTTGTGAACCACATTTAAATTTCAGAAGGAGATGCTGTCCAGGGAAGATTCTGGAAATGGCAGGATAGGCCAGCATATTGTGTTACAGGCAGTTAAATACTGAGGTCATTAGTTCTCCTTATTTTAATCAGATCTCTCCATAGTTTGTCATTGTACATAGTTTTAGAGTCAAATTTGATAAGTTAAATAGTCATCACAAGTCTAAAACAAAGACTTTTCTATCTTTCTTTTTTAATATGAAGGCATTAAGTATTGGCCTACAACACTGAGCCAGAAGTCATAAAACATGACTTTCACTCTCACAGCCAATAATATGATCTCTATAATATAATTTGCATGTGGAGCAGGACACCCATTATTTTTTATCAGGCTTTGGCTCATTCCCCCAAAAATGTCCCGTAGTAGCGTATCAGTGTGCCAAGACGACAACTTCAACTGTACCATGGCAAGATCCTTCCACTGAACAGTCCTGGATATTCACCAGGGAGGAAGCAGCATGTATCACACGCCGTCTGCCAAGTCCTCTCATTGTTTGAAGTATCAGGACCACGCTGGCCCTTTTTTTTAGATCGATCCCCCTTTCTCACTCCTCACTCTCCTCCTCATCCCCCTTGGTGCCTTTACTCCAGCGCTGGAAGCAATGAACAGTTGAAGCCAGGAAGAAGCTGGTCATGATGGCCACCACGGACACCGAGATGCCAGAGAAAATGATGATAAGCAGGTCCGTTAAAGTCAGAGTGGCCTGACACTCGCGGAAGCTGTCCTTGGAGAGCTGGGCCAGGGATACGCGCCTGCCGTCCATGGGGAGGGAGCACTCCATGCCTTCCACCCCTGCATGGAAACAGGAAACAAGATTAGACGGATTTACTAGGCCAGGGTCGCAGTGAGTGAATAATGTTATTTTTATGTGCTCCCAGACAAATGTATTCACATAGAAGCAACTCAAGAACATCACAGAGATCATACAGACTACTTTATCTTGCAGGGACGCAGAGGCACAAACAACTTTTAAAATGTTGGACCTCATTTCTTTCCTGGTTCATTAATGTTTCTAAGCTTTCGTCTAATTAGCAGAAGTCTGAAAAAAATCAGAGAAAGTGTGCATATGCTGTCTGATGTGCTGTTTGATGAGCAAAACTTTTGGAAATAGTTTTAGAGGGGCTAATTAAATGAGACAAACACACAAAAAAAACACAAACCGAGAAAAGGAATGCAAAACAAAACACAGCAAGCCCCGACACAAGTTCTAAAATGCTAATGCCCCCCAACCCTCTTTTTTTTCTTTTTGAAGTAATTTTTTTCAGGCTTTTTTGGCCTTTAATCAGAGAGAGTAGAGCAGTAGATAAGAGTTGGAATTCTGGGAGTGACATGCAGGAAAGTTTCACAGGTTGGTACCAAACCCACAGGCTTGAGAGCATTGTACCATAGGGGACGCAACCTAGACTGCTATGCTACACCAAACCCCACCAATGGCCTTTTGAGGTGCTTTCCATCTATTTCAGCCTTTTGCAGCATGTTGCAATAATTTAAGAGTCATGTAGGGGTGTCTTCAAATATTCGACGAATCGATGATCCGTTCGAAGGGGCCTGATTTGAAGGCCAATCATACAGTCGAAGCGTCGCAAAATGTGGTTATGAAACGAGGACCATTCCATTATAGCTGTATGGGGGTGCTGAATGACTGATTTTACATAGAATTGCTTGTTTTTTTCCCCAAATAAACATGATATAAAGCCTATTTGATATACATGTTAGCCTATCAAATATACTGTGAAAAAATTTACTTAACTTGTACTTTAATCTAATATTCTATCTATTTAGTGCTTGTGAATGAACCACCATGGTGAGTGGCACAATCCGATTTTGCGCAGAGCACCATCACAGAGCAGCATCTTGGTGGTGATTTGGCTTAACTTTGAAAGGCTCACAATGTCGGGGAAAAAAACTTCAGCAGTGTGGAAACATTTTGATCAAGTCAAATGCAGGTTGTGTCAGCAAGTCCTTTCATATCACTCCACAACAACAAACATGGCTTTCCACCTTAAACGGGTAAGTAGCCAGATATTTGGGCTAATAAAAGACTGTTCTGTCATTCACTTCTCATTTTTAATGTAACGCTAGTACGACAGGCACCATATCATCAAGTGTTGTTTAACCTGCCTGCGCTGTTTTTATGACTGTAACATTGTGGTGTAGCCTATATTCAAATGAGTCTAAAAAAAAAAAGAAAAAAGAAAAGATGATACATTTGACTATCAGTCGACGATCGGCAGGATCGGACAAATCAGATTCGACTTTGTAAATTCTTAGTCGGGGACACCTCTAGAGTCATGCAAACTTTTTTGATTTGCAACACGTACCCTTCAATGTCTGGTTTATACTTCTGTACCAATAACTCAATGCCATAGGCCCGCGTACCTCCTGTTTCACAGAGAAGCCTGACAGCTAGAATACACCAGATGCGTTACTAATTTATATTCAAACTATTGTGTCTGCTTCGTTGTGGGTCAGAGTCAGTCTTCTGAGTCAGATACGCAAGGCTCCTAATTTTGCCAGATGACAGAGCTGTGACAAATCAACTTACAAAAAGCAGATAGAGCGGAACAGGGATATCATGGTAAGTCATGCATGGAAACCACATGAAAATAACTGTTGACTTTTAAAATAATGAACTCACAAAATCAGATTGTATTCAGCTTGACTACAACAACAAACCAGCATAATGAACAGAACCAGGGCAGGAGTCAACAGGTTTGAGATTTTCCAGTCCACCATGAATAAGGAGAGTTTCATCATTAGGATAGAAATCAAGGATACTCTGGTCTCCTGAGCTGTCCCTAACGTGCCAGACTGACCACACAGCCAGTGCGAGCTGACAGATGCGAAAGCACGCAGCATAGCAGAATTGGGGTTGGACACAGATCTGATATATCGGTGTGACTTTCACAACAAAATGTCTAAGGTCATAGGCCCTGTGATTGGTCCACTGGGCAGCAACATGCACTGCCTGGCCAAAAAAACAAGTCGCCACCAAAAAAAAAGGTCACACACTGATATTTCGTTGGATCGCCTTCAGCTTCGATTACAGCACGCATTCGCTGTGGCATTCTTTCATCAAGCTTCTGCAATATCACAAGATTTATTTCCATCCAGTGTTGCATTGATTTCTCACCAAGATCTTATATTGATGATGGAAAGCCTTTTCCACCACATCCCAAAGATTCTCAATGGGATTAAGGTCTGGACTGGCAGCATCTTTCGCCGTGGTTGTTTAAGAAATGTGAAGTAAGTCATTGCATCAGCTGGGGTTAAATAACTTGTCAACAGCTGAGAGATAATAGCCCATTTAGTTAGTATCCAATAGGAGGCTAGTGACAATTCGCTCAGTTAAATCCACAACTGTTTTTCCTGCACTTTCAAAATTTCAAGAATCAACACACATTTGTCATACACTTCCCTAGATATCCCCTCTCTTTATTCCTTCGCAGCAATGATCAACAGCAACATTTTTCGACTCAATCTTGACATAATCTTCCCATTGCTTCCATACTTCATGTGGATAAACAAGCAGAGAGAGCAAACTAGACATCACACTCCCCACTAGGCATTTTAGCAGAGTATTGCAGAGGGATTCTGATACAAATACGCACAAGTAAATAGTTCCTACGACGAACTTGGCCAGTATGCTGTAGGGTCAATTGAGGAGTGTAAAGCAGACTAAGTAGAGAGCATCAACCATAGATTTTGATATGATGATTCTGTTCCTTTTGCCTGAAGAACAAATGTCTGGAGGTGGGTATCTGTTCCCATTACACAACAAAAGGCCGAGTTGTTTGGATGCAGGTTTCTAACTCAGAGAGTATTGTGTTGTAAAAGAGCTGAATTTACCAAAGCACTGCAAAGTGGGAGCTGATTTAATAACCGTAAGGTCAATCAGAAGTCTTTACTTATGAGCTGAAGTTGTGCTGTGTATACAGTCCACCCACCCACAGCATGACTACATCTTCACTGTGGGAAGAAAGTCCAAATACTGAGAAGCTGTGAGGCACAGTGATACTATAGTCTGTTATACCGGCTATCTCTTCAACAGAACATTGTAGAATTATTATTTTGTGCTTTTAGAAAGGAGCTATTCTTGTCCCTGTGTGTCTGTAATGAGTGTAAGTGCTTCCAGATTGTAAGTGCAAGCTGCTCTGGATGGATACCTTTCTGTGTCTCTAACAAGATAACAAGATAAATCTGAAAGCTTGTTACATTCTCAATTTTGTGACTAAACAAACATCTGCCTGAATCATTTTGATATCAGCTGCCAGCAGGACATTGTACACCTCTGTGATTGCTCTCCCCCATCAAATAACTCCAGGCTTCATCGGAAAAATTTACAGATGTATCTGTGAGGGGCATCGTCTGAGACGGGGGCACCTTGACCAAGCTCATCTCAAGATGAAGGTTTGATAAATCAGCTTGTGCCGCTCGCTGCGTCTCGGTCACTTTCCTATAGTTTATTGTTTGGACACCATTTCAGAGAAATAGGACAATGACTGTATCTTTCAAGGGTACATGTGTTCCAGTAAGTCTCATCTTAAAGCCCTGACATCAGTCTGACGTCAGCTGTAGCGTATTAAAAGACGGTCCAATGACAGTCTCACTCAAAATGTGTTTTCACAATGTTTCACTGACTTGTTTTGATAACCTTTGACTTTAATTTGATGCGAATGCTTCCAAGAATCTTGCAATGCAGCGACAAGCCCATGAATAATACATATCTAATTTCTGACATGCCCCTGAGATTAAAGGGAGCAAATAAACTCATATTTCCCATGTGCTGGATGAGAAACGAGACATATTGGTGTGAGTGTTAGCTTATAGGTGGGTTGAGATGGAGCCTTGCAATGTGGGTGGCTACTTTCCACAGATACTGCACATGCAAATCCAACACATTCGGCTCCACAGTCAGCACTATTTTCAGCATGCTTTTTTATCATGCAGGTGCAAAAGCTTCTCACATCATTCAGAGTCTTTAGTTTCACTCATGCAGCCTTGAGAATTCAGCATGAAATAGTGAGAATACATATGCACTGCTACCAGAAAATGTATATTTTTCAGAGCTATGAAGTGTTTGCTGGTGTGGTTTTGGAGAAACAAAACTTACTCTAGCAACATCCACCACCAAAAATAGATCATTCAGCTCCTCTGCAGCCCAAAATACAAACATCAATTCTTACAACCAGTGGCCGTCAGTCATCAGCTGCAGGCGTTACCCATCACTCATAAACCAGGCGAGTTTGATGTGTCAACTGATGAAGCTGCCATTATTGTGATTTCTTGCAAATTTGCATGTTCTCTTTCAGAATGATATATATTTTCAGTACTTTCCAAAGCTGATGATTTTGCCCATATGAGTCTGTTTCACGGAGTTAGAGGCAATCTTTAATCTCGTAGTAGCTTTTACTTGCAACCAATGATACAACATTTTTTGATTGGCATTTTACTTGTAAGTGCATCTTCAGTTATTTTAGCCAAGGGGAGATGAAATGTTAAGTTTCTAGAGTGACTGAGATTAAAGGCCCATTCATACTCTCTTTTCATAAGAAAATGTATATGTCCTTTTCAAACAATGTTACCATCACTGCTCATATATTTCCATGTGTCCTTCATGTTGGCATCGCTGTTAACCACTACATTCACCAGGGGGGGGGCTGCCCAGAGTCAAACAATTATGACAACAACAAATTCAAAAACAAACATGGCGACTGTGGAGGAGGTATTGATGTCACCATAGATATATATATATATATATATATAATAGATGCCTTAAGGCAGGGTCAGCAGCATCGTTACCGTGGCGACCATCTTGGAACAGGCCTGCTCTGTCCTGTAGTCAATGGAAAGGATGATGATTGACTCACTTAAACACTTGTAACTTGCTCAATTATAATACAAACCATATTCACGTGGCTATGATTCAGGCCGAATTTTTAAATCGCAATTTTTTTTTCTGAAAATATTCTTAAGTTTGCAAGTTAATTAGCTAAATTTCTGACGTTTGCAACAAACCAAGCCGTTTGAAAATCGGTTGAAAATTGAGCAATCTACAGTTATTTCAAAGTCCATGCTCCATTGACTGTAATGTAATGAGTGAGCGAGCAGCCCTGTTTCAAGATGGCCGCCATGTGACGACGTTACTTCCCATTGGCTTACAGCACACATGAGGCATCTAGTCTTCTTATATGTATCTATGGCTGTCACTACCTGATCCATACTGGCAACCTGATCCATTCTGCGCATGTGCGTTGATGACGTAGCTTCTGCCACTCGCAAATTTTTACTACATAGTGACATCACGTGCATGTTGATACAGCCAATACAGCCTTTAAAATTAATTGCTTTGGGTTAGGGTTAGGGTTAAAAGGGTAAATTAGTCTTAATTTACTGATGTGTTGCTGATGTAAAATGGGTCGTTAAGCCAACAAGCCGATGTGGATGCGTTCTGTACATGTGCAGAATGAATTGGGTTGCCGGCATGGATCAGGTAACAACAATTGCTAATGTACCTCATGTCTCACTAGAGCTATGTAGCCCACATTGCCCCTAGTGGTATGGCTCCGTTTGGCCTGTATAAGTAAACTTCATGGACAAGTACGGATGAAATAAACGCTGAGCACAGACAGAAGACTTTGTCCATATCTCGATCTGTATTTAACGTTAAGCATAAATGGACCTCAAGGGTGCTGTGAGAAAAAGGAAAAGAGAGGAGAAAGGAGATCTAAATTAATTTCCCTAACTTTAAAATTCCCTTTTTTTCTTTTCTTGAAGCTCTGTCTTTAGCTTTCTGTGGGTAGAGCGTATTAGGGACAAAATAAACAGCTTAACCCATGTTTAAGCCTGTGCCCTATCACTCTCCTGTTTAGCTTTCTTCTGCTCTGACCTCACAACAAAATAAATCCAATAAGTCAAAGGACAGATCTCTCCTCTCACTGCTAAAATTTGGCAGTCTGTGTGATATTATCAAAGAGACTTCCGGTCTACCACTTTAAATGGATTTTATTTCAGATGCTGACAAAAATCTTTTGGGAATAATCAATGTTGCTGTTAATAATGTAATTTAAACAGTCAATTCTGAATAGGGAATTACATCAAAGTGAGTCTATTTCAGGATCACATTGACTGTCCTCACAGGGCCTTGCAGGGCTGGAACAGCATCAACATTGTTAACAGCAACAACTCAGCCACTATATTATTAATCAGCCTTGTAATTGAACTCTTTGAGCGTAATAAAACTCGGTGACACTAATCCCTTCAAACGACATTCTCGCTTTTCTCCTGACATTGAGTTACTACTAGTGGCAGGTTATATGCATAGATGCACCACAATGCCACAGTTCAAGGTCAGGAAACACCTTAGAGTTACTATGAAAATGTTTGCAAAACTTATATTTTATCCACAATACTCTCCAGCGATACCAGTAGATTTTTTTGACACTCAAACCTCTTTTCTTCATTACAGTTATACAAAGGAGCAGTTAACTATAAATCAACAAAGTTTATAACAAGAAAACATGAGGAAAGTATGATTACACACAGCACAGATGGTGCTCATCATTAGAGACCACTGTTCCCCCAATCTGTGCTCAATTACCAAGTCATATAAACACTTTTTGGCAAGATTTATTCTTTAATTTACGAAGCATAAATATTCATTATTAGCTCCAAAATTATTTCCAAAAATATCTTGGCTCTGTCGATTTTAGAGAGCCTGACTCAACAGGAGTTAATTGTGTTTTTTTTGTAAGTTGGCGCCTATTTTCAGATTAAATTGAAATGTCACCCGGTGGAACAATGGGCTACATTAATGTGTTTTTAATAGTTTCACAATGAGAGTGGAGGTAAATGGCAGAGAAATCAGCTTATCAAGCTTCGGCTGAACAGAGAACAAAAACACTGTTCTTTCTTATATAACAAATATCCCTGGTGTAAACCTTTTAACCTTATTATTCATCAGAGAAAATGTAATACCTATACTCTGAGTGTATACATGGTGCATCACTTGATCAAACTAATCCAAACAGTGCTTTTCTAATACACAGGATGAAACCAGGCTCAGAGAACCACAGCACCAGCGTATGCTAAACAAGCCACATAGATAAATCAAACAGACTTGGATCAGGATCACATTAAGTGAGTCAGAAGCAAGCCGAGCACCAAGAATGAAGCTCCCAGCTGATTAGGAGCCAATACAAACACTCCTGGTGCAGCCAAGGACAAGAACACTGAATCCTGGAATGATATGATCCGTATCGAACATATGTTTAAAGAATCAAATGATCAAAATACATTCACAACCTGATTCAGATGAAAACCACTCAGATTAAGTGACAGAGGAGCCCTGTGAAGTGGCCATTTTTAACATTTTGCCTAACAAAATAAATCTATTTCATCCAAGTACCATGTCAGCTTTTTAAAAGTATTTTTACTTTAGTGGTCTTAAAGCATATTTTGGTGGCAGCCTGTGACCTTTGACTCCTGAAGTGGCACTGCATTAAAAACAGACATCATTGTGTAAAGGATATTACCACATGGGCTCAGGAACACTTCAGAAAACCATTCTCAGTTAACACAGTTCACTGCATCTACAAGTGACAGTTCAAACTCTACCATGCAAAGACAAAGCCATAAATCAACAACAGCCATAAACACTGCCGCTGTCGCCAGCTTCTCTGGGCCCGAGCTCATCTGAGATGGGCTGACTCAAAGTGGAAAAGTCTGCTGTGGTCTAACGAGTCTACATTTCAAACTCTATTTGGAAACCATGGATCATGAATCTAGTGGGCCAAAGAGGAAAAGGACAATCGGGATTTTAATGCAAAGTTCAAACACCAGTATCTACCATACCTATGGCATCATGGGTATCTGTGATGGCAGCATTAATGCTGAAAGGTACGAACAGGTTTTGGAGCAACATCTGCTGCCATCCAAGACACTTTGTCTTTTTCAGAGACGTCCCTGATTATTTCAGCAAGACAATGAAACCAAGACACATTCTGCACCTGTTACAACAGAGTGGCTCCGTAGTAGAAGAGTGCAGCTACTAGACTGACCTGCCTGCAGTCCAGACCTATCTCCCATTGAAAATGTGTGGCACATTATGAAGCACAAAATACAACAACAGAGACTCTGAGACTGTTGAGCAACTGAAGTTATTCATTAACAAGATTGGGAAAGAATTCCAGCTCCAAAGCTTCAACAATTAGTGTCCTCAGTTCCCAAACACTTATTGAGTGTTGTTCAAAGGAAAGGTGATGTTAAAAAATATATATATACTAATTTGAACAATAAATAGCTTGTCTTTTAAGTGTATTCAATTGAATATAGGTTAAAAAGGATTTGCAAATCATGTCTTTTTGTTTACATTTTACACAGCGTTCCAACTTCACTGGAATAGGAGTTTTACTTTTCAGTTCCTTTTTTTCTGTATGCCATATGTCGGCATCCATCGCAGAAGTTGCTGTCTGGAAGTTCAATCCAATTAACATTGTTAAATTGTCTACGAAAGAGAATCAAAAGAGATTCAGCTTTTCAATTCATACCAAATAACTGCTTTCTTATACACCCTTGACTGGCTTATGACAAAACAAAACTGATGAGAGACGGCCCATCTGTGGAAAGCAAAATGACAGCAAAGTCATAAAATCACCATTAGTGCCTCCGTCCCACATTCAGTCCCACAGTACCATGAGTTTTGGACATTTAACAAACCGGTTTAATGAAGTTCCTGCTCAGTCTGGTTGTGTTGAAGATACATGATTTTATTCTTAGTCTACATGTATTGTATTCTGAATATTCTGCAGCTCAGCTCCACAGAGACCTGGCCTTTAAGACTGTGCTTTCTGTCCTGGATACTTCACTTAAACCATGAATGAAATTACCCCGGTGAACACAAAGTTCCAACAAGAGTCACAGGATTACAAGATTAACTTTGATCAAAGGCAGGCTGAGTAAGAGTATGCTCCGCTGAGACACAAAATCCACACTTTTTGAGAATTGCGTATGCATGCACAGCCAAATGTTTATATTTTATTTATGTGCTACAAAAAGATTACACAGGATCTTCAGCTGATGCTGTAGGATCACAGAGTGGGATTCAGCTTTCTAAAAGTCTGTGAAAATGGAAGGAATTACAGAACAGCTATGGTGTTTTTGCCAAAAGTGGAATGTGTTGGAACAAACAACATAATGATAGTATTTCAGAATGTCAAGCTTTCTGTGACAAAGTGTGCCATCTGACGGAGGAGACATTTTGACTTTGGTATAGAGATGTAACAATCTCAAACTCAGGTCTTAAGGGAAGTGCTTTCTCATTTTTTTTTTTTTTTTTTGCCCGTGAGCTGCTTTCTGTCACTTCTAACCTACTACAGCTTAAGAGAACTCCGACAGCTGGGAGAAAGCTTATGCCAAGTACACATGGAGCTTTGACACTTCTACTTCTACTTAGGAGAAAAAGACGACCAGGATGTCAACAAACTGGCAGCAAAGTGACTGAGGTAAAGTTAGTGGAGCGGTTTAAGGTGTACTTTCAACGCATCTTCAGTGAATCCAGGGGTGCGAATGTTTGAAAATGTTTGAAAGTCATGTTTCTAAACTTTAAACAGGCCCAGTTTTTTCTTATCTGAAACTTTGTCAAATCAACTTATGCATCTCTAGACACTTATCTCAGATCACTTTATTATAGCCATAGCAACTGTCTTCACTGAACAGCACTTATTTTTCAAGGCTCGAATAAAGTTTGATCATGCCGATGTTGCCAAAGCACTTTATGTCGCAAATCATCCCACATATTGTCCAACTGGAAGGGAAATCCAATGAACAAACTTTGCTTGATCCTCACTTGTCCCATTAAGTCGACATGAGCCACTACTTTTCTGTCAATGGACACTCCGACCCTCACCTTTGCTCACAAGCTTTAGGTTCTGGAAATAATGAGGTCATGGACATGGATGAATGAACAAAGCTTCTTCCTCAGGGTATATTTTGGGCTCCACCTTAAAAAGTTGACATAAGATTGAGCACAGAGTAGAGCCACTGCTCTCTCATATCCAAAGGAATCAGCTCAGGTGGTTCAGGTATTTCATAAGGATGTCTACTGGACGCCTCTAACTGGGGGAAGACCCAAGGGAAGACCCAGAGATAGATGAAGAGTTAACATATCCTTTCTGGCCTGGGAACACCTTGGGAACCCCCAGGAGGAACTGAGAAATGTTGCTGGGGTGAAGGACATCTAGGTCAACTTGCTCAAGGCCCATTTATGCTTGACGTTAAATACAGATCTGGATGAGAGTGGGGCCTTCTGTCCCTGCTCTGCATTCATTTTGTCATGGTTTCTGCACATTTCCATGAAAAGTAGGGATACGGGACAAACAGAGTAGTTTCACCAGAAACCGCGGGGGGCCGTGTTGCTGTTACTACCTGATATGTAGCTGTAGTGAGACAATGACAAGAAATAACGATGGTGGAATTTTTGAAGAAAAACTTTGCAAAAGTTGATGAGGAACTTCAAACATCTGCTATTACTTTACCAAACTATTGGAGACATGAGCATTTCTGTACAGTGATAGACAAAGAGCCATAAAATGAGATTACAATTAAGAGTCTGCACTGTAATGAGTTATTTGAGAGAAAAAATGAGTCTTCTATAAAATAAGCAACCAAAGAGTTAAAATATCATTGTCTTTGTTTTGTAACCGTGTTATTTATGCAACTGTTTTTGCAAGATATGACATAAAGTACATTAGCACACTGCAGACTGTAAGTAGACGTGCATGGATTATTTTCATGGGTCGAATAAAGGTTAAGCATTTCCTTTAAGCCTCATGACCAAACCTAATTACAGTCAGAAACCCCTTAGATATTGCCTAAACACTCATTAAAGAACATCGTTAAACAAATTAATGAAGAAAAGAGAGAGAGTTACGCAGAAAGGACAATTTGTGGTGCTCAGCAAGTTTCTTTATGGATTTATCGAGAGCCGATTTTTATAAGAGCGACACTCTCAGTGGGTCGATATCAGCTCTGTCAGTGGTCGAGGGTTCATAAATGGCTCTTAAAGCCTCTGTGGTATCAAAAAGTGACACTGGAGCACAAATCATGGCACCACACTATCAAGTGCGCCAGGTCGAACTACTGTGTTACACTCCTGGCATGGACGGTTGATGGATTACATTCAGGATTACAGCCAGCCAAAGGGATGTGCTATCTGCTGTCCCAGTCGTGATTGATCTACCTAGCAGTGATGGACTGATATTACAGACTTGTTTCTCCGCCCTCCCTCAACACCGTCTGTACGGATTGATCTCTGCACCAGTAGTGAAGGCAGAATCACCACAATCATCCGAGTGCAGACTCCTGCAGGAGGAGATATTCATGCTTAAGTTTCCCTTTTGTCTAGACCCTCAGAGGTAATCCCGCTGTGATAATGACTCACAGACTGTCTCACTGTCCTACATTATTTAACACTAGGCATGTGCCACTGAAGTCCAAAACTCAGTGGATTCTAATAGAAACTGAGCAGACATGATTGCAAGAGATGAGAGAGTTTTTCACCGTCAAGGTTGCAGAAAAAGAGGTCATAGAGAGAAAAACGGTATGAGATTCATACAAGACGAGAGCGGGAGTAGGAGTTGAAGAAGAGCAGAGTGGAGAATGCGAATGAATGCACAAAATGACAAGCATTCATGTGACAAGGGGGCGAGAGTGAATCATTCAGCAGGGGATTCCTTCTGCGTGGAAACTCGCTGACATCACTGTACCATGGGCATATTCAAATCTCATTACCAAAGCACATATTCACACATGGAAATATGCTGATCCCCAAATGCAAGAGGACGCTCAGAACGGGGGGGAACAGTAGTTGTCTTTTTCCTCTCCAGGATTGTTCACGAGTGCTTGTCTGCTGTCATACTCCATTATGATAAAACAACTAAATACGCTGGTCTTTGCATTTCACGCTCACACTCAACCACGCACAAGCAGAGAGGAAGGTACCCATCATGCATAGTGCTGCACACCATCAGTAAAAGAAAGCTTTTGGCTTTTCACCTTTTTTTTTTCTGACACTGGCAGATTATCCCTCTCTGCTCCTGTACATGCAGCAGCTGATGCCATCGCACGGTGTAATTCAGTCCACCTTTTCACACTCTGCTCTCCCCTGCCAGCACTCACTTTCTCTCACATCCGTACTTTAAATAAACATTAAATTAGGCCAAGATAAAAGAAGCCGTCAGCCGGAGTTAATGGAATGGATATTTTCTCATCACAAACCCGTTGAGTAGTAAAAGATAGCAGCAAGAAGTGAGAGTCATATGGGGCAGTGTGGCATCGCACCCATAGTGGTAAAATATGTCTGCTTGGCCTGTAGCCCAGCATATTAAATTTGACACAGTATGTCCCCCATAAGCTTCCTGTCTGGACGGACGTCCTCTAAGATACTGTTCTAATACAGCATCGGAGCCAGGTGACGAAATATAAAGGGCACGAATATGTACTCATGATGGAGGTCAGCAGCGATCGATCGGTCAAAAAAAAGCACATTTATTTCAGCCAGAGTACCAGGGATTGAAGAGTGCAGTGAATTTGAATTATGCCTTTCTTCATCTCATTTATGTCATATAAAGTAGTCTTAGTATAACTGCAATGACTTTGAGAGTCAACATCAACAGCAGAATATGATGTTTGGCACTGGCAGAGAGGATTCGGCTCTGCTATTTATCTCACAGATATGTTCCTCACAAGTGTGGGAAATGAACAGACTTTCCAAAAGTATAAAATTTATGCCAAGAAGTATTGTTACTACAGAAATAATCTACCATGTACAGATTTCAATACATTTTGTGCCAAGCTAGGTTGAATTACTGACACTATGATAAAACAATAGTTGCTATTATCACTCAAGTATCATACAGCCCACCTGGACTTTTTTTTTTTTGTTATTTTGGCCTTAAAGGAGTCAGGTACCCATTTTTCACCTCGCTAGTTCAGTGCTCGTCCCAGTACTTCGTTGGTTCTAATACGGTTCTTCCTAAGAACTGGTTTGGTTTTCCGTTGGCAAGGAGACAATTTGGAGCCACATCACTGTGTCACTATACAAAGTCAGTGCATACTTTTCAACATTTATCCCCAGTTTACAGTGTTTTCTTTTTTTGTTGTTTTTTTTTTTTTGTCAGGGGGGGCGACGACTCTATTCACAGTGTTCATGTTCTTGACAGATTTTCATTTTCTACGTTTTTGAGGTGGTTTTCTTGGCTTTCTGTCTGCTAATCAGAGTGTGCTCTTAGTGTATGTCTCTCTGTCTGTCTGTGTTCATCGGGGCGAAACTCTGCCATGAGCCATGAGACAGAAACGAGCCAGTCAAGTAAGTAAGATAAAAAACATTATTTTTTAGGCTCTTACATAAAATAACAAAGAATAGACCTGATGAGAGGCAATGCATTGCTGCTCTTTTGGCAACATTTCAAGTTTTGAACGAGGAAACGCCAACAAAACGACAACCTACACACTTAGCAACTTTTCTTTTTAAAAACAGCCGTTTATCACAACTGATCATTGGTCACGATAACTCCGAACCCGGCCCCTGACATAGTCAGTACTTCGCCCTGGCCCAGCAAAGAGTTGGTGCCTGCTAAGCACCAGTCTTTAACACCTGGGGCTGGTGCCATGTCTATGGAAACACAAGGAACTAAAGCTAAGTCAGGCACTAGCCTGGAACTAGCACTAGAACCAGATCCGTCGAAAAGGGGTAAGAAATCATGCCCAGAAAGCTCTTCACTTCTTTCAGGAATCGTTTGGTTTTTCTTTGTTTCCCAAACTGCTGGAGAGTCTAAGAACAGCTTGTATCAACAACCATAATTGCGTGGGGATTTCTATGCAACACCGTAACACCATAGCTGAACATGGACATGGCTGAAAAGCCTGTCTCTTCTTCTTTAATGAGTCGTTTGAATTTTTTCACCAGCCCAAATGGTTGGGGAGTTATGGTCATTTAAAGAGCACTGGTGAAATGAGCCTTATAAACTTTACCAAACCAAGATATTTGTGGCTTTAATCAGTTTAAAACTGCAGGCTGTCACCAAGTACAGAATTTGTTTACCTTTGCAGACAAGTTTATTCATAATCTGACTTATACTTTAACTAATGTGAGTCTTTGGTGTGTAAATATTCATGAATAGCAGCCTGACTGGTTAATTTTGAAAGTCTAACAGAAGAGTTTGTATCTAATACAGTTAGACTGACTGCATATGCATGTACGTCAGACTACTGTGGTGCTCTGTTTGTGGTATTGCAAAGCCCAGAGCCACTGAACAGACACACTCATCCCATGAATAGGAAGTGAGAACGTGTTGTTATTTGTTTGCTTTGTGGTGCTGTTCACTGGCATCAAATTTCCAGCCCTGGGTGTGCAGTGTGGTAACAGGTCTCTGGGAAGCAACTCAATCCACCGCGAAGGAAAATTCAGAGTCTGACCCTGTCACCTGAACTGCTACTTTGTAGTGAAACTGCTCAGGTCATGACTAGTGTTGATAGCGATGCCTGGATGGGCTTCAGCTTCAGTCCCTTATGAGAGTTGGCCTGCTTTGCCCTGTAGGCAGCTCTGGCTCCAATTACCCTGGCCAATGTGCCGCAGAACTGTGTCACTCTGAATTATACATGCCCTTTGTTCATCCTNTATAAAATTTATGCCAAGAAGTATTGTTACTACAGAAATAATCTACCATGTACAGATTTCAATACATTTTGTGCCAAGCTAGGTTGAATTACTGACACTATGATAAAACAATAGTTGCTATTATCACTCAAGTATCATACAGCCCACCTGGACTTTTTTTTTTTTGTTATTTTGGCCTTAAAGGAGTCAGGTACCCATTTTTCACCTCGCTAGTTCAGTGCTCGTCCCAGTACTTCGTTGGTTCTAATACGGTTCTTCCTAAGAACTGGTTTGGTTTTCCGTTGGCAAGGAGCCAATTTAGAGCCACATCACTGTCACTATACAACATCAGTGCATATTTTTCAACATGTATCCCCAGTTTACAGTGTTTTCTTTTTTGTTTTTTTTTTTTTTGTTTTTTTTTTTGTCAGGGGGGGCGACGACTCTATTTACAGTATTCATGTTCTTGACAGATTTTCATTTTCTACGTTTTTGAGGTGGTTTTCTTGGCTTTCTGTCTGCTAATCAGAGTGTGCTCTTAGTGTGTCTCTCTGTCTCTGTCTTCATCGGGGCGAAACTCTGCCATGAGCCATGAGACAGAAATGAGCCAGTCAAGTAAGTAAGATAAAAAACATTATTTTTTAGGCTCTTACATAAAATAACAAAGAATAGACCTGATGAGAGGCAATGCATTGCTGCTCTTTTGGCAACATTTCAAGTTTTGAACGAGGAAACGCCAACAAAACAACAACCTACACACTTAGCAACTTTTCTTTTTAAAAACAGCCGTTTATCACAACTGATCATTGGTCACGATAACTCCGAACCCGGCCCCTGACATAGTCAGTACTTCGCCCTGGCCCAGCAAAGAGTTGGTGCCTGCTAAGCACCAGTCTTTAACACCTGGGGCTGGTGCCATGTCTATGGAAACACAAGGAACCAAAACTAAGTCAGGCACTAGCCTGGAACTAGCACTCGAACCAGATCTGTCGAAAAGGGGTAAGAAATCATGCCCAGAAAGCTCTTCACTTCTTTCAGGAATCGTTTGGTTTTTCTTTGTTTCCCAAACTGCTGGAGAGTCTAAGAACAGCTTGTATCAACAACCATAATTGCGTGGGGATTTCTATGCAACACCGTAACACCATAGCTGAACATGGACATAGCTGAAAAGCCTGTCTCTTCTTCTTTAATGAGTTGTTTGAATTTTTTCACCAGCCCAAATGGTTGGGGAGTTATGGTCATTGAAAGAGCACTGGTGAAATGAGCCTTATAAACTTTACCAAACCAAGATATTTGGGGCTTCAATCAGTTTAAAACTGCAGGCTTTCACCAAGTACAGAATTTGTTTCACTTTGCAGACAAGTTTATTCATAATCTGACTTATACTTTAACTAATCTAAGTCTTTGGTGTGTAAATATTCATGAATAGCAGCCTGACTGGTTAATTTTGAAAGTCTAACAGAAGAGTTTGTATCTAATAGAGCTAGACTGACTGCATATGCATGTACGTCAGACTACTGTGGTGCTCTGTTTGTGGTATTGCAAAGCCCAGAGCCACTGAACAGACACACTCATCCCATGAATAGGAAGTGAGAACGTGTTGTTATTTGTTTGCTTTGTGGTGCTGTTCATTGGCATCAAATTTCCAGCCCTGGGTGTGCAGTGTGGTAACAGGTCTCTGGGAAGCAACTCAATCCACCGCGAAGGAAAATTCAGAGTCTGACCCTGTCACCTGAACTGCTACTTTGTAGTGAAACTGCTCAGGTCATGACTAGTGTTGATAGCGATGCCTGGATGGGCTTCAGCTTCAGTCCCTTATGAGAGTTGGCCTGCTTTGCCCTGTAGGCAGCTCTGGCTCCAATTACCCTGGCCAATGTGCCGCAGAACTGTGTCACTCTGAATTATACATGCCCTTTGTTCATCCTTAACCCAAGAGCACTGGAGACAGCCGTGGATCATGTTTACACTCATCCTTCTATTAAAATATTAATGAACTGGATTGGTGGCTAAAAACTGAACAAAAGGCCCCAAAAAGGCAGAGGCCGCAGAGCGCTGAAGCTCATATGAGTGGATGTTCTCATTTTTACACTTGATTTATTTCCCAGATAGGAGACAAACCCCTCAACCCCTCATCCCCTCATCCCCCGGACTTTGAAGCATCTTCCACCCACTCCTCATGCTGACCTGCAGTAATCAAAGTTATGCAAACAGAAAAGTGTGCTGCTTTGTGAACTTGAAATCACAGGGGAAATCAAGATGTGCAAAATGGAATGGGAATTGGGTTTACAGCATGGGCTCTGCAGCTGCTACATTATGCAGGCCATCTCGCTGGGAACCGTAGATATCTCAGGATGACTTCGAGAAAAAGTAGTTTGGTTTTCTCATATTTTACTGACACTTTTGAAATTAGTTAAAGATTTTCCGCAGGTGATTTTTTTTTTCTTAACTTATGACCACCCATGCTGATATGTTCTCTCATTTAATCAATAAAAACCAGCTTGAGACTTCTGATGACTTCAGCTTCAAACGGAGGACACCTCAAGCTCATTACCACCACCTGCACTTTGATCAAAGGATGTTTTTGTGAGTTTAAATTGGGAGCTTGTTAAACTGTGACCCTGAATCCGTGTTATGTCAAAAAGTTACACATACAGTGTCATTTTAAAGTTGTCACATTTACCTCTCTGCTTTAAGAATGACAACTTGTTGAAGGAGATAAACTTAAGGTTGAGCTGTACTTTGTTTTGGGCGAATGCAAAAATGTAGTCTTATTAATTTTCGTGTACTTATACACTAAAACAGATTGGCCTTTGAATATCCAGTCCAGTCAAAGTGACTCCGGCATCATTCTGTTAAGACTTAGGAAAGTGTCTAAACTTGCTTCAAAGAAATTCCAGGACTTTGGTTTGACAGTTGTGTTTGACAAACCAGAAAATGTAATAAACCAAATATATATACAAACAAAGGTATCTCGTTGCTCTCTCAAGTTACTTGTCTTTATGATAAACATTTCATTACATATTGCAGCCAATGATAAATCATGAGGGTCATCTGAAAGGGCATTCAAATACAACTGGGACAAAGGAAATACATTTTATCAAAATTCTTATCTTTCCAATTATACTAATTGTCACAACTACAAACACAGTATAGTTGTTATGCAAGAACGATTCTAATTCAGGTAAACAACCCCCCCAAACCATATCTGGATGGTAATTACCAACCTTCACTTTGTCATTGTACCCTTAATAAGTGATAATTCTCAAACTAGCCTACTTTAAAGGGATCACTGTGTCCTTTGACATTCATATGCAGAGCAGTCTGCACACAGCTGCTCTCCTTGCCCCCGTTTACCTCTTTGCCCTTCTCTCTCTTCCTGTGCAGAATGTTTCATGAGTCAAAAAAGGCATCAAAACAAGCCAAACACGTTTCTGAATGACACTCTCTCTTTTCAAACTGATAACAGCGATAAAAAGTGGATGTATATGGATTTAACCACAGATGATTGCACCTGGATTTATGTGAGCACATTTCTGTATATGTTCATTTTAGCCTTCCAGAGTGTGTGTGTTTCATGGTATCACATGTGTACGACCCTCTCTTTGACAGGTACAAAATCACTCCATCGATCGTGGATGGTTGCTCTATTCCATCTGAAGGTCACAAATATCAGAGTTTACTGGCAATTGCTTTTCAATTCCTGTAGGTGTATCTGTGTCCTCCAAAGCACAGTATGACAGTTAGACGTGGAGAGTGACTTATAAATCAGTAATTGCACAACAATGAGAATTTTCAAATACATATATATATATATATATGTTCTGTGCTGGTTCAATTTTTTGCACCACTTTGTTCGATTTTCCTTCCTCTACAGAAGCTCTACAGAAGAGTAAAATTGCTCTGTTTCCTCAAGATAAGTTAATTTCAGTTGTTTTCTGAATATAATGGAATAATGTGGTAATGATACAGTCAAGTTGTCTGAAATTCAATCGAACGTTAACTTTCCAATGCATTTTGGCTTATTTCAAAACATTAACAGGGGTCGTCAAGACAGAAAAGATTTGATTTTCATTCACAGATTTGTAGCATTAGTCATTTGCCAAGGGTGCCCAAATTTCCACGGTGTCACTGAACGCATCACAGACAGACATGGCCCTATAACATTTGGTCTTCGTGCAGAATTTAAAGCCTGGATAATGTGACCCCTATCAATTTGAATGGGTGGCAAGCAAGACAGCCAACTTTGTTTTTCTCAAGATATAAGAAGAATAAGTCATTATCTCGAGAAAACAACAGAAATTTAGTCATTATCTTGAGAAAATGGAGCAAATTTATTGAAGAAAATCATGGCCTTAGAACTATTTTATTACAATGCTTATCTACTTAGTTCCACAAATCTGAATGTAGTTATAAACAATTTTTGAAAAAATAAGCTTACCTGTCATGAATCACGACATGTTTTTGACATGTGGTATCTACAAACACTGGAAATCTTTCCTTACTTTCTGCATGCCCAGGTTACAGCACCGCAACTCAAACTCAGAAATCCCTCTGATCCCTCACTTACATTTCCAGGCATACTAAAGTTTGTTATGACAGTTTCCACTTTGCATACAGAATAATTCATGGGAGCTGAAAGGTACGGGGCATTTCTGGTTTGACTCGAGGCCACACTGAGGACTGAGTAACTTTCTTTGCTTTTTCACGGATTTCTATCTGTGATGAAAAAGACAAATAGATGCAACAACCACCACAACAAGCAGACAGATAAATGAGTTTAAAGTGATTCGTCCCTCACTAATGGATTTCCTCTTTGACAAACGAGATGTTAAGTTGGAACACCCACACTGATGATGGCGGTTCAAGATGATACATACTGAAAAGCTTATCAAGTCAACTTCATTGACTAATGAGCGTCCATCTGTTATTGTGTAACCACTTTCAAAGCAGCGTCCTGGGGAATAGGTCAGAGCATTTTCCCCGATCGAGAGCTCAGTCATTATGTTAATTAGGTCTGGCAGTATGATGCCTGCATGTGTAAACCGTCTGTGCTTGTAAATCCAACTCACTATAATCCTCCCTGCTGCTTTTGTTCGATAGCGTGCACACCACTCAATACTCGCTAATAGCAGAGGAGAATGACAGTATCTGTCAAAATCTGAGTGTAGGGGTTGTGATTTTCCAGCTACTCTAATTCTTGTTTTCTGTTGTACCTCCACAGACTAGGAGGAACTGTTGTATCTGGTTAAATTTCAAGAATTCAATATCCCTTTGTCGATAGTGTTTGCTGCTTCTGTAGCACTGGACTTTAAGAAAGCACTCCTCTTAAGAAAAGTCAAGTCACTGCTCAATAAATTACATCCAGAGAAAGAGGAGAACTCATTTAGAGAGTATTTTCAGTGCAGTGTAACATCTTTTCGTCCTCTCTGACCCGTCACGGAACTAATTTGCATCGCCTAAGAAGACGAGCCAAAACAATTATTAGTCCTTGTGCTTTAATGCTTTTTGTCATCCAATCCTGCAGCATGATTAGCATTTCAAAGTACATTCCTGACACCTCATGAGAGCAGGGGAGATACGCAGTAGTAAAAAATCTCACGCAGATAAACATGTTAGTGCTAGAGTTTTCTCTGGGGTCACAAAGCAAACACTCGCTGATGGAGATGTAAGAGCTGCATATGAGGTGAGATACGCTTTGCTAACTCAATTTGAGTGGTATATACACCGGGGCCAGTTGGCAGCCATGCAAGCAGCTTGGCCGGAGCCTTAGGCATCTTCTTTGTTGTTGATGTCTGCTTGGCCAGCACCTCTAATGCAATTCATTATGGTTTGCGTTTGACAACACTTAGAGCTGGTGATTAATGCATTTGCAGTCTTACCAGCGGGACTAAGGTATTGTTGCCAGTTTGTCAACATTGCATCCTCATGGGTCCGAACTTGTCTGTTTTTAGGGCGAATGTAAAAAGCCTGGAGATGAAAGCGAAAGATTTATCAATAGCCCAGAACACCACGGCCTAAATGTACATCAGGAGTTTGCTTTTCTGAGTTGTCAGCACTTTGCAACAGCCGGCTGGTTTCTTCAGGGAGCTGAGCCACAGACTTTCCCAGCCAGATTAAAGACAAGAAAAAAATTGATTTACAAATGGGTCTGAAAGTACTATACCACCAATTCCATGTTGTATGAGGTTTGTTTGAGTTGCAAGTGCTTGTAAGCCTCTTGAAAAACCCCATGTTGAGTCAGAAGATTTGTGCCATTGCTGTATAAAAAGGAAAAAAAATGTTCTCTGTGTATACAGGTTGACATTTCACACCTCAAACAACCTTGGAACGGTGACAGAAATAAACGCTCCCACTCTTTAACTGCGCTCTGTTATACCTAACACCCTGTGCCTGAACATGTACTGTGTTTAAAATGTTTTGAAAATGTGCCTTGTAAAAGCAGGAGTCAAAACACAACAGGAAGCATGGACCAGATTCAGCTAAAATGGTGTAATGCGATGAATCTATCCCTGATCTGAATATCATATCAGCACATGTGTGGCTGAACTGTCAGATCTGTTTATTTTTGCCTCTGCTGCTCCCACGTGCTGGCTCACTTATGAGATAACTGCTGTCTGTGTCCTTTGTAAGGACATTAGCAGTAATACACATCAAGCTGACCTTCAGTACAAACATTCCCACCTCATACAAATGATGATTCCTCAATGGAGACTCAGCATTGGAAATGTAGAAGAATATTCAATGTGGAACAGAGATGTGATCACGTTGGACGGTTTTTGTTTTATCTAGGCCAAGTCTTGCAACACCCAAAGAATCCAGCCTCTCTGGATGCTGAAATAAATCACCTCCATGTGCAGCGAGCTTACCCACAGCAAAATACTTCTAAAGAGACTCGATGCTCCCCTTTGTCTTGTGTTGTTCCTCAGATATGTGAGCACACATTGCCTGCACACTCGAGCACACTAAAACTTTGGCCCAGTTGTTATCTAACTCAAGCCTCCAGGCTGAATCACAGAGGTAGACTGAGTCTATAGTACGGGGCTTAATATTTACATAGTGGTGCAAACAAAAGGAGAAGAAGCAGGGGTTTCATTCTCATTCGAAAAAACTGTTGACTTAATCTGATTTACAGTGAGGAGAAAACGGCAAGTGCAAAATAAAGAAATGCTATGATATAAAAAGAAGCTGAAAATTGATCTGTTTGACTACCACGCAGGATAGAGGTCAATGCTCAGTTTATATGCACAGTGAAACGTGGAACCATAGAAACTGATAGCTTAAGTTCCTAATGTAAGTCCTTTTTCCCACGTTTGGAATAACTTGCATGTTTAATTTGTGTCTCATTTTGAATTTTTTGGCTCAAAATAAAGGATATTTATTGTTTTTCACTTCCAAACAAGTGTTTTTGTACCGTTATACACCAACATATTCTCAAACCTTATGTGCAACTGGAGTAGAGGAAGAAAGATGAAATTAGAACAAGTGAGAGAGAGGGGGTTTCCCCTCCTACAGGGGAATATAAATAGACCAAAGCAGTGTTATGGTAATGGGTTTGCCGTAATGCTATTGTATGCTGTGCACAGATATGCTTTATTTGGGTTAAGCACATTGAAAGGAAAAGCCTCTGATGCAGCTACTTACCGTTTGGAAGCTTGTGACTGTTCTCCATCAGCCATTCGAACAGGTTGGCAAAGTTGCAGTTGCATACCCAGGGGTTGCCTTCCAGCCTCACGACACGCAAGGAGGGCAACTGACTGAGCGCCCCCACCTTCAGGGTCGACAGCGCATTACGCTCCAGTTCCAGTTCTCTGAGAGAGGTGAGGCCGAGGAAAGCCTCATCGCTCACCATGCTCAGGTACGGGTTGTTGCCCAACCGGAGTTTGATCAAGCTCCGGGACTCCCCAAACGTCCCCTTGGGGATTTCAGTCAGATTGTTGCTCCCCAAGTCGAGGAACACGAGTCTGGAAGAGGTGCTGAGAGTTCCCGGTTCTATGTGTGAGAGGGAGTTGTTCCGCAGGTCAAGGTAGACCAAGTCACTGTACAGAACCAGGAAGTCCGAGGGGATGCGGGGTATCCAGTTGTCAGCCAGCAAAAGCCTGCGCACATCCAAGGGGATCTCATCGGGTAAACGGGTCAGCCCACGGCCGCTGCAGTCCACAGTGTGAGGGTCTGGGCACAGGCAGGTTGCTGGGCAGTTTTCCCCCAGGGTCCATAACACAGAGGACAGCAAGATGAGGATAAGTTGGAGCCAGCAGGCACATGGCAACATGGTCAAGGGGGTGGAATGAATTATGGGGGAAAGAGGTTTGGGATAAGGGTGAGTAGGAAGGGATGGGTGGGGGATGACAACAAGAGGGTGAGGGTCAGAGGGCAGGAGATCAGGACAAGGGAGGGAAAGGGGGAAGTGACAGGGGGTGGACAGGGATCAATCCTCGTGAAGGAGCATCCTGCAGCCGTAGAGATGGAAATCTAAAAGGGTTCAGGAATTTTGAGACAGCAGAGCAGGAGCGAAAACTGGTTTCCAGGAGATCATATAGCAAACCGCCTGCTTTGGAGGAGCAAAGTGAAGGAGATAGTAAGCGGTAAGGAGCGGGAGAGCGAGAAAGACGGAGCTGTACAGAGAGGGGAGGGTAGCTTAAAGGAGGTAAATAGACACGAGCGTGCCGGGAGTGATGAGAAGCCGGGGACACAGACAAGGGAGAGGGGGGTTGAGGAGGGGGCTCTGTCCACCACGCTACCCCACAGTTGATCCGGCGGCAGTGACAGACGCAGACAATAAGGTCTCTGACACAAAAGGAAATATGAAGCTGTGATTCAAGCATGACAAGCAAAGAGTAACATCATTGCATCCCTCCATTAGTCCGAGGCTTCTGTGTCGCTCTGAAACGAGAGAGAGAGCAGCTCACGGAACATCGCTCAAGTGTGTGGTAAGGTTGTCCCCCCTTATTATTGCCTCTCTATCTCCCACTGCTCTGAAACATGCTGTGAAAACACAGCACGGCTCACTCCTGCTCCATACAGCTCCGTATCAAGGCTGTGTTGCTCTGCGGAGAGGATCCAGATATCCAGGCAGAAGCCTCATGGATGCAGATCGTAGAGCTGAGCTGCACACAGCCATGCCAATCCAACGTCTGCCTCTGAATCTACCACCGTTTATCTCATGCCCTCTCCCCTCTCCTTGTTTCCAGGGAGGCGTGCCTGAACCACGCTGTCAACATGTGATGTCACTTCCTATAGTGGGGAGAAATAATTAGCAGAGGTGTCTGATAGGAGAAATGAAGAAGCAGATTTTAAAGCTGATGCTTTTTTTCATCTGTATATTTTTGAGCTGTCAAATTAAAAGAAGCAGCAGTTTTGTTAAAGGTTGCAGAAAATAAAAGGATGCATTGTCTCTTAAGGGTATTAGCAGCTTTTAACTCCATTTAACTGCCTCTATGACCTTAAAATCCTTAAAAAAATGACAACAAAGGTACCATAAGCCTTTAACCGTTCATTCAGAATGTATATTGAATTTCCTAAATGGGATTTGCTCCAACAGGTAAATGCAATTAGATGAAGGTTGTTGCAGAGTGATGGCAAACTGCACCTACAAAAGACGAGGGTGGCGTGAAATTTATAAAGCAGTAATGTCTTCATGGATGGTAATCGTGCACTCATTGCTCGAGGCTTTCACTGAAGTCAGACCAATCTGCTGTCTCACCGCAGATGTTGACGATGTGCCACCTGGAAAATAGAAAAATGTAGCTGTCAGAAATGAAAAGTTCGATCAATATCAGCACAAATCAACTATATAAGAAAAAAATAACACCTGCACTGACAGAATTTGTTTAATGCAAACACATTTTAACCTTATATCTCAGTATAGTATTCAAAAAATGTAAAACTATATCTCCTGAATGATAAATTGTTTGTTTTTTATTGACAAAACTTTTTTATAGTTTCTTACACAACACATCGGTAATACCACCAAGTTCCCAAATGAAAATCATCTAGACCTACTTTGATGAGAGTATACAGCACAAAACAAAAGGTTTCCCAACTTTTTGGAGCTTCTACTTGAGGGGGTTGAAGCTTTATTAATTATTAATGACACTTTGTTGTGTTTACTTCTGTGGTTACACTTCTAATGTTGTTCTGATGAGTCAGACTTCAGATACATTTCCAGTTAAAGCTGAAACTTATCCCAAAATTCACAAGTAAGTAGTTTGAAAGGCTGATGGTTGCTGGCTACATCAATACCATGTTTACTAACTTTTATTCAAATATATGGGCGTGTAACTTGATGGTCAACAGCACCTAAAGTGGAAGGTCTTTGTTTCATCTCTCAAGTGTCAAAGCTACATGGTAAGCGTGTCTCAGGTCTGGTTTAACATCCACTTCCGTTCATTGAGTCATGCAACCACCTGATCACCTGCACTAGGATTCCAGGATACCTGAGACCAGTGTTGGGTAACGTTACTTATGAAAGTACCTCATTATGTCACATTACTGCGATAAAGTAGTAACACGGAAAAATTCTACTTTACATTCAAGCAAAACTAATACATAAACTAATTACATTGTTAAACAGCTGTTTCAGTGAAAACATTGTTAAAGAGGCTCTTAACAGCCAATTTGCTAACCTGCCAACTAGATAAGTGCTTTATACAAGCTTTAAAAGTCTAAACACACACAAAAAATAACTTACCTGAATACAGATTCCCAGGTTGTGTTACTTTCTCTTGAAGTCCAGGGGGAAAAAAATGTCTTCATTCAATGGCTGCAGGATTTGGTAATGCTTGCGGTTCACATCCGGGGGAGCAGTGGACCTATTACTGGATCTAAAAGCTAGCCAGCTAGTTTTGAAGCTGTAGCTCTAAACACAAGCTGCCTCTTCCCCAATGGACCTCACCACTTGAAAAATTGTTGGCACCTTCAAACACAAAGTACCCTAACTTTTTTGAGCAGCAGATGAACTTTTGTCCCATAGAGCTTTGTTACTCTTGTCCGTAGTTCCCAAAATCTTCAACTGATGGGGAATATTTACATTAAGAAAAGTCAAGGACTAGTTGAATTGGCTAACTACTAGGGCTGAACGATATTGGGTAAAAATATATATATATATATATATATATATATATATATATAGTTATATTTTTTGTTTCCTGTGATATAGATAACGATATATATATATAACAGAGTCTTCTCTGTTGCTGCCCCCTCTCTTTGGAACTCACCACCACAACATTTTCGGGACTCCGCTGACCTCACCACCTTCAAAACCAGATTAAAAACACACCTCTCCCGCTCTGGTTTCAACACCATAGTAACCATTCAATCCTAGATCATCTTGTCTACTCATTTTCTTTGTCCATTTTCTTTTGTTTATTTAAATTTTTATTAATCTCCACTGTGTTTTAATTTTTTTGATTTGATTTTGATTTGTTAAACATGAGATCTGAATGTTCATGGGGATTTAACCATTTCACCATTAGAAAAACATAATAATTATCATGAAGAAATCAGCAATATACTGAAATTTTAAGCATCAATCTCATCACGCAAGTATGGATCAATACTGATACCAATATTGGTATCGATATATTGATATTTTACATTTTACACCCACCAATGATGCACAGATCTGGAAGCCTTTGCCTTTAACCCTGAAAGTGCTAACTAAAGCTCTTTATGTCATTTTAACTATAAGCAAACTGTCAGATCGTCGTAATCCCTGCTATGCTCCACTAACATTCGCCACTCTCTCTTTATTAGTCGCTCGACCACTCACACCGAACATCACTCTGCCCGACCCTGATAACAGAAGGTGAGAAGACAGAGCGCTAAGAAGTTGCTCTAACTGCGAGTTATTGCATGTAATGTGGTAAAATATATACATGAATGTTAATTTAGAGCTATTCGTAATATGATTGGATGTAGATGATTGTATGATTGTGCAGCTCTACTCGCTTTGTTTGCACACTGTCAAAGTTGTTGGTTTATCTATTGCTGGTATATTGTTATAGCTATAGAGTTATGAGAGTATTATTGGGAGTTATATTACCCTCATCATTTTTTTCTCTGTCATTGTGTCAAAAACATCTGTACTCTCTGATTGGAAGCAGGTTTTACTGAAAGCCTCCTGAGCTGAAGAGGCGAATGAATCAGCAGAGGAGGGCAGTGTGTCTCGAGGTGAACTGGCTGCTTGTCACTGGGCGTTCACCATCTGTGAAAAGTCTGCTGCATGACTTTGTCAATGTCAGGATGTTAATGAAGATGGAAAAAGAAGCACTTTGTAACATTTCCCAGCCAGAGATAAATGTCTAATGTAAAGGAAAATGTAATTGATCATATTATGCCCTAATGCACGCGGTTTCTTAGCCTGGCGACTGGTTTCTTCTCTTGTAGGCCCGCTTACAATGGCTTAGACAACCTGTTCAGCTTTTGAGTAAATTCAACCTGCAACACGAATGCTACAGCAGTACAAACAATTCATAACTAAACAACTAGTTATTCTTCTATCACCCAAAAAGAAACCTGAATGTGGACGAGCTGCCTGAGTCTCACAACTGTTGCCATTGTAGATCTTGCTAAGTGACTAATGCCTGAGCTAATGTTAGTCATCCAGTTGTAGTAGACTTTTTTTTTTCCTCATTGTTGTATTTTTAACCACTCACAGCTGCAAGGATGAAACTACAGGAAAAGCTTTTCTTAGAAAATAATCTAGACCACACATTTCCCCTGCCCCGGCTCTGTCGGTTGATTAATTGCTAAGCAGCTCAGATGAATTGGACTTAGAGATACTTAAAATGGAGATGACTCACATTGAAATGCAAGTACAGCACTAACGCTGGCGGATATAATGGCCTCTCTGTTGCTGAGGGTAGTCATGCAGATGTCCAATCCCCAAAAGCGATCCCAAAAGTCTTTTGACAGCGATTTAATGGTGCAAAAAGCCCAGGATAGGTTTTTTGTATGGAGGTGGTATAACCCTTTTGTCTGCAGGCCTGTCTGTCATTCAGGCAGAACTGAGCTGCATCACAATTACGAAACGTTAACCGTGATAAATTCTACTTTTGCAACTTCTTATCAACAAACTGTTCAACTCGGCCAGAGACAACTGCACACTGCTATCTCCAAGGATATCAAACAGTATTAGCTTAGTCATTTTCAGCGCAGATCTGTGTACTACATTCAAAAACAACCCAAGCATACTTTCTAAAAAGAACTTACCGGTTTTCTCCTTCTGTCTCTCTATTCTTCATGGGCCAGTTTGTGCAACTGCTTCTCTGTTGTTGCTTTCATGTCTGCACCCAAAGCCAAAAACAAAACAACATCATTTATGGTGTCTTATAGAAACTGAAGTTGAAAGTATGAGATACTTTTTATTTGTATATTTACTTCTCTTCTTTTCTTCTGGTTCACATTGAATATAATTGCAAAATAGACTTTTCTTCTTTATTTATTGGACTTTTTTTTCTTTAACTTTTACTCAAATGTCTATTGATCAAAAGGCATCAATTCAGCCCATTAACCCTTTCAGGGACCAACCCATCAAAAGACAGTCGGAAAATTCCAATTTTTTGGAACTGAGATGTTTATTAACCCTTTTAACAAAATCCACAAAAAAATATCGCTTTATCATTTCATTCATGATGTATTTCTTGTATCACATTTGACATACTGGGCAGTTTTGTGAACTATTTTATCTATTAATTCAAGTTGTTTAGCAAATATGCATTCATTTCATGCAGAAAACTCTTATTTTAGATAAAAGAGTGACTATTTGTTATTCTTACAGCAACCTCTTGATGATCAAATAATATTTTTCTTAAAATATGTGAGTGGAGACATTTTCAAAAGAGCTAAAATACAACTGAAACTGACTGTAGGGGTATGACAATCCTCAAGGTGGTGGAATATGTTTTTAAAAATATTTTTAAAAGGTTGTTCAACAAATTATTTATCATGTTGATGAGGTAGATATCTTTGAACTCATGTTGCAAATCTGCAACGTCTGCCTTGAGAGGGTTAAGGCTTTACTCAGAACAAAACACTCATTTTTAAGTGTACTTTTTTAGTTTTAAACTGTGAAAACTTTATCCCAAAGAAACGGTCATTATGGTTCTGAATATTCATCTCTTGGGCCGTTTGTTTTCCCCGTCTCTAAATGACTTTGACTTTGCTTGGCTTTTGTCTTTCTCAGAGTGACAGTCGGGCGTGCCTCCGTGCATGCCTGATCAATTTAAGTTTTAAACTATATACGCCTCATTAATGTTGATTTCCGCAGACCTTCACTTAGGGACTGAGCTGACAATACGAGAAAATGTCATTAAGCTGCAGTAAAGCTCATAAATCTGTCTAACCATGTGGCTTACATTTATTTACAGCAAGGTTTAAATAGCAGGCTCTCTGTGTTGCTGTGTCGCTGTGCACCAAGCATTTTATATGATCACTATAAAAGCAGCATGTTCAATATAGTAAACAAATTGAATGAAAAACATCATATAAACAATAAACAAGCCTCATAAAAATCTCAAGGCAAGATCAGAGTAAATCCGTGTCCTTTTGGCTGTAAGACTTTAGGACAAAGACGGTACAGCTTGTTACATTTCCTCCCTCGTTTTTAAGTATTTCAGGGCTCCAAAGAGGTGGAAGAGCTGAATGTTCTTCGGCTTTCTCCAGTTTGTTCCCTTCTAACCTTGAAAGCCTCAGGAAAACTATTTCGAATTGAGAGTCTACAAGAGGAACGGTCAGGGCATTGCTTTCTCAAGAGCTGCTCGCACAAATTGATTTTCTAGTCTTTGCAGCAGTGACACGTAACTCAAGTGTTAAAAGGAGTGTAAATGAAACATGAGGGGGGAACAGGCTGGTGCTGGAGGGTTCAGTGACCTTGTCAGTGAAGACACGGCGTCTAAAGAGGATTTTTACCTCGCGACTGATGTATGCTCACGTTTCATGCAAAATCAGGGCAACAACATTTGGAAAACATTACTTAGAGGATTTAGAGGATTTTATTTTTTCCATTTGGGAAATCATTTGTTTTCGAGCAACAACAACTTTGACCTTTGTTTTAGAAAACTCAACAGGGGGCAATTCTTGGTAGGGGTGTTGGAAATGACTAATTCCTAAGACTGAAATCTCATATTCAGCCAGTTTGTCTGGAGGTAAGAAAACAGTTTAAACTGGCAAAAGTTATTCAGCACAACAAAACAGGTTATTAGAGGAAGCAACACCAGCAGACAACTTTTTCTCCATTTGCCAGATAAAAAAGCGAACAAATCACAAAGTCAAACATTACTCCAAGAGATTCCATTTTTCTACTGTGCTCGTTTACATCCAGGTGGTAGAGCAGTGGTTCCCAACCTTTTCCAACTCTGGGCCCACTTTTAAGTCTCAAATATGTCTATGGCCCACCTTAAACCCAATAAGTACTGAGGATATATGAATTACCTTGTTAAAGCTTGGTTTGTAACAAAGAGCAGATATAAAATCACTACCCTGAGTGTGATCAAAAAATATTATAAAACCCAAGATGTAACAAGTGGTCAATAATGTAACATGCTGAGCCAAAACATTGTGAATTTTTGCTCACAGTGAAACAACTCCTTCAATTTTCAGTCAGTAATTACATTTTGGGTTACACAACATTAGTTTTATGACATTTTGAGCTCAGTACTTTTGTTACATTTACTACAAATAAAAACATTTTGGGTTTTATTATATTTTTTAATCACATTTTAGGTTGTTGTTACATTTATGGTCATCTTACATATTGGGCTCCAACAAGCCTTGTAAGAGGACTTTTTTTGTATATAAACATTTGAACATGTTTAATATCCTTTAAAACATAACTAAGTTTTTGGGGCGCAGTTGGCCTAGTGGATATGGCCGCGCACCATAAGGCTTGCCCTCGAGCGGGTGGCCCGGGTTCGATTCCCGCCTGTGGCCTGTTTCCCGCACGTCATTCCCCATTCTCTCCCCCTTTCCTGCTCTATCCACTGTCCTCCTCTATCCAATTTAAGGCAGAAAAGCCCAAAAATATCCTTTAAAAAAAAAACATAACTGAGTTTTAACAGTGTGAGCATTGTTCTGTATGTTTGTATATGTATTTGTTGCACCACCTCCACAGCTTGATCATTTATAAAAGAGGGAGGGCGAGGGGAATAACTCCTTAAAGAGCTAGGAAAGAGCGTTTGCACCAAGAATTAAAATCTTGAAGGATGGGCCCATGCTGACAGTCGTTATCATTAAGAAGGGAGAATATGACTGAATTGTGAAAGACCTATATATTGAAGATTTTAAAAATGGTAATACGAACACCACAATTTTGAAAAACCTCAAATTTTGATAAGAAGTTTTTAAGCTCTCAGAAGGTGGTTTTTCAGAAGTTTCAATGTTGAAGTTTATCGCAAAAGTGCAATGGAAACAACTGTTTCGCAAAAACACATCAACGGACGTAAACAACAGACGCAACTCAGACCTGGATAGAGTCTGGAATAACTTCTCTCGGCCCCAATCCTCTCCCAGAAGCCCCTAGCACATGGCCGCTGCCACACATAAAGACGCTGGCATTCATATTTAAACGCCTGATACTTCTTAAATGATACTTCAGTTCTTAAAATGCTGTGATATCCATGGTTACCACTGGTTACAGTCCTCCTTCCTTGAACCTCAGGGGACAAGATTTAACTCTAGTTGCATGCAATTCTAGTCATAATGTAAAAATCGGCAATGCCCAATTGGACTTTAACGAAACTTCAGAAATGTCGCTTTCATTTTGCGAAAAACTGGTGATGCAACCCATGATAGCTTCAAGCAAATTAGGCCATGATGTCATGATGTAGCGACTTCTAGCACAACCCTAGTTTTGGTGCAATTAGCAAGGGTAACATTATTGAATCAGTTCATAGGCTCAACACGCACATCTCTAGTACTTATGGTACCATTTGATGTAAAACAATGTAATCCAAAAACAGCATTGAAATAAATTATAGATATGGCAGCTCTATCTTTCAGTGATTTTCTATATAGACTCAGCATCTCTCTTCACAGATCTGATGTGTTTCTGTTTTATCAAGTCGTAAAGCATGTATGAGTATGTATGATTTATTCAGGTTTGAACTGCACTCAGGCACAATGTGCTTTTATTCATCCAGAAACGCCCACTGCTAGTCATATCTCAGAGCTTAAGTGCATGCACGGAACTAAGAGTGCTTTTAATTCCCATGTTTGTTTCTCAGAGAGAAGGTTTACAATCACAGTTTAACCCCTGACCTCGTACAGCTAAAATTACCTAATGTCCAGCTGCATATAGAGGCAAATGAATCCCATGTTATGTCCAGATTATATGAGTAAAGGGAAAGCTTCATGGGGATTATGAGAAAGAGACACTTGCAAGGGGAAACACATGGGAGGAGTGGTAGGTCTCAGGCATCTGTGTGTTCATGCTAAGAGGCTTGTGATGACTTTCACATGTCAGTTGAAGCCCTCTCCGACTCGATTTCCATTCAGCCGTTTATTATGTTTTTCTGCCCTTTGGTCCGTAGAGTAAGTCTAGAAGTGAGTGGAAGTATTCGCAGGGAGTGAAATGCTAACAAATTAGAAAGTAGAGAAAAAACAACCCTGCAGGTTATTTTTTGTGTGTCACAACGATTAGAAGTCAACAGTGGTGCTCCCAGCATGCTGAGTAAATACGGCCCTCAGTCGGAGGCCCTTCCCCACGGATCAGCCAGTGTGAGAGCGGGGCAGCTAAGCACTCTCCTGCTGCAATTAAAGAACAGCCCATCAATAAATAATGAATGTCAAACCCAGCATGATGTTTGGCCCCGGTAAGGAGACTAGTACCCCACGTAGATTCATGGTCACAGCGGGGCAGGAAACAAGGGGTGTCGTGGTGGAAACAGGGATAGAGGAGAGACAAGAGGATGTGAGGAGGAACCTGCTGCAAATGTCACTCCATCCTTTTCAACACTTCTCAGAATGTGGCAGCGGACATTCAAGATGCATCAGCAGCTGTCGTCTCTTAAGCCGTCCGCTGACATTTGGGATTCTGGGCGGCTTGCCCTGTGCCGGCACAGGAAGTGGGACATGGGACAGGGGGTGTTCACTGTCAGCCAAGGGCGCAATGGAAGTGACGGCTCAGGAAGACTGTTCTAGCAACAGTAGCACCAGACAGTATTACTGTAACTTAACACAGTGTTTTCCACTTTAGGTGGGACTTGAACTCACACAACCCCTCTCATGACTTCAGGTTACAAATACTAAAGGAAAGGGCAAAGCATCTGAGAATGATTTGACGGACTAGCACCCATGAAGTGAATGAATAATGGACATGTGACCTCACAGTTTGTTGGCTGCAACTTTGAAGCCTTAGTTTTGGCATTTCGGTTGACTGGGCAAGTGGTTCGTTAGCACGGAGCAACATAAGCTGTGTCCCAGTTCATGAGCTGCATCTTTCCAAGGGTGAATCTCAAAACCACTCGGGTCACAGCAGCACTGTCATTTTAAAGGCTCTTTCAAGTTCAGTCAACATATGTGTCCTACTTTTCTGAGGTCTTAAAGGAGGCACTCCAATGCTCCAAAGAACTTCGTAGCCTGACATATCCATAGATTAATTGCATAACAGTTCAACCGGTATGGTGGACTGTAAAGTGGTTCGAGAGTAGTTTTCTTGTGAGTGACCAGAACCTGTACAGGTATATTGCAGTGTCTTCTTTGCATTGTTACGATTGTCTTTCTATGTAGATGTTTGTTTAGGGTGAAGTATGTAGGCGTAGTCAGCTTTAGATCATAACGTGATATTAAGCACATGTTTGAAGGTACATGTGAAAAAAGTTTGCGCTCTTCTTAAAGTGGAGCAAGTTACAGTTGATTTTTTGCTTACATGCAAAAGTTACAATTATAACTGCACATGCCGGTGAAATTTTCAATATGAGTTTTACACACAAAAAGTTTGGGAAATTTTATTGGCAATGTGATTTTAAGGACTCAAACTGAACTATAAAAAAATGTTTGTGAAATGTGTTAAAATGATTTTGTATTGACGTTGAAATTAATTACAGGCTATTTTGGGTAGTTTGCCTTCAAGTGTTTTGATGCTTGAGGACAAATAAAGATATAGCATCGTCCAGAGCTCTACATTGTGGTTATTGATGCAAGGGGGTTCTTCACTTTTTCATACAACACATTGGTTTTAATTCAATAGAATGGGCAAACAGGAAGAAAAAAAGGGCCTTAAAAGTTCCATCTAATAACTTAAGTTCATAAGTAAGTTTCATTACTCTGTCCAGTTTAGCTTACCCATCAAGGTTAGGTTTCCATGTGTCTCTGCGGATAGCTGGGATACTCAATTGGACTGTTTGAGTTTACATTGTAAGTAACTTAGCAACTTTGTCGCTATATATAGCAGGTTTCCAGACCCCTCTGGCAATAAATCTATTGACTTTTTCTGGAGTTTGGAGACTGATGTGAAAGCTCATATCAATCTTACTCTTCTCAACAAAGCAGCAGCTGCTGACGTGGGCCCCTTCCCATTCCAAAACACTCACAGGTGGACAAGTCCTCCTGACTACAGTAGTCCCTCTCATCTGCTGCCAGAACAAACGACTGTATGCAAAATGCTCCTGCACCCCTCTTTCAAGTCACTTTTGCCAGTCCTAAGCCCAGATGAAGCAGGAGGGTTGATATCATGACATTTTAAAAAACAATGACAGGAGAAAGTTCATTTGTGGTTTTAGTTATTAGCTCTATTCTTATTAACTGTGTTTTGGCACACTTTTTGTCTCTCATGATGTTATTCCTCTCTCCACGTGATGATGTCATTAAGCAACTTCTCAACTTGAGTATTTTCTGATCAACCCTTAACTTCTGTAATTGGGTCCTTTTTCTTTGATGAATAATCAAATGTAACGTGGATGTCGACAAAAAGCACCAAAAACACAAAGAGAAGTTGTAAAACTAAGGTAAGATATACTATCCCCTAATGTTTTCATGAATGAATAAATGAGCTACAGGTAACAGAAACATGTTGCGAATTTTATTATGTGAGGACTGGGTCTGTTTTTGAGCCAGCCTCTAGTGGCCAGTGGAGGAACTGCAGTTTCTGGCACTTAAGCACCGTTCTAACTTCTCAGCGTAAGAGGTTGCCACTTAGCAGCATCTTATATTTCATGTCCACAGATGGCATGTGGCCCCATAACTGTCTGAGCTCTGTTTACTATCTGCCAAAATCTGCAATACTGGTCTCACTCACTATCGCATGACTAACAGGCCTTCTAAAAACTGTGGGAAGGGTTTCTTGTTTTGCCAATTTTACCAGCTGGAGGAGAGTGAGAGTGAGTCACAGTTATTATTGTTTTAGGAGCTCTCAGAGTGTAGTCGAAGCCCACAATGGTCCTCGCTCACTGGGTAACATTGCTTCCTGCTCGGATCGACAATAAAAACATTCTGTCCACTTGGATCACGCAGTCTGTGTGCAAAACGCTGCTGACATGCAGTCTTTCATGTCAGATTTCTAAAAGTTCTGAGCCTGCAGCTACAAGAAAAGGAAGTGGGGGCGTAGGAGATCATTATAGAAACATTTTCTGCTCTCTTTTGACCTCGAGTTAAGCCGTGTGAGCGTTTTGTTTTTGCTTTACTGCAAAAGACTTTAAAATGTCTTGACTTAGGTGTCAAATTAAATCCTGTTAAAACCAGAGCAAACAAGCAAAGGAGCCATGGAGCCGTTGCCTTGCCAATTCCAGATGAGATGGAATTTTAAAGGCACGTATACACCCCGAAAGTGAGACAAAAAACAAAAATACGATTTGTTTTCAATGTCTAAATAGTTCCAAACATTGATTAGAAAAATGTCGTATTCTTCTCCCATGTCAACATTCTGAATGTCGTTTGAAATTCCACAGATTCTTAGTGCTGTTAATCAGGTTTATCTGAAAAATTTAAAAAGTCTCAGCTGTTTGCTAAGAAAAATTTAAATGAATATTTTTTATCTGCTTGTACATAAGTGTTTTATCAAATTTCAAAGACTAAAATCTTTGAAATCTTCTCATCCCACAAAACATTTCCTATGGGGTTCAAGTCAGGTGTTTAAAATGGCCACTGTAGGATATTTTAGGATATGGGCTTAGATTTGTGCCCACATAAACTGAAGTAGTGTTATTTTTTTGATTTAAAAAGTATAATCTGCTTTTAAAACCTCCAAAAGAAGGGCACTAAATTGTGTTTTAACCCGTCAAAGGGGCAGATTAGTGTGGCTTACTAACTAGGAGGGCACTTTAGTGTGTGTTTTGGCTCCCAAAAAGAAAGTTCAGCACATATTTTGGCTCCAAAGATGGTCCTTTGGTGAGCATTTTCAATAACTGGGCCACGATGGGGCCTCCCTGCCTGCTGTCTTACGTGTGAAGACCAGGGACTAAATAGTTAAGTTTTAATAGCATCATGGAGAGGATTTTTGTGAATCTGTGTTCGATAACTTGTCCTCACAGATGTAGATGATGCAATGGTTTTGCCACGCTGAACTGTAATTGAATTTTGTATTTCAGAATCTTAGAAATATAGGGTTAAATTTTCATATAGGTCCTTTACAACTTTAAGGCAAATACATCCATTTTCAGAAATTAAATTGAATTACATTTCTGTGCAATAGTTTCTATCCTTGTGCAATAACCCCCCTCCCACATCCCAGTTGCTACGATGTTTCTGTTTACAATTTTTATTTCTTTGTCTACACTGGTTGTTGTGTTTTCACTGTTTATTCTGCTGTTTACGTTCTGTTTTATTTATTTATTCATTCTCTATTGCACTCATCATTATTTAACTCTTGTTTTTTTAAGTTATATATACAATTTTTTAATTCTGGTACTGCTATTGTTATTGTTATCCAGAACCAAGCAGCCACATTTTGTTGCCAAATCTTGCTGTTGTGTTTTTTTGTGCAATGACAAAAAAGGGAGTCTTAATCTAAGTCTATCATTCCATTCAAATTCAGCACAATAATTTATATTCTGTCTCTGGAGGAACAAACCTCAGTTCCTAACAGGACTTATTCTCAAACCAAGCCTTGGAGGACTTAGAAGTTAGCCTTGACTCATTGTCCAAAATCTATCTTGTATGGTACACGTTGCAGGCTACCAGTGCAAGAAGAAGCAAAGCAGCCCCAGAGCATCACCAGGGCACCACCATGCTTCACTCTATGCAGGTTGTTCTTTTCCAGTTTTGTTTCACTGCTCCACAGAACAGAATCCAGAAAACTTCAGTGGCGTCTGTTCAAACTGTTTGTGCAAACTGGAGCCGACGTCATCTGCACAACATGTTGATGTACTTACATTTTTAATCACAGAATTTTAGGAGTCATCAGCTGCATAACACTTTTAGTCTCACTATAAACCAGGAGTGTCAAAAAATTGGAATAATTTTCCTCTATGTTCAGGTAGAGGAAAACTATTCACTACTTTCTTTCTCCACTTCCAAAGTTGAAGCACAACTGGGACTTTCCTCCAAAATGACCGAAGGCTAAACTTTGACTTTATTGCTTCCTGATGTCTGGTAATATTTTAAACTTATGACTGACATGATCTTATTTCCCTTCAGGAAAGGAATTAGGCTTCAGTTCATAATGTCCCGCTGCACATGATATGAGTGACATCCATCAGAGTCAAGTGATTCCCCCTGTCCAGATAGAAGCTATTATCCACGGCAGCACGATGAGGCAGCAGACACCCCTCTGACAAAAAAAATGAGTCGCAGTGAAACTTTGCCTCTGGTGTTTCTAATCCATTTTCTGTCACATAATTATCAGTCAAGTTTACAACCTGTAGAATAAAACCTTGCTCCTAATAAGAAACTAAATCTTTCAGCAGTCGCTCTGAAACAGCTTTAACAGAATTACAAACTCAGGTCAGGTTCAGAGACAATGTACCCTTCACTTTAAATCATGTCTGATGTCATTTTGAGTTTGTCCTGACCTCTGAGGTAACAAACATCAACGTCTGCAGTGCAATCAAACCAAAACATCAAAACACTGCCATCTTTGACCACTGAAAGCATGAAAAATAGAGCTGGTGGTCATACATAAAACACAGCATTCATTATTAGAACTCGGCAGCGTAAAGCATTGAAAATATGAAATATTAATATTTGTTTTACAGCCTCTAGAATAAAACAAATCTATATTTCATGCTTTGCTGTTTTCCTGATTGGTTTGTTCCATGGCTGACGGATCCATTTGCATAAGTTCATTGGACAACAGTTGAATTCAGAGCACAAGTTTTTTGTTCGGTAGGATTTCTGAGCTATTTCTTCAGTTTATGATTTGAGTTTGTGCTGAATTATAACCTAATTTCAGAGATTTTGGCAACAGTTAGAGCCGTGGAACACCAAGTTCCTCATGTGTGAAGTTTTTTGAGTAATTCCAGTGTTGTTTTCAAGCTATTTCCCTGACAGGCTGTTCCCAAATATGATGGAACTGAAATGCAAAACACAACAATGAAGAAAACACAATTAGAGGAAATAACTTTCTGCCTTTGTCGTGTATATAAATACTATTTTCTCTGTGGTTACGTGGCATCTTCTCCTCAACCTTTATGTTGTGGGTTTTTTTGTGTATTTTGTAATCTTTTTTGCCATTTCTGTTTTGTGATTTGTTGTTGGGTTTTGTGATTAGTTGCCATGTTTAATGATTTGTTTCAATATCTTGTTGCTGAGTTTTGTTGCTTGTTGACATGTTTTATTTGTCGCTGATACATTATTGTCCCGTTTGATGTTGTGTTGTTGTTTCTTGTGATTTGTTATGTGTTTTAAACTTCAGGATCACCGTAAAAAAATGATTATTTCACAGGCAAAAGGCCAAATCATGCAGTTTACTAAGTTTTATTTTTAGATAACAATTTGAATGTTTTGTGATTTTATTTTTTTCACAGGTTTCTTGGAAAGGAAATCTCCATTGGCAGTTGAAAAGCCCACATAACAGCATCGTTTTTCTTTCATTTTTATTTTTTTGTTTAACCTTATTTTACCAGGAATATTCCCATTGAGATACAAAATCTATTTCACAAGGGAGTCCTGGCCAAGGCAGCAGAATACAAGGTTTTTTTCACAGAGCAAAATAGAGTTACAAGTTATCAGTACATTAGTCAATAAATTATCAGCAGTAAAATGTCTACAAGCTCATCAGGTGATCTCTAATCCTAGTTTTGGAACAATACACATTAAAGATGATCTAGTTTTAGGTGAACTTGTAGCTCTGGGCAGTATAAGGGAGCAAAAACACTGAAAGTACTTGGATCAAAGACAGAGAGAGTCAGAGGCAGAACAAACAGATTCTGCCCATGAGACTGAAGGTTAGAGCTACTGACAACTTTAGGAGTCCGTAAGGAGAATAAATAAACTGGCGGATCATTAAGTACGGCCTCAAAAAGAACAATGTTCCAATGCTCTTTTCTTCTATTGTGTAAGGAAGGCAAAACTACTTTTTCCATACAAGACAAAGTGCAATGCAGTATGGGAAACTGAGTCCACCTGAGGTAGTTAGCAAATTAAGAATATCATCAGAATCAAGTCCAGATAAAAAGGTTGCTTGGATTACTTTTATTAAAGCTACAAATGAAAAATAGCCTTGACTAAAAGATAGATTTTCATTTCGGAGATAAGAGATATTCAAAAGTTGGGATCTTTTACTATCTTCGTAGACCTGGAGAAGTGCATCACCTTAGTTTTCTGGAAAGGTATTGAAAGCAGCTTGCAGATAATCAACTTTATAGGGTGTGATGGCCTCTGCCTTTTGTTCCTGGATAGTGTTTTCTAACCCTTCCTTATGTTGTTTTGAACAGGTGATTGGAAGCACTTCAGCATCATCATTTCTTTTATTCATCAAACTCATCTCATAGTGGTTATTTTTCCATTGGGCAATAAACTCTTACAAATTTGCTGCTAACTCCAGTGTCTGTTGCCTTTTTGTTGTGACCCTTGAGCCAGGTTGTGACAAATTGAGGGATTTTCAGGCCGCTCTGTTCCTTTTTTTAGCCACGTAATATATCAAATACTTGTGGGAAAGCTGTTACATTGGTGAGAAGTTGCACGTTTTGTTATTCCCAATTCTCATCACAGATACACATTTGTTTCGTTCTTTACTACGTTGGAAGGTCAAGTGATCGTTTCTACTTCGGTGTGTTTCAGTGGAAAGTTTAGTTACATCCCGGGGCAGCACTTATGGTTCCCTTGTTGTTTTTGTTTAGCTTAGCAGCAAGCAGTAGTTTGTGCACGCATTAGCATTTGTTTAGATTACATTGTTTTCGTCGGCTGAGACCAGGTAAGTTCAGTATTATGTTTACAACTTTGATCAGTGATTTGTTTGAATATTCGTTTGTTTGCTCACCCTGAGGGGAGAGATCTTCAGTCCTTGGATGCAGGTTTTGTTTACATGTGTGACAGGTGAGTCGGGTATCAGGTAGGGGTTCCCAAGTGCTTTGTTGGTGTGGAGTTTCCTCTTTGTAGCCGCGTCCCCATTCGGGTTAAACGAGTTCCCAGGGGTAATGTTGAGGTGAAGGTGGTGGAGGCTTTACCTGGGGGCTGTCTGTGGTTTCAGAAAGGTAGCTAGCTTGCTATTTGTTGGACTGACCCACCACTACTACCCTCATTAAGTTTAAAAGATTTATTAGATTAAGTGTATAGAATGGTGTCGTCCACATATAAATTGATCTTTGCATCTCAACACTTCTGAGGGTACAATTAAGTTTCCCTACAAATGCAAAAGTTTTGTTCGAATACAAGTCATTTATTTTGACTCTGTAAGGCCCTTCAGTGACCTTTGTGCCTCCACTGTCTGTCCAGACTTTGTCCAATGGGACGTGACGCCCGGCGTGTCCCTGTCAGCTGTCAGTGTTTTTTGTGTGCGTCAGGAGAGAGTGAAGCTTCACAAAGTGCATCACAGCTCTGTTTGCTGCGTTGATAGACAGCTGTAAACACCACCGAGCCGGGGAACCAGGGGGTGATGTGCGAACACGCACAGGCGTTTACAAAATACAGTCGAGATTCCTCTTCTATGATACCACTTTCCATATCTAAAAGACGCTTAAGTTTTGGTTTTTACTCATGACAAAGAGCAAAATCAGCCAAAAAATAAGAGATAGGACTTTGTTAAAAGAGGTGGACGGAATTAAAGCACACCAAAAGTTTCTCACAGGAGTTTTATCCTTTCACAATGTCAAGTATAATACGCTTTCAAAGTGAAATGTCATACTATGAAGAATGAGAAGGCTCAAGTCTTAATTATGAGCTATCGTCCTTAAGAAGAATGTGAAGAGTTCATTGAACTAAACCCTGGCAGCTACACAGGATGTCTTATTACTCTCTATAAAGCCAAAAGAAGGTCTCGTTCACGGCCAGCAAAGCCCAGCAATGTGTGACGAGGAGCCACATTAACCTAGTAGTAACATCCCTCTGCCTGGAGGATGAGCTCTGATTAACCATGGCCTTCTAACTGTGTCATCTCCCAGCATGGGAGAAAAAGAAGTGAGAAAATGAGGAAGTCAGGCAGAAAAACAAAAAAAAAAAAACAGAAGAGGAAATGTAAAAGGAAAGAAAAGGATGTAACGTTAAACCTCTGATGCAGAAATCTGTGACAACTCCCCTCGCTTTTTTCCACTCACGTTGTTCGCCACTTGATGAGGAGTGTGCCCTGTCAGCCCGGCACTCTCCCCTGACTTGTCAACTGCCAACGCACACCTCCCCAGCCGTGCCAACTGCCAGGGCAAATGAGATGGTCGGTTGATCTCGCGCAGGGTTTTTTGTTACCCTCGTGCAACGGAGAAGCTGCGCTGCTATCCCTCTCATCTGGGCTATTGAGGGAAGTGTTTATTTGGCAACCAGGGCTTTGCTCTGCCCTCAGATGCCTGAATTTGTGTGATTCTCTCACCACCAGATTTAGAAGCCATCTGTGTGGTGTCAGCAGCTCAGGCTGAACTGTTTTTGCCAAGTCATTGTTAGCACTGACAGCCTAGCAGGTTTAGTCGTCATGCTGTGGTTGACAAATCTGTTGCCGTCAATATTTAGTTTGCAATATGACAAAACACAGATTTTCAGAGGTTTTAAAAAAAGTCTTGCTGCTCTACTTTATGATATATCCGTATTATTAATGCTACATCATGCAAAACGGCTCAGGACACCGTCAACTAAACACTTACAAGCCTACAGAGACTATTCCTACACACTGGAGTATATCAGGTTATTATCATTTACAATATTAACGTGAGCTGACAGGAAAATTGCATCAATACCCTCTTGTGCTGTGATTAGGGAGCACTCGTCATCTTGTATTTGCTTTCAGGGTTTTCTGCTATTGAGTTCCTCCACGAGGGAGCCATGTACCTGTTCACTCAGGGGGAGCAGGAGCCGTCCTGTGTATGATTGTTGATATGTACTTTATCGACAGGAAAAAACAATAGAGACGACACAAAGCACTCTGTGTTCTCAGAGCCAGAGGATTCATCCCTGGTAGATGATGAAGAACAGTGTTAGAAATGGAAACTTCAAAGGTAAAATTATCCAAGGACAGAAGTAGCCTAAGGGGTGACCTGGAGAAAAAACTGCAAAGGTAAAAAAATATCTCTGAGACTACACCGCGGAGGAAAGTAAAGACTGCAAACTAGCAGAAGGAGATAGAAACACAAGAGTGGTGTTTGCTATTCAGGCACAGGTAACACTCACAAAGCTGGGGTACACAATCACAGAGGTGGTTCACATACGGGTGGAAAACTTCAGCACCACACATGTACATAAAATTCTAACTACAGAAGAGAGAATGGTGGACAAACAGGAGCTCGTAGTGAAAACACAGGCATTTATACAATTCATCACACATAAATCACTGTGATAACAATGTGATAATTCCTTGCGGCCACACTCGGAAAGGAGAGGAATGAGCAAAAAAATATGTTGTGAACAAATGCAGACTTCCTCCACTCTAGTTAAGTGCTCTGGTAGATATAATTTAAGACTTTTTAAGACCTTTTAATGCCACTTTGATTGAAATTTAAAACCAAAAACACTGTAAATGTGGTTAATGGTTGGGGGATTCTGCTGTATTACAACCCAATCATAACGTGTGTCAATCAGTGAGACCCATTTCAAACTCTCTGGTTAAAAACTGTAAGTACAAGCGCAGACTTAGTCACAGACTGGCAAACTAGGATGCAGACAAAAATGTACATAAGCAGCCTATAAGACAGTATCACCTCTACATCTCCTTGAAAAGTCCCGTGAAAAAAAGACAAACAATAAAACATTGACAAATCCCACCGTGACAGATTCAAGACTTTTGAGTAATTTATTTAAGACCAGCATACAACAGTAATGAATTAAAGACTTTTTAAGACTTTTCAAAGATGTGCTGAAACCCTGTGATTGTGCACGTCTGATATCCACGTGTCAGGTTCATGCAAAAATCATATTCTAGCCTTTAAACTTCCAGACTAAGTGGACAAAAATGAACCAAAAGTCGACCATGGCCTACTGCCTCAATCCAAACTTTCATCCTTACCTGAACCAACTACAGATGATTTGGTGCCCTAACTTCAAGTGGAAACCTCTAGGCTAAAAATATAAGCAATGCAAAAGTGCTCAAGACTTCCTTGAGTGATTGCTTGAGGCTGGCTCTGGTATAACCAGAAACCACATACACAGCCAAAAACCTGATTTTTACAGCAGAAGTTAACATGTTTACAGTCAAGTATAAAAAATGACTTCAGTCTGAACAGAGCGAATTGGCCAAATCAGAAGCAGAACTCAGCGGATTGACAGGCGAGCGCCCTATAGCTCAAAGACTGCTCCATTTCCAGTACGGCCCCTGCCAACGATTTGTTTCAAAAATCCACATCATATGGGGGCGGCTGTGGCTCAGTGGTAGAGTTGTAAGGTTTCTCGATCTAAGGTTTGTGGGTTTGATTCCAGCCTCTACAGTAGGGCTGAACAATTTATCCTTTTTTTGATCGAAATCGCAATTTCAGGCATCCTGATCATATGATGGCCAAAGCTGTGTTTTGTTTCCTGCTCCTGACTGACCCAGGATCAGTTGTGTCAGCTGTTTCACACACACCTGTCTTGAGTGTAAAACTGTTAGGAAAAATTCTTTTTCTTTGGGATTGTTGTTGATTGTATTTTATTTAACTTGACACAATTAAGGACATTTTGTGCTACATTATCTTCAAAAGTTATGAGTCAAGATGGCTTTTTCTGTTCTTCAGTTTTTAAAACTAAAAATACAATTTAAAAAGTCTGGTTTAGAAAAAGCAGGAATGGGTGTTAGGTTTTGAGAAGAGTCAAAATTCGACAACTTATCGAAAAATCTTATCTTTTTTTTTTTTTGGCCTCTGAATTTATTTCTCATAATTACGACTTAAATCTTAGAATTTGGACTTTCTATATCAAAATTTCAAATTTTAATTTCAAAAACTGCCTTTATTTCAAAACATAGACTTTTGATCTTAGACTTTTGTCATCTTAAAATTTTGACCTTAAATGAGAAAGTTCGGACTTTTTTCACATAATCTTAAACTGTTTTCGTAAACTTAAGAAGTTCCATCTCAAAATCTTGACTTTTTGTCTCAGAATTTTTTCTTTATTTCTCAACATTTTCACCCTTTATGTCAAAACATTGACCTTTCATTTACTGGTTGGAAATGAGTGTTACCTTCAGTTTTCATTTTCATCCTTGCATTAGAGTAAAAGCTTTTGATGTGTCAATGGTTTGATGAAATTTTCTGTCAAGTTCGTAAATGTCAATGTAAATTGTGAAAATTGCACTAAAGTTTTGATATAAAGAACAATTGAATTGAAATCACTGTATCTTCCAGAAAAATCGTAATTAGATCTTTTTCTAAAATCTTTCAGCCCTATTCTACAGCCACATGCTGAAGTGTCCTTGAGCAAGACACTGAACCCCAAATTGTTCCCACTGTTGTTCAGTGGAGTGTGGATGGGTATGAATGTGTTAGCCTCAACTGGTGGATCCCTGATTAGCAGTCTCTGCCATGGACAGGTGAAAGAGACTAGCAGTGGAAAGTGCTTTGAGTGGTTGGAAAGACTAGAAAAGCGCTATATAAGTACTGGTCATTTACCATTTACTTATTTGTAGCAGCACATTCAGTACAAACAATACTTTGGTTTTGTGGGCTTCTTGGAGAAAGCCCTGTGTTTGGCTTACTGTCCTTTTTTTCCAATAAAGTGCAAAAAAGGCAGTGCCGTCCTTGGAGAACAATACCACTAAAACTCTGACTAAGGCTTTTCAAGAAAGCTTTGATAGTTTCGCAACTCAACGTTCTCACAAAACGGTGCCAAAGTTGTTTGCAAGCTACATCTTCCTTGTCATGAAGACACATCATCAGTGATGTTTCTCAGAGTCATCAGGTGTTTCTGTTCCAGAACATCATCAAAATACCCTCGCTCATATTTGGGTAAATACGGACATTTCATTTGTGAGAAAAAGTTGCATTGGCCATGATGCTGGTTAGGTGACTGTTCTTTTCAACATTATCAGGAAAATACTGATTTAAAAAGAATTAATCCATTTTTTTTTGCAATTTGTGGAAACATTTCTTTAGACTCTGGTGCCTGTTTTGATTCCTTTTTACCACACGAGTTGATTCCAAATCAGTAATTCTCTGATTGTACCCAACACAGCTTTTATCTCTCAAGCGAGACGCATCATGAGTAACAATCAAAAAGAGATGATAGCAGACGACAGACTTCACTAAGTATAGGGACAAAACAACACTGAAATAGGATCGATCATAGGGAAGTTGTGCTGTGGATAAATATTGCAAAAGGTTTGATGAGAATTCAACATTTTGCAGAAAGTGGTGACTGCAGACTGACCTCAGACATATTAGCAGAGGGACTCAGCATGAATCTTCATCACAGTGAAAATTACATTTGGTACAATGTGATCAAAACCTGTGTTTGGTAACCCTCGCTCGGCCCGCCCACACTCTTCCCTCGGCCTCATCTAATCTTATTTATCTTCAGTGCAATCCCTTTAATTTTAAGACAGGAGGCTCAGTGACCAAGCTGCAGGGTCACATTATCATCAGTCATTCATTCTCTCTCTCTCTCTCTTTCTACTTACACACTCCTGGAGGGATACAGAGAGAGAGAGAGAGACACACACACACACACACAATAGATTTTCAGAGGAATCAAGGACAGGCTCTTCCACCCAGCAGCCCTCGGGCGCTGTGGGACGCTGCTAGTGGAAAGGGCAATGTGACTGGCTTTTTAAGAGATGTCTCTGTCTTTGCCATGGGTGTGTGCATGTTCCAGACAAATAAAGGAATATAAGTGCTGCTCATGACACCAGACGATACTCGGGGAGGCACAGATGGACCCAGGAGACTTATAAGATTACCAGAACATCTGTTTTTTTCATGCAGCTCTGGGGCTCGCAGCAGGAAGACCACTGCACTTATAGAAAGGTACAAACCGCTCAGGTGCAGAGTGGCAAAGTCGCAAAGAAAGCACAGAGATGATGGACATGCTGGCCATTAGTCTTGTATGTAACCTACAACACTCTTGAAAGTTCGGATAATTTTGACATTTTTTGCATGACTTTTTGATGAACTCCTGACTCGGCTACCTAAAAAGCTAAAGGCTGTAAGGCTAATGTTTGTAAAAAATTGAGATAAGCTACATTTGCATATCCAGTAGAATAATCTAACAGTGTCTGATGGGGGGTGGGGTGCTCTTTTTGGAAACAAAATATGTATAAAAGTGCCCTCTTGGATGTCAAAAAACACCCTGAAGTGCTTTCTTGGGATCCAAAACAAATGCCGAAGTGCCCCTCTTGTTGCAAACCACACTCAACTGCCCTTTTGACTGGTTTAAACATGATAAACTGCCCTCCAGGGAGCCAAAACACATGCTTAAGTGCAATCCTGAGAGCCAAACACATGAAAAATTTCGCTCTTGGGAGTCTGAATATGCTAAAGTGTCCTCTTTGGAGACAAAATGTACAAAAAAGTGTCCTTTTGGGAGGCAAAGCAAATACTGAAGTGCCCCTCTTGTTGCAAACTACACTTATGTGCCCCTTTCACTGATTAAACATGATAAACTGCCCACCAGAGAGCCAAAACACATGACTTAGTGCCATGTGGGAGCCAAACTTGCACGAAAGTGCTTTCTTGGGAGCCAAAACAAATGCTGAAGTGCCCTTCTTGTTGTAAACCACACTTATCTGCCCCTTTGGCAGGTTAAGACAAGAAAAACTACTCTCCAGGGAGCTAAAACACATGCCAAACTGTCTCCCAGGAGGCCAGAATACATGCTGAAGTGCCATCTTGGGAGCAAAAATACTAGCAAGTGCCCTTCTGAGAGCTAAGTGCATGCTTCTTGGGAGCCAAAGTATGCTGAAGTGCCCTCTTTGGAGACAAAATTTGAAATACAACGTCCCTTCAGGAGCCAAAACAAACACTGAAGTGTTTTTCTTGTTGCAAACCACACTTACCTGCACCTTTGGCAGGTTAAAACATAATATACTGCCCTCTTGAGAACCAAAACACATGCTAAACTGATCTTCAGGAGGCCAAAACACATGCTTGAGTTCCATCTTGGGGGCAAAAATAAACCTAAGTGCCCTCTTGAGAGCCAAACACATGCTAAAGTTTCCTCTTGTGAGCCAATATATGCTTAAGTGTTCTCTTTGGAGACCAAAATTAGGAATACTATCTCCCCTTGCGAGCCAAAACAAATACTGATGTGCTCTTCTTGTTGCAAACCACTCTATCCTGCACCTTTGGCAGGTTAAAACATGCTATACTGTCCTCTGTGGAGTCAAAACACATGCCAAAGCATCATCTTTGGGACCTACATGCGCACTGTTTATGCCATTTTTTCCTTTATCCCTGTCCTTCAAAATGTCTCTGTACGCCACTGGTCTCTGTTATTATGTTTATATCATCAATGGTTTCTTTATGCCTGTTTGGTTTATTTGATAGACTTGTGCACTTTAATGATCCTATATATTTCATTCTAGATTTAAACCAATAGAAACTTTTACTTTTTCATTCTTTGGTCAGGTTTCTTCTGAAAAACACACAAAAAAAGTTTAAAAATTCACTAAAAAATGAGATTCAGGTGTGTCGACGAAAATCCAAAACCATTACTTACTGCACAGGAGCAAAAACAGGACATTGCACGGCACAATGTGAAGACAAGACCAGAGGACGAGACAAAGTGAGGAAACAAAGAGACTGAATAGAAAATCAACACAGGTGTTAGATGAGACTCAGGTGAAACTAATGAGGGCAATTAAACAGGAGAGAAACACAAGGCCAGAGGGTAAAACTAGACCAGACACACAGGAAGCGAGAAGAAGAAAATAGAACAGCACAAGACAAGAAAGAAAGCTATTCGATTAAGACGGCTTCCTACAGTAAATAATGGTTACATGCTTTCATACAGCTGCAAACAACCTCATGCAGAATGTATGCGTGTGGCACATGTGATGCTGTGTTCATGCTATAGAAGAGGAAATGTAGAAATAACTGAGAGCTAAAGTGTAAGTGCATGGATGTGCATTAAGAAAAATATTTGCTTTTAAATTATTAAAATCTCAGCGTTTTTTATTCAGAATATAGAGAGCAGCAACCTTTCAGATTCCTGCAAAGGGAGGGATTTAACATATGGTCCATCTGTTTTACTCAGACCAGGGATCTGATGGGAAAGTGGGTCTAAAATCCTCCACGGATCATTCGCAACACGCTGCAGCAGAGAGAGAGAGTCCACTGTGAAGATGTCACACATTTAGTGCACTCTGTGATGGCAGACGTCCCCGGGGTTCAGGCACATGCAAAAATAGATCTGTTGATTGACGGGCGGAAACACAACCAGAGATTCTCATTGAGAGATGTAATTCACAATATCCGAGCAGCTGATGGCTCTGAATGTGGGTGAACATTAGTGAGCTTTATGTGCAAACACCGAATCTACAGTGGGCTGTGTCACATGTGTCTGTCAGAGTTCGTAAGGACACATAAACATGCAGAATGGATAGTAATCTGCTGATGCAGTGATGAGGAAGTCACATGAAGTCTAATGACCTTGTCAGCTGCCGGAGGGAGAGTTTGATTGACAGGTCTTTCTCTGTGACAGCTGCCTCCCAGACCCCGGCAGCTGCAGTCGAATCAAAGCACTCCTACACTGGAAAAGTAAATGTCTCAGCTTGTTACATCACCACCGAGAGGAGTTTGGAGGATGAAAGAACCGTCTTAGAATTAGTCAGGTCAAAAACTGAGATTAGGGAGATATCTGATTGGAGAGTATGATTTTTTAAGTGACAAAAAGATATCAATCGTCAATAATATCTTAGTTAAAATGTATCCAACCATCCAAAGATCTGCCTTCCTGCTGCAGTTTCCATTTTTCAAACCTCATCGAACTCATTGTCTTTGTTGTGAAGCATCACGTTTGTGTAGGTGTAGTTGTGGATCTATTAGTGCAGATTTTGTGCAGTTTTCCTAAAGTTATTTAAAAAAAAAGAAAAGGTCAAGTTGTTGATTATCAAATTGTTGGCACTAGTTACTAGAGTTACTTTCACTTTTGACACCTCAACACATTCAAATTCTGTTAGTCTCAAAAGTGTGTGGCCAGATTTAACGTTATTCTTAATGCAATTAAACTTGTATTAAAAAAAGAATCAACCAATGATGTTCAGAAGGTTAGCAAAAGTTGTTTACCATGCATGTGGCATCATTGTAGCTTCTATTAGACTTGCATGTAGTCTCAGAGACATCCCTCATTTTACTTTCTTATTTCATCTTTATTTTTGGACAACCTTCAGGTGTGTGGTACATTTTGCCTGGTAGCTTCCTAAAACAAATAAAAAGAAAAAAAAGACAAGTTTTGAAGTCCATCGATTACCATGGTCATTCTTAACCCTACAGCAGTGGTGTGCACAAGGTGGGGGCGTGTGTGGGGGTAATAGCCCCCCTCATGGCCCAATAGTTAGAGAATAATTGCTAAAATGCCCTCTTTGGAGAAAAAAGTTGTGCTGAAGTGCCTTCTTGGGAGCCTAAACATGCTCTTAAGTGTCCTACTGGTTGGTGAACCAAACTAATTTATCGCTTTGGCTGTGTAAAACATAATAAACCTTCATCCTGGGGGCCAAAACACATGCTACAATGCCTTCTCGGGCACCCAAACATGCAGTATAGTGCCACTTCAGGAGCCAAACTTGTGCTTAAGTGCCTTTTTGGAAGCCAAAACATACTCCACAGTACCATACCGGTTGGCAAATCACACTGAACTGCTTCTTTTGCCGCCCCATGCACCAAGCTTCGACAATCACTCAGCCTTGCTCCTATTTCCTTGTGTATTGTTGTAGAATTTAAGCCTCCACAAGGCCAAAACTGATATTTTTGTTTAGTTTGTATCGATAAATACTGGGAAAACTTTTTGAGCCATTCTGTTGACATATTACATTTAGCAGTAAAGACAAACAATTCAAGTCTGGAAGTCTTAAGTGACTTTTATCCATATTAGCAAATTTCCTGCAAAATGTTTTTCTATGCATAGAAAAATAAAGCTTAGTTCTACCTAGGCCTGTTGCAATAATCAATAAATCAATTAATTGCACCATAATTAAAAATGAGCTTCATAAGTTGCTGGGCTCGATAATTTTTATTCACCAAAGACACTGGATAATGAGTTATGTTTGCTGTATCACTGTGAGGTTTTTTTTCTTATCAGCAAACAGAGTCTATTTTACTTTTGGTTTTGTGGGGTTTTTACTCGAGTGCATTTTTTTGTTAACAGAGACTGACAGTCCATTTTATTTATAGTTTTTGGCTGTGTTGATTATTTATTTTGGATATTCACGATGTCTTTTTTTCACAATATAATTCCAACTTTAAATAGTCTTAAGAAATAAAAGGTTATTTATCTTTAAAAGGATGTACTTGCGCTATTACACAATTATTATTATTATATGAGTTGAAAATGGTATCAAAACGGCAATATTATTGTTTATCGCAATAATTTCTGGGACAATTCATCGTCCAGCAAAATTTGTTATCGTGACAGGTCTAGTTCTACCTACATTTGTCAAAAATTAGGGATGCATTGATATGATCCTGGTATCAGGTATTAGTTCGATACAGACTATAAAAGTTAGATCACACAACCATGACAAAGTGTTTTTATAGAATAGTTCTAGTCAACTCAGTTCTGTGTTTACAACAACCATGTTAGTGTTAATGTTGTAAACACTTGTTAGAGCTAGAATATCATGAAGGTAGGTAACTACAGCTGCCTACCAAACATTTACACATTTATAATGCCATTAAAATATAAATAAAATTACAAGGTTAAATATATAAATATGTCATTTTCTTCAACAAAGTTAGAAAAGCCTGAAGTTGCAGAAATATAACTCTCAATCCTACCCTTGTTTGAAGAAATAAAGGATTTTAAATTCATACTGGTATCACCCTGAATCAGTATCATAATTGTCTGATACCAAAGCTGATACCATATCAATCAAACATGTCTTGAGCAGAGATGCTGAGGAAGCTGTTGGCCCCTCCCCACCTGCTTCTTGCCAGTCAGCGCTCACGTCATCAAAAAAAAAAACCCAATGACTGTGATTTTTCATGTTATGACAGGCCAAAGACAAATAAGAGCCATTACATCAGCCAGAGGTCAGCTCCTCCCAGTCATATCTGCTCCATCTGAAGCCGGGGTGTTAGTTATGTCTTAACCCAGCCATGCATCATCAGCTTTGTTTTGATTCGACTCCACAGATCTGAAGCCGTTGCCCTTGAGTTCTGAGCGGTCTAATCTTCCAGTGCTTCACTTTTTGATGAAGGCGAGTAAGCAGAAATAATTTACCGAGATAGCTGCGGTATTTCCAAGCGCCAATCACAATGATTTCTCTCTTCTTTTTTTTTCTTTTTTTGCAGTTCCAAAGCTGTTTCCAACAACTTGGCACAAAACTGCTTTGTCATGTCCACAGCTGCACATCAGTGCTAATGTTTCCCTGGCACCAGCTCAGGAGGTCAAGAGGTCCAAGTGAGAGATGGTTTGAAATGATGACATCATTCGCTTGGAGCCACCAGGCAGCATGATGGCAGTGAGAGGGCATGCAGGGTGGCACTGCAGGGTGGAGGGACGAAAATAACACCAGTGTACATTTCTGCCTCTTTCTCTCCATCACGAACATGTTACGTTTCCCATCTCGTACGCTCTGGCGGTGGATGCTCAGCGTGAGCTCGCCAAATTTAATTCAGCAGTGTCCAAGGAATATGTTCTAATCCAAGGTTAACAGTGTTTGTGTTGGCACTTTATGAAATATGTGCGTCTGTTTCAAGTCCGTCCAAAGGAAAGGAGGACCAAATTAGACGGCACACTCTACGCCGGGGCATTCAGACAGACTGTATTATGTCATTCAAAGGCACATTAACTTTGAGGCAGCTAATGACAGAGACGGAGACACAGACGCACGGACAATTTCAATTGGTGCGAGTTGAAGCAGGTGGAGATAGTTGCCAAGGAGATAAGTCCTGTGAGCATGAGGTGTGACTCCTGCGTCACTGTTTTTTTTTCTTACTGTGAAGATTTCTTCCATCTCCTCAGTGTACCTCACCACTTCCTTCCTTCCTACCTTCTTACAACCTGCGGCGTCAGACATCATGTCCCCGGCGCTCCCAACACACCCTCACCTCCCTCACCCCGTCACCTCTCATCGAGGACACAGGCATCATTATTTATTTTTTTTAATTTCCCAAGATCAGCATCAAAGTCATGACTTCACATGTGATGAGTGGGGGGAAAATATATCCGACTGTCACCAAAGACACTCTACCCTCTTGTTCACAGCTAGTCAGCAAGTGTGAGGCACATGCCACTCTGAATATGCACACACACAAACACACACACGCACGAACACGAACAGGAGAAGAGCGGTGACATTTGAGCTTTGCATGGCATGCAAACATTTCCAGGTGATTGACGGATTCAGGGTGACTTTCAAAGATTGCACACCACCTCGATGAGCAATGAGCAGATGTGTAAATAAACTTTGTAAAGTAGAAACGGCCATCTACTTTTTGTCATGTGAACCTAGCTCAACAAAACTGGACGCAAACTTGGTTAATTCTTTTCAAATCTTGAATAAATGCATTTATTGATGCAATAAGTAAAAGCAGCACAACCTACGTGCATATGTGCATATGTCTTCTACCTCAGATACATGTGGAAAATTTGCTGAGTTTTAGAGGTGGCCCTTCAAGCAATAGTGGTATTATTCAGTAATGATGAAGTGAGATTTACTGATGTAGAGTAGAAAATACAAATTGACTGGCTAGTCTTGTTAGTCAAGGGTGGGTCAATGATGCATCTGAGTGAGCTCAGGCCCAGTATCTCCACCCATGATGCAATAAATTCATTTATATTGATGTCATGAATGAGTATATTATACAGATTATGCATGAGAATTTAAGCTAAAACACAATTCAATAGTCACTGGCATTGACCCTACAACTGTTGCTAATGCTTTATTCTTCTCTTACTATATGACGTCATCACCTTTCTTCTACTCCTGTTATGTAATGTGGTTAGCAAATAGCTTTAAGACACAGGCGCCATGTGGGGGAACACTGTATTGCAGCCAGGCAACCCTACACATCAAATTTTTGAATATAGTGAATATAATAATAGTACATATATGAATATTTGAAGCTTCGAAAGTAATGACTCGTCCCTAATACAAGAGGTAGCCCTCATTGCAGTGGCCTCTTGTTTGAAACCCAGCCACTGTTATTAGCCCGACTCTCTAATTCCTGTCTCTCTTCAGTTGTCCTATCTAATAAAGGTGAAAACACATAAAAAGTAACTTGACCTAACTGGATTATTTGTTTTCATGAACTCTGAGTAGATTTAAATGAGTATTTTATTCTAGCAAGTCTTACGTCTCCAAATACAATACACACAACTTCTATTTTTGCCTGAAGATGGAGCAATGATGCATCAATTTGCACGGAGCAGGTCAATCAAGACAGGGAAGTTGTGCACTGAGAATGTGTTAAAACTTCTGGTGGCTTTCAAAATGAAATAAATCATATTAAAACCAGATAAGGCTGGAGAGGTCTAGGCCGCGCGACAAGAGGTTCAAGTTCAGCCTATAACCACTTTCCCACATGTCACTCCCCACTCTTACCCTGTTTCCTGCACAATCCACTGTCCTCCTCTGTCACAATAAGGTCACGAAAAGCCAAAAAATATAATTAAAAAAAAAAAACAGATAAGGAGTCAACAGGTTTGAGATATAACAGCCAAACATGAACCAGGAGAGGATCATCGTTGGCGCAAAAAGTGCAGGAACTCTTCAGGTGACAGAGAAGAGAGCACACAGTCAAAATGCAATAATTCAAGATGAAATAAAAAGGCTATTTTTAAGGGACTTTCTGTAGAATCTGGGCTGCATGAGGTTGTTCCACATTTGGTTGTTGACAAATTCATGTTGCTAATTTTGTGCATCTACCCTTGAACACTGGCAGACCTCTAATCTATCATCAGATCTGCTTTACAAGAGTGCTACATCAAAAATGCCCTTCTTGATTTCTTCAAAACAAAGAGATGTTTGTGTAAAACTGCCTCACCAACCTTGACAGTAATATTACCTCAGACATGCAAGAGCGCTAAATATCTAAATCTTAAACTGCAGATGAGGCACATTATTAAGTGCTAGTTCAATTTGCAGCATCATAGTTTCATACAAAATGATGACCGACAACAAAAGAAGGGCTGATTGCAAACGCACAAACAAACACGGTGTCAGAAAATGTCAGGACACGTGTGACAAATACAGGACAGGAAACAAAGGACGGATGACACAGAGCGACGCAGCGGTTTGCCTCATTAGCAGTCATGTCGGTGAACTACACACAGACTGAGACCCCGAACACAACAGGACACAGAATCAAACCGACTAACCCTAAGCGCTCCTCCTCTAAAAGTCCTCCTGATCTGAACTCTGATGGAGGAAGAACTCAGCAGTGAGAGACAAATGTCCCCATCAATCCTCCTCCAATCTAATGGATGTCTCAGAGGGAGCCACAGCCAGAAGTTTTGCAATCACTCATGCCTCGCTCTCTTATCATTCACAACACCTTCCTGCCTGGAAAATGTCAGCGTGTTATAGCCTAACCACACTCCGCAGTGCATGTGTGTGATGTGTGTCGTAGCGTGTGAGCGAATGAGTGAGTGGGGGGCATTGAGACATCTGAGTGTGAGACGGATTGAAGCGCTGATGTGGAGGCAGCAGGAGAGCGAAGGGGGGGGGGGACAGCTACCGTGAAGCGTCTCTCTCTGCACGTATTAGTCAAAGCAATTCAATCTATCATCCTCCTCCCCCCTCTCCTCACCCCCTCTCCTCACCCCCCTCTGCTGGGCTGTCATTCTGCAGTGAGGAGAGTGATGGATGGACTCCACTCTCTTCACTCCAACTCCATGAAGGAAGCACTTCAGTGGAGACGCCCTGGACAAATATCCTGATTGTTTGTCTGCCTCAAACTGAAAATAAAACTCCTTTAATCTTAAGTCTCCTATTGTTTCAGGAGAAAAAGCAAAAACAGGGTACCTGAAGGTTTTGGCAAGTCAAATTTAAGACTTTTTAAGACCTTTTTAATACCACTTTGAATGAAATTTTAGACCAAAAACACATAAATATGGTTGATGGTTTGGGGATCCTGCTGCATTACGATCAGATCATAGCATGTGTCACTTAATGAGACTCTTTAGGTTTACTTTTTGACTGTTTGTTGAACATGGAGTTGCTCATTGGTTAATATCTGGATGTAAAAGTGCAAACAGTGACCCATAGTCATAAACTGCCTAGCTAGGATGCAGATAAATTATATGAGTAGCTTGTAAGACAGTTTTCACTCTTAATCTCCTTCACGAAAAGTCCCACAAAAAACAATTCCTGCCCTGACAAATTTATGACGTTTGGGTAAGTTATTTAAGAACAGAATATAACATTTTAATGAATTTAAGACTTTTTAGGGACGTGTAGGAGCCCTGAAAAATATGTTTATGTTCATTATAGTTCTTGCAAGTAACTTCAAGTTCAGTCTGGCTTTCGGACTCCAATGGCCCCATGAATAAAATCATCTTTCAGGGCTGGTTTGCAACAAACTGGTTGTATCTTTTTGGCATTATAACATATTTTGAAGGCCCCCGGATCATCGCTTTAAATCTAGATACCTTTTCTGAATCCTTAAATATGTTCCAGATTGAAAGTGTCTTAAAAAATATTGGCGAAATAAAACATGACACTTTGCCACAGGTCTTTTCCACTCTCTGCTCCCCACACCTCCTCTCTACCTTCAGCTGTCTCATCCAATAAAAGCCAAAATGACAAAAAAGTAACTTTTAGAGAAGATATCAGAGTCAGTTTCTGTCAAAGATCCTTTTAAGCTCATGTCAGGGGTTTGACCAGGTTAGGTTACAGATGACAGACTTTCCAATGAGGTGGGCAGTGAAACTAAGAATATGTTTATTCCATCATTGTGTTAACAATAAAAATATCCCTGTTTTAGTTATTTAAGGGTTTATCTTTTAAAATAAATACAGTAAATTTCTTGGGTAACACTTTATTTGAAGGGGTAACATAAGACTGATATGACATCTGTCATTAAGTTGAAGGAGGCTTCATGCATGTTTCTGAATGTTTTCATTAGGTGTCATAGGGGGAATTATGTCACCTTTAAGGAAAAGTTAACATTGTTTGAGGATGTCTTTGATATGACAAGTTGATATTTACAAAGACAACATAATCTGCTACAATTTTGCCAATAATTTCAAGTCGTTATATCAAAGTCATCCCCGAACAATGTTGACTTTGCATTACAGGTGACAGGTGTTTATGACAGTGTCGTGTCAGTCAGTGTATATCCCTTCAAATAAAGTGTTACCATTTCTTGTACTCAAATCTTACACTGGAATATAATTCTACACAATACTTAACCCATAGTTGTTCATTTTCAGGAATTTATGATGAATAAGGTTCTAAAAGGACATTTCTTTTGTCATTAAGCAGAATTAAGAGTGTCATTTTTGTCCATAGAGGGCGCCACAGAAGCAAAACCAGAAAGTTTCTCACAGCTGCTTTAAACAATTGCTCATAATCCGCTCTAAGTCTGCTAAGAGAAAAAAGACACGCAGAAATGAGACTCACTGAATATTTTGAACTTTTTATCACTGAACTCTGCGTCTGTTGGCCATGATTAAATGATGGCCAAACTGCAGTCTCTGATAGATAGCATCTCTCACCCTTCTCAGACTATTTACCTTTATTTCATGCTTAATAAGTGCATATTTTGTTACTCTTGATATACGTTTTTCACTTTACACTTCCTTGTTTGCTGCTGCAACTCTATCACTTTACCTGATGTGGGATTAATAAAAGTATCTTATCTAATCTAATGATCTTACGAGTGACCTTATGACCCCAGGCTGGTCTTCTCCACTGTATATGACGTTTTCCTTTTCCTATGAGGCAACTACTTGTTGGCATTATAAAATAAGAATCTGCATTAAACAATGATTTATTGGTCACACTGGTACACAAGACAGTTCACTTTTTAGATGACAAAAAAGTAAATTTGAACACTGAATTTGAATGTTTTTGCAGCTGATGATCAACAAGTAAAATTATTGGGATATGGATCATTTTTATTTGCTCTTTGCTTTTTGCAAAAGACAAAATGTCGATGTCAGTCTTCATTTTTTTTGACCCAAAAGCCAAACGTATCATATTTGATACAAAAGTTCAAATACTTTTATCTCATCGAAATGATAAGTAGTTTCTTCTAAAACCTGTTAGAAATATTTTTAAAAACCTATTCTACCACCTTGAGGATTGTCACATCACTACAGACAGCTGAAGTTGTGTTTTTTAAAATGTCTGCTCTCATGAAATGATCCATTCACAAATTTTCAGGAAGATAATTGCTTGATTTTCAAGAAGTTGCAGTAAGAACAACATCCAAATAGTTGCTTTGTTTTCTTAAATAAGTGTTTTCTGCATAAAATAAATGCATAGTTACTAAAAAAATTTAATAAAATAGTTTGCAAAATTGCCTAGTGTGTCAAATGTGATACAAGAAATATATTATGAATAAAATGATAAAGCAATATTTTTGTGTGGATTTTCTTAAAAGGGTTAATTAATATCTCAGTTTCATTAAAAATTGAATATTCAGACTATTTTTCGATAGATCTGGCTTTACAGGGTTAACGTTTTTTTTTTTTTAATTCATTTTCACACAACTTTGAAGATAAATGTCAAGGAGAGTGTGGACGCTGAATGAAACCCTGAGACGTCATCCTCCATCATTAGCAAATGTGACACTGCGACTCCTGTTTTAATAACGTCCCCCAATCAATCACCGGCTGTAGGAGCTGTAGTGATAACTGCCATGTAATGTCACCTGTGAGGAGATAAAAGGTGAGCTATGACCTCTCCTGGATTACAGACAGAGCCTGTAATCTGCAGAGACTGGAGGACACACCTCACTGCATCTTAAAACCTTCCTTCAGTGTCTCCACCTGAGCGGCGAGCAGACGGAGAGAGAAGATATTAACTCTGACATTTATCAGCCCGCCCTGACTGATGTCCCACCTGCCCCCTCTTTCTCCTTCAAGCCCAATTCCACTTTCATTTTGTTTGTTGACAAATTTCATCGACTCAGACAAGACAACGGGCGATAAGCTGCGAGGTTGTCTGTTTAAACCGTTCAGGTAGAAATGTTCACACTCCTCTCAGTCACTTGCTCTGAATGGAGGAAAATTGCAAGTTGGCGAGACAGGAGGGGACCTTGGAGGGAAATCTGTCCTTCGAAGCGTGACACTGGGTGACCATTTAGCCAACGCTGCCCCCCTGTGGACAGATATGGGGACTTTTTGCAAATGATCTGACTCTTTCACAGAGTTTTTTATGTTTCTCAAGATAATATTTACTGATTTTTCTATTTTTTGTGAAATATGTAAAGACGTTCTTTGGCTGCTTTATTAGGTGAATCCTTCTGGGGACATATCTGACATATTTTCACAAATCTAATGGGACATTTTAATGTTTTTGAAGGGTTTGGAATTACCGCTTGCAAGCAAATTGAATAAAGTTTTGCTGGTTTAAATTCATTGTGAAAATGTGTGCAAGAGTTTCCTCGCAATTTCTTGATTAATTGATTCCTCTCTTGCACACATTATCCCAAATCAGTCTTCAAGTTGAGGTTTTGTTGAGGTCTTGATTCTTAAATTGTTTAATATTTGAACACTTTTTCAGTTCATCTTCATGACAGTTCCAGATTTTACACAAGGAACTTGTCGTTTAGTGATGTGATGCTTTAGTAACAGATGGTAAAGTAAATGTCCCTAAAATCCATATTTCTACACACTGCATCTTTAAAAGACCATAACAACATTAAAAACGTCCTACACTTTTTGAATCAAACAAACATGTCACAGTCTGTTGCCATGTTTTTGAATAAGTTGATATCAATATTACTCCAACTTCAATCAAATAATACAGCCAATCAGCTTTCAGGTTTTTTGTTTTGTTTTGTTTTTTTGAGTGATACCTGGACTAGCCAATCAGATTTCAAGGAGGCCCTGAATGAGACCTGGGGTGCATAACGCCTTAAATTCACACCTTTAAAGCTGCCATTACAGTAGATTATCATTATATTCATCATGTTTATGTTCTGTAAATGTGTAGAGTCGTGTTTTCTGGGAAAAATCTCCTCGAGCTGTATTTTACACTGCAAAAGCTGAAATCTAAGCAAGTCATCATGTCTTATTTTTAGTAAAATTTGTCGTACTCTTCTTGATTTGAGCCACATTTACTAGACAAGGTCATAAAAATGTCTCATTTCAAGTTTTTTAAAGACAAAAATGAGGCATCAATTGCTTGTAACAAGTAAAAAAAAATCTGCAAATGGGATAAGATAAAAGGTTCTTGTTTTAAGACATCTTTCTAATTTCAAGAAACTTCCCGGGCAAATTTGTCTTATCCCATTGGCAGATTTTTTTGACTTGTTACAAGCAATTTACACCTCATTTTTGTCTTAAAAAAAACTTGAAATAAGACATTTTTGTGACCTGGTCTGGTGAATGTGGCTCAGATTAAGAACAATGAGACAATTTTTACTACAAATAAGACATAATGACTTGCTTAGATTTCAGTTTTTACAGTGTAGCCGTGAATCTTCCTAGTGAAAAACATTTAAAAAAGTATTTTTATGCTTTGTTTCTGTTATCATGTCCCCTATCATGAAGCATTAAAAAGTATAATAAAGAAACATACAGTCTTATTGATGATGTTTTCACTGCTGAAATGATCTAAAAATTCCTCACAGTGGCTTTAACGGAGTAATAATCACGTCTGGAGTCGTAAAAATGTTGTGTTTGGACGTACTGATATAGCTTCTCACTGCTGCCAGCTTCTCTTCGATCTTTTCTGAACCTGAGCCACACTGAAAGCTGCTTGAAGGACCTGATGTTCCTCAAGCTTCTCATCCAGGAAGGTGGACTTTGTTCAGAGGTTTAAAGAGGCCCGCAGGACAGATGGATCTTTGTTTCCCCATGAATCTGGCGAGCGTCCAGTGAGGAAAAATAACCTTGTCGATTCCCAGCTCCTAAGTGTTTGTCTGTTTTTCCAGGAAAGCAGCTGAGAGAAAAGCCTGGAGGCACTTTGTAAATCATCCCTGTTGGATTTCCTTCAACAAGACATGGGCTGCGTTTAAAGGGGGGAATCCCCACAACGGCGGAGCGGGAGACGGCTGCCAAACGAAAAATTCTGTTCCAGTTGAAAGCAGAGAGAAACAGCATCCTTTGTTGTTCTTCTCCTCTTTCAAGCAACAGTGCAAAATCCTGCAACTCAGCTCAGAGTCCTTCAACATTCACTGAAACGCGTTCATGTTTGAACCTTGGCTGAAAAGCTCTGGTAATGTGTTTCCTGTTAATGCAGCTGCATCGAGAAGGAAATTCTGTATCAGTTTCCAAAAAACAACACTCCTTTCATTCTTTACTGATGACATCCAGATCTATCTGCCTTTTATGGACACAATGTGAAGATTCAACGCAGCCATCGCTGAGCAGTTAAAGATGGATGGACTCAGATCCAAAACTTAATGAAAATAAGATCGACTATATTTGAGCAGAACCTGCTGCTTTTGGCCTTCAGCTCCTCAAACATGTCCATCCATCAAAAAGAAGTCTCTTAAGTGTAATAAACAGATTTCTTCTGTGGAAAGAAACGAAAAGAAAAATTGAGCCCTGCTTCTGTCCACATGACTTTCACAGGAGCATCCAGAACTTTATTGCACCCACACTTCACCTAAATTATCTGTATCTTCAGAAAAGTGAGGCCTGCAAGCAGTGGTGTGCACAGATGTTGAAGAAGGGCAGGGGCGAAAGTTAAAAAAGGCTCAAACTTTGGCGTATTTTGGCTTAAAAGAGGGCATTGTAGCAAACATTTTGGCAACAAGGAGGGTAGTTTATCATGTCTTAACCAGTCAAAGGTGCAGATTAGTGTGATTTGCCAACCAGGAGGGCACTCAAGCCTGTGTTTTGGCTCCATAAAAGCTACTGAAGCTCAAGTTTGGCTCCTAAGAGGGCACTTTAGTTAGCTTTTGACTCCTGTGAAGACACTTAAATGTATTTGGCTCTGAAGAAGACACTAAAGGAAATGTTTTGGAGACAAAGGGGGCGTTTTAGCATGTTTAGCTCTCCAAGAGGACCCTTAAGTGTATTTTGGCTCCCGGGAGGACACTTTAACACATGTTTTGGCTCCCAAAAAGGAACATTAGTGCAAGTTTGGCACCAAGTGGGATACTTTTATAACATTAAACATTTGGCTACTGAGCGGACACTTAAGCATGTTTTGGCTCCTAATAGAGCAGTTTATCATGTTTTAACCAGTCAGATAAGTGTTATTAGCCAGTCAGGAAGGGAAGTTTGGCGTTGGTTTTGGCTCCCAGGAAGGTACTTTAGCGCAAGTTCGGCACCAAGGAGGATACTTTTATAACACTAAACGTTTGGCTTCTGGGAGGACACCATGCATTTTGGCTCCAAAGAGGACGCTTAAGCATGTTTTGGCTCCCAAATGAGTACTTCAGTATATTCCAGCTGCAAAAAGGGTACTTAACCTCATGTTTTGGCTCCTAATAGGACAGTTTATCATGTTTTAACCAGTCTGATTAGTGTTATTAGCCAGCCAGGACGGGGACTTTGGCGTTGGTTTTGGCTCCTAGGAAGGTACTTTAGCTCAAGTTTGGCACCAAGTGGGCTACTTTTATATAACATTAAACATTTGGCTACTGAGAGGACACTCAGTATTTTGGCTTTGAAGAGAACACTTAAGCATGTTTTGGCTCCCAAATGAGCACTTCAGCATGGTTTGGCAGTAAAGAGGGCACTTAACCACATGTTTTGGCTCCTAAAAGAGCAGTTTATCATGTTTTAACCAGTCAGATACGTGTAATTTGCCAGCCAGGAAGGGAACTTTGGCGTTAGTTTTGGCTCCCACAAAGGTACTTTAGTGCAAGTTTGGCACCAAGGATGACACTTTTATAACATTAAACATTTGGCTCCTGAGAGGACACTTAGTATTTTGGCTTGGAAGAGAACACCCAAGCATGTTTTGGCTCCCAAATGAGCACTTCAGCATATTTTGTCCCCCAAGAGGACACGTAACCACATATTATGGCCCCTAATACAGCAGTTTATCATGTTTCAACCAGTCAGATTAGTGTTGTTTGCCAGCCAAGAAGGTAAGTTTGGCGTTAGTTTTGGCTCCCAGGGAGGTACTTTAGTGCAAGCTTGGCACCAGGGAGGCCACCTTAACAAGTGTTTGTCTCGTGAGAGGACGCTTTGGCATTCTTTGGCCCCCAAAAGGCCACTTTAGCAAATATTCTGGCTCCGAAAAGGTCACTTCAGTAAACACTTTGGCCCTTGAGAGGACACTGTAGTGTATTTTGGGGTCATAAAAGCACACTCTAGCATGCATTTGGCTCTCAGGGAGGGTAGCTTATCATGTATTAAGCAACCAAATTGCAAATTAGTATAATTCCCAAACTAACTTAAGCATTTTGGCTCCCAAAACAGTAGTTTAGCCCAAGTTTGGTTACAAGGAGGGAACTTTTGCACATGTTTGATTCCCAAAGGAGGGCATGCTTTGGCTACTTTGGCACACTTCTTTCAATAATTCGGCCACAACGGGGGACAACTGCCTACAGGGCCTCCAATTTGTGCAAAAAACTGGATCAATGTTTGAAATTTGTTGACTTGTTTTCCCTTCCCGTCAGCCCGACATGACTCATCCCTTCATTTCCCTCTCTGTTTTGGGAATTGAAAACAAATATTAGTTGATGAATTTTTATGCGGCCTAATATCCCAAACACAAGCGCGTAGTTGCATCTCTGGTTGCTAAAATTAAACCCCAAGTCCCAAAATGAATTACACATTTCTGACAGTGAAAACTGATTAAATTAAACCTGAGCCTGAGCTGTTTGCTGATTAAATTTCATCTCCTCCCTCGAACCACCTCTTCCATCACAAATCAGAGCTCGATCAGGAGCCGGCAGGTTTTTCAGCGCCGCAGCTGATTTCACTCACACGTTCATCCAGAGAGGGACGAGTAATCACTGAAATCTGCTGTTTCTGTGATTGGATGGTATAAAAACCTGTTGACGCTTGGCCCTGAATGACTCACCGTGATAAAAACCTGCAGGGGGAAAAAAAAAAACCCTCTGCATTTCAGCAAAATGTATCATAAAGAGCTTTCAGTTTAGTGGAGCAGAATGTGAATAAATGTTTCTAGTGTTGCAACAGCACCAGATTCTAACCTCAAGTGTCTCCATAGATTTGAGTTGATTTACATTTTTGACTTGGCATCTCTAAAGGAAATAGCGTCTGTGATAGGACTGTCTTTGCCCAATTTGTACAGTCCCAAAACAAGAAAACAACAAGTTTACATTTGCACAGTTGATTATTAAAAATCTTCAATGTGGAATTTCAAATCTCTCAATTTTTTGTCCCATTTCTGTCTCTATTTTTTGCATTTTGAAGCTCTACTCACAACCTTTTTATGACACAACAGTACAAAATGTCAATTTGTGCAATTTTTCAACTGGTCTTGACATTTTTTTGAGGGGTGTATTAGGTTATTTTGTAGATGGAAAATAATCAGAAACCAGGGAGATACCACCAGGACAAACTACTGCTTGATACATTACATCAAGACAAGGAAGAGCTAATATGAAGAGATATAAACACACTCCGAAAAAATCTGGAGGCGGGCTGATCAGAAGATTCTAGCCGATGAGAACAGCAGAAAAAAGATTTAGATCATCTTAGAATTTGGAATAAATGTGCACCTTCTGATATGTTTTCTTTCGCCGCAAACAAGAGCTGTACGCCAGAACAAAGGGCACAAGTATTTTACAATGATGCAGTATTTTAACCAGAAGATGGCGCTTTGCTACCTAAAGCATTATCATGACGACAAGAAGAGCAAACACAATCTCTTTCTACATATAAGCTGATATTTACTAATACTGGATTGAACTGCAAGTAGTTTTTTCTCTTTCCAAAGCATACTGGGATACAAAGGGATGTCACCTTTTGACGGTTTCCTACCATTATTAAACCAGGAAGCCAAGAAATATATGTTGTACGAAAGAAAATACATATTAAGGATTGCTGGTTTGGCTGAGAAAAACTTGATTCAATGCAACAAGTGACCAGCAGAGAGCAGAGGCCTAAAAGAGGGTGAAATGGTCACAAGTGCATCAAATATCATGTACTTGTCTTTACTAATCTGTGTGACCAGTAGCTTGCAGGATTAGAAAATACAAATGAAAAAAAAATGGTATTAGAAAGTAGGGCTGAAAGATTTATCGTTTTCTGATCGAAATCGCGATTTCAGACATCACGATCATGTGATGAAATTTTTTTTGCTCCTGACTGACTCAGGATCTTCAGTGTCAGCTGTTTCACACACACATGTTTAAGTATAAAACTCTTGAGAAAAATTCCTTTTTTTCCTTGGGATTGTTGAATCTTTTTTTCTTTTTATCGCTTATCAATTTTTTTTTTTTTTTATTGTTTTGTATTTTATCTTTTTTAACGTAAAACAGTTATTTTGCACTCAACTGTTTTTAGAAGTTAAGAGTCAAAGATGGCTTTTTTTTGTTCTTCAGTTGTTAAAACTAAAATGTGATTAAAAAGTCCAGTTAAAAAATAGCGTTTCACTAAGGGTTTTAAGAAAAGTCAAAATTTGGCGATTTATCTCAAAATCTTCTCTTTTTTTTCAAAATTTTGCCTTTTATCTATTAATGTTGTCTTAATTTCAAATGGTGTCGACTTAAATCTTATAATTTTGATTTTTTTATATCAAAATTTCCGTATTTTATCTCAAATGTTGCCTTAATTTCAAAATTTTGATGCTTAATCTCAAAAACTTGACTTTTTATCTAAGACATTTGCCTTTATCTTAAAATTTTTGACCCTTAATGTGAAAGATTAGACTTTTTTCACACAATGTTGGATTGAATACATAAAATTTGGAATTTTTTTAAATCTCAAAATATTGACTTTTTGTCTCAGAATTTTGTCTTCATTTTTCAAAATTTCCACTTTTCAACTTAAATATTGACCTTTATATCTAAAAGTTAACAATAATTCTTACCTTCATTTTTATCCTTGCATTATAGTAAAAACTTTTGATGTTTTGATGGTTTGATGTAATTCTCTGCCAGACATTGGGAAAACTTCACTAAAGCTTGATTTTAATAAAATTGTAAATTGAATTGAGATCGCAATATCTGCCAGAAAAATCGCAATTACATTTTTTTCTAGAATTGTTCAGCCCTACGAGAAAGGACTGCACAGTTGCACAGACGCACAGGAAGACAGTTGCAACTGTTTCCCTCTGATAGACACCCCCAAACAGACTGTGTCTTATTTAGTGGTGCAATCTATGAACTAGATTGCAAAGTGTTTTGTTTGTTGGAAGTTCAGTAGGGGTTTTCCTTTATACAGTCCATGATCCAGAATCATCAGATCTAGTGGCCAATCACTACTTTTACATTTTCTTCAGCTTTCTAACTGTCATCATGGAGACCTGTAGGGCCAGTTATAGTTTTTTTCCCCCATGATTGATTATGTAGTTTTATTTTTCTTCACTACTGTTGTTGTTGTTGCTGTCTAGTGTTTATAGCTTAGGACTGTGTACAGCACTTTGACCACACTGTTGCATTTTAAAGTGCTTTATAAATAAAGCTGAGTTGAGATGAGTTGAGTTGAGTTTAAGAATTGATTTGTTGTTTGCGCTTTTAACTACTACTTGAAAAAAAAAGCATAATCCTTCAGTTTTTGGGAAGATAGTATTTCCTTCTTTTAGATTAAATCCATTTTTCAAAATCTTCACGTTGCATTGAGATATGATTTGACCTAAAATCTGCAACCAGAGAGTAAAAGGCCAGATGTAGTGGGACATTTTGGCCTCTAGGTGGTGTTCTACATCCATTTTTCAAGCTCTGTGCTCTGTCATGATTTATATTTCAGGCTAAAAGTTTTCTCAAGTTTTAGAAAAGTATAATTTATAGACTGTGGGCTAATCAGTGTTGATTAATTCTGTCTTAATTTTCTGAGATTTTTGTCTTGATTTCACACACAATTATACAAATGTCTATGATTTACTGCTTCAGGTGTCGTTTCAATCACTTCCATGCCTCCCTCTCTGCGTTAAGGCGTTTGCCTCCCACCCTGCGTCTGACACTCTGCCCCCTCCTGCTGCAGGCAGAGATGGAGCTCAGCCTGGAGCCCACTGCGAGCGAGAGGGGAAAGTTATCCCCTTTGGTTCTGCCCGACATGATGTGGCATCTGTGGGTTGTGTAACTCAAGTGGAAAGGAATTAAAAGGGGGGGGAAAAAAGGGTTCAGGGACTCTAAAAGCAGTCACAGAGAGTTCACTTCTCTCTGTGTGTCAGAGAAAATGTTAAATCTGCACTTTGATGTTTGTGCTTTGCTGCCGGATTAATTTGAAGACAACAGTGGTATTATTCTCTAGAAAAAACTCGGTACAGCTCTGTCACTGTAGGTTTTAGAGATTATTTATGTGTTATGAGTGTGCCTTTGTTAATCAAAGTTAATCAGTAATCTGAATTTGGCTTTGGTGTTTAACTCTACTCATGTAAAGGTCATTAATCTCAGGCTCAGGTCACTGAGTTGCTGTAATCTGCAGGACATCTGGCTGTGTTTCAAGTTCAGTTAACGTATTTAATAACTCATCGGCTACTGTTAAACAGCGGCTAAAAGTAACATGGACTGCTGTCACACTAACAGAGCAGATCTCAACTAACATCAGTATTAATTAGTTAAAATAAGATGTAGTTTCCTGTTTTTGTTGTCTGTGAGTATCAACGTGTGGTAACAAAATATGGTATTGTTTTCTTTTCAGCATATTTGCTAAACCAGCCTAATGCTTTACAGATTAAAATATACCAACCGTTTACTAGAGAGTGATTTTGGGGCCAATTTACAGCTGTCACGAGCTAATCAAGTATATTTAAATGTGCAAAACCATTGGTATATTTACGTTACAGTCAAAGCAGCTTATATGGCAGTTTACCAGTTATTTGCTATTACTTAACAAGCTACAATAATGAAGTTAAGCCCCGTCTGGCTCCATTTTTGGACACCTATTTAAAAGTTATTTACTCCTAAATTCAATGGTTCATGTGGTGGAAATTCATATTAGTCTGTGTGAGGATATTTTTATTCTTCTTAGGGCCTGAAAAAATGTTATAAAAGCTTATAAACTATTAAGTATTCAGTGTTTAAATTGATTAAAGAGATTTAAAATGTTTTGCAAAGCATTAAAAAAAGATAATTCATGAAAATACAAAAAAAAAGAAAAGAAAGGAAGTCAGACAAAAAAAATTAGTCATATTTACATGAAGTTCACACTGTTTTATGCTGAATGCTCAGTTACAAATATTTGAAAAAAAAATTGAAACTTTTTTTTCATGTCTTAAGACAAATAAAAACACTCCAGGGAAAAATCCTGACACTGACTTTGATAATTCATGCATCAGAGGGTTAAAGTCAACTTAGCGAAAAAGGATCATTCGTATTGAATTCAATTTAGTCAGTTACTGTCTTTCCAAGTGACAAATTTCAATGTTTTCTGCCAAGTCCTGAATGTGCAGTTGATATATAGCTGTGTAGCTCTTTCTTGTACCATAATCACACCATAAGGAGTTTGTAGTCTCATTAACCATCTATACAGCAGTTCATTTTGTCACTTTTTCCCATAGTTGGCCCCATATTGGGTAGGAATGGGTAATGCTTGCATGAATTGTTGCTGCTACTGAAGTCTAACATAGGAAGCTCAATTGCAATCCAACTCCTGGTTGACAAAACTTATAAGCTTGGAAAACTCACTGCCACCCCTGTCCGACCTAAAACCGCTCAATATGGTAATGTTAGCATGTAGCTTTGGACCCTAAAGTAGGTGTGGGAGATTCCTTAGCAAATCAAAAACATTTTTAAGAAATGCATATTTCATCAATTATGGTAAAAAATAGGGGTTACATTTTATAACCCCTTATATTTTACTTCCATATTTCTGTTTATTAGACTCCTAAGGGTGATTAAAGCAGGATAACAATGGTAGCAGTAATGGCATGTTGATTTAGGGAACGCAGCAATTTATGAACTTAGGTAGTCTGATTTTATTGGCAGGCTTTTTTTGTTTATTTATGTCTGTTTTTGAATTGTCCGATTATCGTATTACCACAGCAGGTTACCGGTCAACAGTAGTGGTATCTTGGGAGTCAGAGGCTGAAGATTTTGGGTCTAGAGTTGGTAATCAGGTCATCAAAATTGTCATTTTGGTTTTAAATAAATCTGTTACCCCCTAAATCAGTGAGGTATTGCTAGCGGGTTGTCTAATCATTTCCCAAAGAGTATGACTTTTGTAGAGGGATAATTATGCAAGGATAAATATACACAGAGCGATGTTTTGAATTATAAAACTCAGTTTTGTCCATCCATTCATTTTCTTAACCGTCTATCCTGCTATTCAGCGTCGCGGGTGGCTGGAGCCTATCCCCGCTGTCATTGGGCGAGAGGCGGGGTACACCCTGGATTAGTCGCCAGTCAATCGCAGGGTTAACATAGAGACAAACAACCATTCACGCACACACTCACACCTACGGGCAATTTAGAATAATCAATTAAACTCAGTTTTGTTTGAAAGGATATTAAATAATTCAATCATTTACATATTGAAAAGAGTGTCTCCATATTCATGGGTTAGAGGTGAGTTGCAAACATTTTTGAGACTTAAAAGTGGGCACTGAGTTAGAAAAGGTTGGTAACCATTATTGTAGATTTTCACCTCTTCTTGTGTCCAAAGTTGTGGAGGAAAATGTAACAAATATGATCTTTATTTACTGCTGACATATGAGCTTACTGGACTAAACCAACTTCATCCAACTTGCAAGGTTGAATTCAACATTATTACAGTGTTCAAGCTTCCTGCCTGGTTATTTTCATACTTTCTGACAATAAAACTCATTGTGAAAATTGTAAAACGATTGAGCATTTCATCAAACTCTTGACCTGCAGCTTTTAGCGTCAAGATTCCCAGGGACTGAATTTGGATCCATTCCTCGTCATTATCATCTAACACAAAGCTGTTTTCTGTCCTTGACAAAAGCCTTCTGTCCAAAAGTTTCTTCAAGTCCTCTGCCAAGCCAGAGCAGTGTGAATCAAACATGGTTTTTATTTACAACCAAGGTCTCTGCACGGACCACGTTTACCTCTCAGGCTTATTTACTGTACCTGCTGGCCTGTATTAAGCAGGGCCTGATTCCAGTTAGACTTGGATGTAATTCAGAGTACGCAAAAGCACACACGTGGAGATTTCTTGGATGCATTAATTCATCAATCCAAGCACAGGGTCTTTTAGCAGTCTGTGCTGCATTAGCCACTGTCTCGTAACTCTCCTAAAAAACGGCTCCTGGGGTCCAACTTGTGAGCTTCTTGCCAATTAAGGGCAGCGGCAGGGTAAGCAGATCCGTTCCTCCCGCCCCCGGAGGAATCACTATGTCTTATTTCATTCTGATTCCACTTTCCATCATGTTTCTGGAGCGGGACATGATGGGAATGGTTTGTGACAGGTTTGACCTATTTGGAGGTCTTTCTGCACAACATGAACCGGTGAACTCTTCCACTCCCACTCGCTCGTTCACTTTGGCCTTAATGTCCTCGGTGGCCACATACAGTTTTTCATCTCACAGTTACCACTTTGCTAAATTTGCTGCAAACCTCCTGCATCTCGGCCAGTGTGAGGTGAATGGGGGCATTTGTTGAAGCCGCAGGAGGGAAATTAGAAGATACAGATACTTTTTACTGAACTTAAGTAACCTTTCAGGTAACTGAACACTGACTATGTACTTGTGTGTGAACTTTTTCCTTTGCCTGCTTTCACCTCGAATACTCGCACTCCCAAGTTTTTACCATTTAAAACAGTTATTTTCCTGTAACTTTAAGACCTTTGAGGAGAAAAACTGATGGTGCAATCAGTTTTTAAGGTCCCTCAGAGCAAAAATAAAGGTTTACACTCTCAGAAGCTCAATTTAGCTTGTGGAAGCGATAATATTTACCTTATTGTGGAGTCTTCTAGAAAATCTCAGTATTTGAACAATCATGTTGTGCTAGCATTATAGAAAATAAAAGGTTTTGTTTGCTCATGTAATTTGTGAATGTCCTGAAGTGGAATTAGTTTGGAAGTAAACTACATTCACTCTAATCCATGATCACTCTGGAGAACATCCACGTGGATCCAAAAATATGTATTCTGTCTAATTTTAATTTGTCTTTTGGTCTAAAGCTTGCAAAAACTAATGACCAGATAGTTGAGGATTAATAAAGCTTGGTTACAAACTTTTGGAACATTATGACACTTAAACATAGCTTTAAAGCAAAGCCATGACCTTTTTCAAATGTATAAAAAGTGACAAATTATGATGAAACTGTTCTAGTATTATAGCACATCTAAAAATGTCCCTTATATTTTGTTGTCTACATAGGTACAGATACTGAAAGGTTTTATTTAAAAATCTTCCTTCTCTATTCTTATACCTCTTTCCCTTTTAACATGTTACCTACTGAAAATAATATATTCTGTGCATCTTTTGTTATTATTGCTGTAACTGGTCTGAAAAATACCCTGTGTCTGAGAGCTTTGGCCCCTTGTTGCAGTGGTACGTACAGTTGTGCCTAAAAGTTTACACCCCCTACAGCAGAATTTTCTGATTTTTTGGTCTTTTCTCAAAAAATATGAATGATAACACAAAAACCTTTCTGTCACTCATGGTTAGAGGTTGTTTGAAGACATTTATTAACAAACAACTGTGTTTACTCTTTTTAAATCATAATGACAACAGAAACTTCAAAAATGACCCTGTTCATTTTTTTATACACACACCGATTACAAGCAAATAGATCACAGGTGAGGATGGTTACCTTTAGTAGATATTCAAACACATTTGTGTTCACTTTTGTGCATTTATCAGGACAAAACCACCAGAGTTGTGTAAACTTCTTAACAGGGTCATTTTTGAAGTTTCTGTTCTCATTATGATTTAAAAAGAGTTGTTGTTTTTTTTCAATGTCTTCACCCAACCTCTAACCATGAGTGATTGAACAGATTTTTTGTTATCATTCATATTTTCTGAGAAAAGACCAAAAAATCAGAAATTCTGCTGGGGGGTGTAAACTTTCAGGCACAAGTGTAAACATGATATTTTTTCAAATTTGGTGCATGATTATTGCCCTTGGCATGGTAGAATCAGCAGTTCAAAAGAAAGAAAAAAACACATTTTACCAATTTGATATCTTTTAGGAGTCAAGTGAGCACAGCTTCTCAGCTCTCTGTCAGCTAAAACATTGTTTTATCCAGGCAAAAACTTGAAGAGTTACAGCAATTTAGCGTCGTTGCGATGTTTCCGGTGTTTTGCTTTGCTCGTCTACATCACATTCTGGTGATAACAGTAATGAAGCATGCACCACTGGAAACTGCAAGTTCTCAGGTTTCCAAAGCCGTTTGAATTTTTCTGATTGAAAAATAGGCACTATAGCATCGGCGCTATCCCAGTAAGTAAAGGGTTAAGGACGCTTAAAATGATCCATATTTACTACAACATCTCTATTTGACTTTATTTGGTTTTATGGTACTCTTTGTTAGTAAATACTTCAACTGAGAAAGAAATCAAGAAAGAAAGTAAAATGGACAAATAGAACTACAACTTCTCTCTGCATGTTATATATGGACTGTTTGTACCGGTGTGCAGGAAATAGCCCACTCTTAAAAGTGTGTCTTGTACACCAAACATTACGGTAGAAGCCTTTAAAAACATAAAGCAGATGTTGGACTTAAAGGGTGAGACAGTAATGTTTCGAAGGTACATTCCCATGGTCCATCAGTGTATTCTATGAAGAACAGATGAAACATTAGGAAAATAACATCAAGTCATTCCCCATCCAACTGATTAGTTCATATAAAAGAATTTAATGTCCATTATTCCAATAATTCTAACTTCGAATTGCGTCTTTTAAGTAGTTTCCCATACAAATTCGGTATGTGTTCATCTGTCCAGTCATCCCTCAGGGATTAATGACGCACTGAGATTATCTACCTCTCCTTTCATCCATTCATCTCTACATCAGTTTGCAGGGAATTGAATTAGCTTCGCAAAGAAGCATCAGTTACTGTTACTGCATCTTCCTTTTGCCTGAAAGTCTAGTTTCTTTGAAGTCTTTTTATAAGGGTATCTGTTCTCCTAAAACACAGTTATCAACCTGATGGGCGGCTATCAAACCCAGAAACGTAATGCTGAACAGATATTTATCTTTTTTTTATTAGTGCAGTTTGGTATCACTCATTCTGGACGTTCTTGGATGCTGTCATTTATTCAAAGGTCATAAATCAAGACATTACCCCTCCTTTTGGAAATCTTTAGGTCAGAAATGGTCACCATCTCTCCTTTTTTTTCAGCATGACTTCATCTATTTTTGTCTTTTTAACTGCTTTTTAATTCATAACTGATCTCATCCAACAGACCATTCAATCACTTCACTTCTGGAAAAAGGGCTGCAGACCATCTGGACTCAGATCCATCGAGAAACTACTTATAAACATTTCCAACTGCTGACTTGATGTTTTATTAGAAAGTGGGAAACCAATAACTTTGTTATTATCGAGCCGCTCGTTTTGGGTTTGTTTGGTCCAGATGCTCCGCAGACATTTTTATTAAAGCTGCAGTAAAAGTGATGCGTAATGAGTAAGACCACCAATTATTTCACTTCTCACAGTGTCATGATGAAGTCCTGAAAGCATTTCCAAACAGTTTTTTTCCAACATCTCTACTTATTATAAAAGATATTGTTTGTCTTTTTGGCCTAAGAGGGAAATTTTGAAGAATCGAACCGTTATAAAACACTTTGAGGAATCCGGTTGGACAAACTTTAGAAAACAAATATTTTATTTTGAGAAGCAGAAACCGCATACGGCTGTCAGCTATAATTACACACTATAAAACTTTTAATGAAAGAAATTAAAGAGAGATTCATTGTTCCCCAGGATATTTCTCGGTTTGCTGGTAATGATATGCAGATGAAAACTTTTGAAGGAGCATGAAACGTCGCCAGTTTACAGATTTAATGTCAGATTTCCCAAGGAAATTTGTATGAACATAAACGATTGAGACTCTGTTTTGCCTTTTCATACGGATGTGGACAAACTTTTCATTTTGAAAATGAGGGGAAAAGAAGCCAACCCTATCTAAAAAATAGAAATGCTTCCAATAATTGCACCTCCTTATCAAAATCATCACAGCACAGCAAACCAAAGAGCATCACTGCAGCCTCATTATTTGACTCTCTGAGAGGTGCAATGACCTTAAAGTGAGTCACACATTTTGTTCCCCTTGGTTCAAGGCTGAGTCATTCCATTGCAAAATGTTTCCTGTCATGTGTTTCAATAAAACATTGAATCAGTCACGATCATTAGGGCTGAACGATTTTAGAAAAAGATCTAATTGCGATTTTTCAGGCAGATATAGCGATTTCAATTGGATTCATTCCTTGAAATCATTCTTTAGTGAAGTTTTCACAATGTACAGTCATCGCAGTGCATCCTCAGAGCATCATCTGCTCTGCTGAGAAGGTGATTGGCTGCAATCTACCATCTCACCACGACACGTGCACCTCCAGGACCCTCAGGCGTGCAGGTGAGATTGTAGCCAAGAACAGCTCCTTCCCCTCTGCTGTCAGCCTGATGAATAGTGCCCCTGCCCTCTGCTCTCCTCCCACATAACCCGGACATTCACCATGAGATTGATTTCTTTCCATGTGTTACGCCCCTGGACTTTAAATTGCACAGTTCCTACATTGCACTTTTGTACATTTTGTGTTTCGCAACTTTTATTGATTTTTTTTCTTATATTTTCATATCTTGATCTGTTTTTTTTTCCTATTCTGTTTCATTAATGTTATTGAAGTTACTTGCATGTATAAATGTTCTTGGCGATAACACCTCATTCTGATTCTGATTGCTGGCAAACAAGGTAAAAAGCAGTCACTGATAAAATAACACAATACTCAAAATAAAGAGACAAGAAAACAGCAAAAATAAGCTAGAAAATATTCCACTTATCTAAATATGTCTTGTTCAGTTGCATGCAACCTTGTGCAATAATGTTATATTTATATTAATGTTGTTTTTGTTCACTATCACTGTGCAATAACACTGTGTGCATACCTGTGTCGCTGAATATACACATTACATAGCTCTTTTTGTAAAAAATGCAGCCTTAGCTGGTCTAATTATGTAAAACAAAGCTATTTGTGTACAGGTGCTCTCTAAATGTGTGCAATCTGTGATCTTTGCAACCGTAACAGTATTAATTTCCCCATTATGGGATACATAAAGGGATTATCTTTTCTTATCTTATGTGAACCTACTAAGGTGGTCTTGTCTAATTAATTACCTGCAGCAGTTTCCATGCATCTTCACTGTAGTTTTAACACCAAGTTCCTCCGATAAACAGCTTCCAGGGGAATAAATGATGTGACCGACCATTTAGGGACTGCACACTGTGAAAAAAAAAAAAAAAGTTAAGTTAAACTCAGAATTGTACGACAGAGTATTAGGGCCACATGAAGATTTTTTTTTTGCCTTATATTTTACTACGAGAATAAAGTCGAAATTAATTATTTTACTACGAGATTCAAGTCAAAGTAAAGTCGTATCGGAAGTAGGTAAGGAAATATGATAACATGATGCTGATGTGCTAAAAGCTGAAGTATCTCCTTGTTTGTAAAACCCAAGTTTAAGTATAATTTGACGAAATGCTCCGTGGTCCTCATTTCCTCCTCCTCGTAAGCTGTCCTCGATTATATTTCGACTTTGTTCTCGTAGTAAATTACGTCACTATTTTTTAACTTTTAACTCGTAGTAAAAATAGCTAACTTTGACTTTAATCTCGTAGTAAAATATAAAGCAAAAAAAAAAAAAAATTCTCAATGTGGCCCTAATACTCTGTCACAGAATTGCAATATTTTTAATTCAAACAAAAAATTTGTACCAGTGGAATTTTAAATATTTTTTTATCAGCAGATAGTTGCCAGAAAATTAACAAGAAACAATGAATTACGTTCATTACCCCTTAGATGATTTTCTAGTGGCACAATTGTATCTTGTCTTTTGCTCGTGCACACATGTAGGTTACACCTGTGTCTCCACGCTCTGAGCCCCCCCCCTCTCGAGACCTCCTCCCTGCTCCAGGTGCATTCAAGAAACTGAGAGATTCTTCATCATGAAGCAGGAATTAGTTCAGGTCATTCAAGGAGAGAAGACGTGAACTATATGTGCAAACTACCGTGACGAGAGAGAGACATGGCGATTGTGTGAAGGACGATAAATCCTTTGAGTGTGTTCTGATGTTGACCTCTGCATCTTCTGAGAAAGCCGTAACCCAGACAGTCTCGAATCTTTAATTTGTTTATCATCATCAGGAGTAAAGTGGGCCACAGTGAGACGGTAGCAGGGCCTTAGTGATGGATTATAGAAGCGACAAATCCTTCTTTTCCCACTCAAACTGCAGCTAAAAGTCTTTGTTTACCTGCCTACACATCACAAACACACCATCATGGGATGTGTAAACAAATAAAAGTGTGAGTTTGGGTTTCAGCTTGTAAAGTACAGCAACTGTTTGACATGTACTCAGTCACATAACACTCTCAGAATCTCTTTTCCTTCCAGCGTTGGACGTTATGACCCTAAGAGCTCAGTAGTTCCCATGCTCAGACGTGCTGGGCCTGGAGTCATCAAGGTGTAGAAAAGTGGGAGACTCACGGGTGGTCAAGCCTAACAGCGGAGCTAGACCGGCTTTGGCATGCCTGCAGGGTTCCCCTCTCCTCCCCACTGAACTCTCAAACCCACCCCCCCCCCTCGTCCTCTCCGGCTCATGGGGTAAACCTTTTAACACACGCGCCAGTCTCCGCCGGGTCAGGCCCGGGTCTCCAGCCTTTCACACATCAGCTGCTAATGAGGTTTCAAAATCTCAGAGCAAGGTGAAGGCAGTCTGACCTCCACTCAAGAAAACCAAGCTGCTGAGAGACGGCAGCCCTGTTGGTCAAATCACTTCTGACATAAAACCACAGAACAATGCAGCAGCAGCAGCGGCGGTGGTGTGGCTCTGGAGAAACACTGAGAGAAGTGAAGCTCGCTCAAAGGCTCAGTCTGACCTAAAAAATGATCCGTTTTCTTTCTTGGTGAGTCAGATATGCTACATACTTTATGCAATGTGGATTTTATTAAAGGGGATGAAATCTGCAAATGTGTCTTGTATTAATGAAACTAAGATATTTGTCAACCTTACTTATTCTAACTTATAGCACTGTTTTCCTACAGTAGGCGAGGCTCAGCTTTTTTTTACGGATAATGCTAAAGAGTCGTACAGCAAGTGTTTTTGTTTTTTTCCTCAGAAAGCAGCAAAAAAAGTTGTTTGTTACTTGAAACTATTTATGGAAAGTCTAAAATATATGTACAGTAGTCCAGATCTTTTCTTGATTCAGAACACAAAAAAACCCCAATGTTTATGAATAATACAAATTCCCAAAGTCCTATATAAATACATATTTTCATTTTTACAAGGGCTGGGCAATTGATTGATTGCAAATTCAATTAATGCAATATGGCCTGCTTCAATATTCTAATCTTGGACTGTGCAAAATTTCTTTAATCTCAAATAAGTCCAAATGCCAGATAATATTATCTCTTTTGGGGGGGCTTATGTCTTGTGTTGAACAACCTTGAACTAAACCCTGCATGATCAAAAAGCCAAATTGTTGAAAACTACCTTTGCAAGAGCAACAATCTAAGTGGTGAAAAGTGGCAAAATTGGCAAGAAGCGGCCGAATTGCTAAGTTTAAGGTGGCAAAAATAGTCAAAAAGCGGTGAAAAACTTCGAAAAAACATATTATATTTCATGTTTTCTGGTTGTAAGAAGAAATCTTGCTTACACGATTCAGTTTGCTGTTGTAATTTTGTAAATTTCCTTATTTTTGGATGAATAGAGCATTTTCTTATCTTTTCAACATTTTATGCTCTGGAAAGACTATACAACTAAACTACGCTTAAATTTTCCATTATTAACCAAAAAGGTACAGATTTTTTTTTTTTTTTAAAAAGAGAAAATAACGTTTTTTTTGTTAAACTATGACAACAAAATACCAACAAATGCTGTTCTTTTTGCTACTTTTGTTTGATTTCTTTTCAATTTTAGGAAAAAAAATGATACATCTCAATAAACTTTAATTAATTCTAGAAACATTTTTCATCTTCATTCCTGTTTAAAACGGGAAATATTGGAGTTTATGTAAATTTGAGGCGTTTTTCACCTGCGTTTACAGTGAAATGTAGCCGTTACTGATGTGACGTTTACACTGAAACACAAATGACGCAGTTAGCTTCTGAATTAGCCTCGGTGCTTTTCTCTCATTTATCATGATTTACTCAACTGGGTGTAGTTTAGTTACAAGAAAGACTTAGACAAGGTGGCGTTTATTTGATTTTTTTAAATAATACACTTCAATTTTGTTGCTAATGAGGCTAAATCAGCTGTGGAGGTTTGACGGAAGCTATTAGCTTTAGCTTTAGCTGCTATTCCCTCCGCTAAGTTGATTAATTTAAACCCAGCTGAGTCAGATTTTGTTACATGGGAGGTTTTTTCTTACCGGGATGTTGGCTCTTTAGGTTTTAAAATACACACAGAGATGGAATAATGAACAATCCAGGTGTTTTTCTTGAGCAGCAGCTGCGGCTAACACCTTTGCTGTTACCTGGTTTGTTTCCTCAGGTGTAAACAATGCTGTGATCTTCAGACCTGTCAAGGTTGATTCAAGTCCACAAACTGTAGCAAAGTGGAATTAAAAATTCAGAAAAGCTGTTTTAACATGAATTATAAATTAAAGTTGCAGAAAATGTGTTTAAATCCTCAGCAATGAAGTCAAAAAGGTTAAATTAATACATTTTGGGGCAAAAATGACCTGAGTGCATATAAACAGAATGTTGCACTGACTTTAATGTCATTTTATTGAGGATTCCTGCACATCCTTGAAAAGTTTTTAAAAATGTCTTAAATTCATGTATCCAAAACTAAGGCCTTAAAAAGTCTTAAATTCATTCAAATGTTGTATTCAGGTCTTAAAGAAATCAATCAAAGGTCTTAAATTTGTCAGAGCAGAATTTGTTAATGTTTTTTTTTTTTTTAGAAGGAGATGTAGAGTGGATAATGTCTTACTAGCTGCTGAAATAAATTGTGCATCCAAGCTTGGCAGTCTGTAACAGATGGGTCACTGTTGGCACTTTTACATACAGTTGTTAACTAGAGAGCACTTAGTATCCCCTTTCGTTCAATAAAAGACAAAAAATTAAACTGACAAATGCTATGAATTGGTTGAAATACAGCAGGATCCCTCAGCCATCAACTATACTCATGGTGCTTTCGGTCTTAAAAACTCTTAAATTTGACTTGCTGAAATCTGCACAGACCCTGTTTTGAAATATATTAAATATAATGGCCACATAGCCATGTTAAATCAACATACAACCTTTATTCTCAAGTTGCCTCCAGAAAAATTGTCCCTTGAATTAAATGATTTAAAACAAAAGATGCTTTTTCAGGATGAACCACTTTAAGTACAAATACTTACATTTGAGTACTCAGTCACTGATACCAAGTACTGGCCCGAATACCCCATAACGTTTAAAAACTTTGAAATAAAACGCTAAAAGTATCTTTTATTTCCTCACCCTATTAAATAACACATGAAATGAAGACCATGATGCACCTGCATGATACTGACATTCTAACACTCGAAAGTCTTCTACCTGGGCGCCAATGACAAACCAACTCGCTTATAATGGTACAAGTACTTCAGCATGGTGTCACCTAAAAATCTTAATAATAGCAATGCAATGCTCAAATAAAGTAGACATACAAAAGAGTTGCTGAAAACCAACAGCATTTAAGGGCTAATTAAAATTAAATAAACCACACATCAACATTTTATAACAGATCTTATTTTTTTTATTGAGGAGAGTCAAGTTGGGCTTTCCATTTTTAGAAAATAAACCAATGACAATATTACAAATAATGAAATTGTTACATCATTCACAGGGTTACAGTCAATATACATTTATACAGAAATACAGAATCTCCCACATCAGTCACAGTGGTCTGAACCGGCACTGGGCTATAACGTGGGCTTTAAAGGAGCGGGGAACACTTGAAGATCCCCGTCTGTACTTAAGCCAACAGCCAGAGTGGTGGTGGGAGACGGAGAGGGGGAAACAGAGGGGAACACTGGGTCATTCAGGGGAATTCAGTGGTATGAAAGTTTGTCCAACAGAGGGAAAGACACAGGTTTTGCTCTGAGCGGCAGCAGCCAGTGTTTGTCCATCATCAGCCTCTGCCTGCTGCAGCTTTCAGACTCTCTGCTCCTGAAAAAAGTCCCTGCAGCATGCTACATTTGACCACCACAGCAGCAGAGGGCACTCTGGTGCTGTGAACCGCGTCCATTATACAGGAGCCATTTTCTGTCTCACACATCAGGAGGCAGACCTCTCTCACTCTGACCATGCTGAGGCTGGGCGGCGTTCAAACGCAGCCCGGTGGGTGCACGCTGGCACGGCTTGTGTTTATGCACACTCTCATGTAACAGTAACACTGACACTTAACGCTTTTCCTCCGTCCTTCAAAAAAAAAACTGGCACACAGTGAGGGCAGGAATGAGAGTGTGTGTTTCTTTTTTTTTTTGAATTTTGCTTCACAGACATAAGAGGAGAAAGTACAGTTTTGTTTTGCTGAAAAGTTGGAAGTAGTCAAACGTTGTGTGAAACCATTACGACCGTCACAAACCGCAATGCATCTCGTACAATTTCCAAAAGCTGTAAAAAAGTTCTTTAACTGGAGAGGCTGGAGTGTGTGGATGGCATATTTTTTGGTGCTGTAAAACTTCACAATAAAATCACATCTGAAAAATTCAATAGCACATTTTCTCTCTGGGAAATGAACTGACAAAACCGTTCTTAAAATGAGGGGAAGTGAAATAAAAGAAAGGGCACAAAGAACTTTCTGTAGGCCTATATACATTTTGAAAAGTGGATTTTTACTTTCAAGAGATTCAATATCCCTGCATTTAAGACTGCACTCATGTCCTGAAACACAAAAACTGAAATCCAAGCAAGTAATTGTGTCTTATTTTTAGTAAAAATTGTCTTACTAGTCTTGTTATGAGCCACATTCAACTGACTGGTACAGAAAAATGTCTCATTTCAAGTCATCTAAAGACAAGAAACTTTCTTCTTACTCCATTGACAGGTTTTTTTTGTCTTATTTAAAGCAATTCAGACCTCATTTTTGTCTTTAAATATTTTAGATTAAGACATTTTCTGGACTTGTCAGTTAATTGTGTCTCAAATCAAGAATAGTAAGACAGTTTTTATGAGAAATAAGACATGATTACTTGCTTATATTTCATTTTTTTAATACTGCACAGTCTTAGCCTATAATTTGACTCAGATTAAAAATTCAAATTGGGTGAAAATTTCTTGAACTCCATGAAAAATTAACTTGGCTTTTCTATATTAATAAATAATTGAGTTTTGAATGTCTGAGCTTTAATCACAGGCTTTTCTGTAAAGAAGCAGTCAGTGTGTGTTTTTGTTTTTTTTTTGTCTGAAACACTTGAAATACTCGACATAAGTGCATTAATTTCTTTCTCCCGCTCGGCTCAAGCTGCAACAATACGCCTCCTCTGTGCCGTGGAAATAAAAAGATACATAAATACTACATGCCGTGCTGAAAAACCCTCCAGATTTTATCAAAAGTCTTCTTTTAACACAACAAACTCCCTCCTTAACCCGAGTGGAGGAAGAGAATTGTTGGCAGGCAGACGGCGCAAACTGGATGCAACTTTAAGTCAACTTGGTTTTATGTCCCACAGTTAGTACGTCTGCCCACCCAGTTTTAGGTACTTCCTTGAATCCGAGTTCAAGGATAATTGCTCGATTAATAACTCAAACTCTTGGCAGTGTCTGTGGACAAGCGTCTGAACGAGCTTTAATGGGGCTGGAGCAGAAACTCACCAGCCTTGTGTAGACTTAAGATTAATTTCTGTAAGTGTTTTTCCTGACGAAGGAGTATTCTGCGCGCCGTGACGAGAGCCTCAGCCCCACATAAGACGTAAAACTGATGAGCTGTTAAGTATTAAGAAATGGAAAAGGGAAGACAGTGTAAAGCTTAGTTGAGAAAGCAAAACTGCACACTGGCATCAGCGGCATTTAGGTCACAGAGTCACTCCTCGTTCGTCTTTAAGCTCTGACTAACGGCTCATGATTCTCCTCTTGCAGTCTCATATGTTACAAAAAAATTTCTTTCTGATGTGTCAGAGCAGATGAAAATAACCAAAAGGGGGATTGTGAAGCAGAAAAATGAGATCTCTATCTCTGGAGAAGCGGGGTTATGGAGGGTCGGTGCACAAACTGAGATTTTTCTAACAAAAGTTTAATGTTGCAGGGGATTTGGTTCAGAAATGGAAGCGTTGTCCAGTCTGGAGGAATCTTTTTTTCTTAAGACAAGACAAGACACAACTGCTGCAGTGACGAGTGTCAGCCCGCCTGCTGCTGCTGCTGCTGATGCTTTGAAACCCGCCGAGACGAAACCAGACAACTGCAGAATCTCAGTGTGGTGAGATCAGTGAGAGCGGCAGACAGGTGGTGGACAGTGTGTGAATATGTGTGTGAATGTGTGTGTGTGCGATCAAGGGGAGCAGGAGGGAGAATCATTGCCCTGGACAGAGCGGTTGTGATCAGGGTGTGGACGCCCCGCTGAGACCGGGCGCATCTCACCGACGGCTCTCAGCTGGACGCCCCGTGTCTGCAGGAGCCTGGGAGGAGGAGGAGCTCTTCGCTGCTGGTATCACTTAATGTCTGTATATACAAACCCAACATCTCCAGGGGATCACTGCAATGCTACAAACTCCACGTTTCCACCCCCTGCAGACCTTACACATGCTTACTGACAGCAAAACAAACAATGATGGACAGCTCGATGATCTGGCACCAACATGTGTCATGATTTAAAGTTTTAGCACTGATGGAAGATCCAGAGTGGAGTCAAACAGACGACTCAGTGCAGGAAAAAAACAATATTCAATCTACTTTTCATACAGAAACTGCAAAAATATAACACGTTGCATTTTTCGCCTGATTGTAAAGTCCATTGATTCTTCTTTTTCGTACCCATATGTGTGTAAAAAAAATGTTTACTTTCAACATAAAATCTTCAGAAAGGAAAAAAAAAACTGGAAGAAGAAAGAGTGAATATAATGCAGCCACATTATACTCTCTGTAAAGTGTGTCAAATCCAAGCTCTCACCAAACAGAGTTGCAGTAATTGCAGCAAATCAAAGCACTGTGAAATTAAGCACTCACTCAGCATGCTATCAAACACGAGTCCCGACGCTTCAGGAGCCGACGCCGCTCTCTGCTGCGCGTGTGCAACATGTGCACGGAGGACGATGAACTGTTTGTTTGTCTGTGATGTAAACAGTAGAACCTGTTTCTTTTGGTGTGATCTGTGCAGGAAGTCGCTGTTCTATTTTTTTTTCACAGAGTAACGAAGTCAGTCAGCACTTCTCGTCTCCTATAAATCTTTTGGGGAGGTTTCTTCACAGGGAGGTGTGACCATGAGGAGAAATAAAAACAAAAACTTTCGCTCGTGGTGAGAGGAAGCATGGTGAGACGGAGTCTTCATCACAAAAATTCACACGATATAGAAAACTACTTGCAATGATGAAAAATTTCTTTCTTTCTGTCTTTAGCGTCGATTTCAGCGAATGCCAAAAAAGTCCATTACATGGTTTTTTAATTTACTTTCTCTCCTGGGGAAACAGATAAGAGTGCACGTCAGGTCCCTCGCTGTCCTCTGCACGCTGTTTCCTCACGATGTATGAAATTAGAGGATTTCCACGCCGTGTCTTTTTTTTTTCTTGCCCTTTTAAAGGGTAGCTTTCCTACTCAGTCCGTCTAGTGTACAACCTTATAATCATCTATAAATTTAGATAAACTCCTCCCACTTCCCTTCCCTTCCCTTCCCTCAGTTTCTGTTTTTTTTTTTTTACGTCTTTAAAAAATTCTTTACAAAATTATCAGAACAAACAAACCAAAAAATAAAAATTAAAGTTCAACATCAAATGAAAAGTTGGTGGAAGATTGAAGAATGTGTTGCTGGTCACTTCCGTGTTAGAGGGTCGGCTGCAGACCCCCCCCCCTCCTCCATGTACGGACTTCTGCTTCCACGACTCCCTCGAAGTTGATCCCCGAGGATGGAGGGAGGGAGAGTGAAAGGAGGAGAGGAGGAGAGGAGGGAAGTGGAGAAGGGGAACAGGGGATGAATGGTAGTCCGGAGAGGGAAGACCAGACACACTGTAACTGCGAGAAAAATAAAAAACCAAAAAAAAGATCCACTCCATCCTCAGCACACAGAGCCCTGCTTCCCCGACCGCCGTGTTTCTCCGCCGCCCCCCCCTCCCTCCTTCCTCTCTGCTCTGCTCGGAGGGTCAGACCTCCACAGACGTGATCTGGTTCATCTGTGCCCGCATCATCTGGACGCTGTTCAGGATCTTCTTTTGATGGCCCGCTAACGTCACTCCCACCCTCAGGATGTCACTGCAGGAGAGGGAAACAGATGTCACGTTAATGCCAGCAAATCTGTGTCTTTATCGAAAACACACACCACACAAAACTCAAAAAAAGGGAAAATGAGATGGGGGCAGAAAAGAGCTGAAAACTTACTCTGAAGATAAAAACTGATCAGACATGAAACATCGTCATCACGCTGATAAAAAAAAACTGTGTTGTATTGAGCTTTGAGGTCTAAAACATGAGTTGAGATTTGCACCACTAGAAAATGAATATGAATTAACCCTTTAACTACCCCACAAAGAATAAAGGAATAACATTATTAGTTTGCATTTCTTATTGCAATGGGTGTGCAATAACCACAATATTTTTTTTTAATTTATTTTTTCTTAACAAACCCTTTAGTTTTTAAAATATTGACCTCTACCCAGTGGCCGAAGTGTCACTTAGTGGTTGTGTCTGTTTGTCGATTCACACTGTGTTCAGTTCAACAAAGCGCATTACTGACAGGGAGCTGGAGTAACAAGACCAAGGAGTTCCCGCACTTCAAGGTCCATCGATAAGTCTCTCTTCATTCAAGGATTCAAGGAGTTTTATTGTCATTCAACCCATGTAAAACATGGGTGGGACGAAATTAGGTTACCCTGGTCCCGGAGCAAGCCCAATCATAGAAATGAGAATAATAAATAGATACAAATATACAATAAAAAAGAGAATAAAAGAAGAACACAATCAACTAGAGTTTTTAACAAATAGACAGAATAAAATAATAAACTGTGCAAAAATTGCAGTGTTCATTTGTGTTCATGTTGGGCTGTAAAACCTCAAACCTGCTGACTCCTGGTCAGGCATCGCTCATTATGTCCGTTGTTGTTGTTGTTTTTGTTGTCCAGCTGCCAATCTGGTTTCAACATAGTTTGTTTTATTTTGAAAGACACAGGCTCTTTTTAAGTGGTTTTCAACCGAACTGCAGCCGAACAGATTTAGTGTAAGTTGATACACTGACTTGAGCTGAAACTTATCCGATCCAGCGCCCTGACAGAGTGGAGCCGGACCGCAGACGCATCTGGTTTATTTCAGGCAACACTCGCACCCTATGTAAATTTAATTAGAGAAATCAGACATTTAATCTGCATAATTATTTCTTGATTTGCGCTTCAGAATTGTAAATAAAATGATTTAAAGGTACAAGGACCCAAGAAATACAAAAAGTTAAATTTTCAAATAGGTAAAATACATTTTCAAAGCAAGTAAATTCAGTTTTAGAACTTTAAATTCAATTTCAGATCATGCTCTTCAAATTCAGTGTCATAATTCAGTTTCTCTCACAATTAAGGCTCATGAAAGCAAAGAATAACGTTTAAAAAGCAGCCTAATGCAGTTTGATGTTGAGTAAGATGTTTATTTTACTCATGTTTTAAATTATGAGACCCAAATACCATCTAGTTGTTTAAAATTAAATGTAATTATTTCAACATTTCTTTATGTTAGTCTGCTCTAAACTCACTACATTATAGTAGGGGTGTCCAAACTCAGGCCCGGGGACCAATTGTGGCCCCTGGTCTATTTTTATGCGGCCCTAGCTTTTATCTTACAATTTATTGACTTTATAACTTTAATTAACAATGTTCTAATTGTTCACATTCACAGTTTCTGTCAGGTGCTTGAAAAAAAACTAAATATATATGATTATGTCTCACAAAGATCTGCACTATACATCGGCTACTTTTACAAAGCTAAAGCTTAGTGCAATATGCAAAAACTCAACAACTCTTACTTCTGACTTATTTTATCGTATTTAGTATGTTGTGCTTTGTGAGTATTTTTGAGTGAAAAAAAAGCCCATAGGAGGACACAAGACTAAATCATGTTTATAAAATGATGAAGAATGAAAACAGTTGATGCAAAAAATGGCAAGCATGTGGACTAAACTGAGAAAAATGTTTGTTTTTTTCAGAAATCACTAAAAAAAAGTAGTTTTTTGCCGGCCCTTGGTCATCTTCCCAGTATCCAATACAGACTTTTTTGAAAAACATCTGGACACCCCTGTGTTAGAGGTTATGTGAAAATCCTAAAATAATCTGCAGGTTTGACTCTGTATCAGCTCCAAACAGAGTCACAGTCACTTTTTCACCTGCCCTCTGAGCACCTTTTACCCTGATGAAGACTCCATACAGACTGGTTTTTATCCCTGATTAAAGAAAGGATCGTTATATAATCATAATTGAAGTGCTTCCTGAAACAGAAAAAAAAAATCCTGATTCCATTATAATTCATCCTGACAGTGCAGTCATTCCTCCGTTTTTATTTGACTGCTGAAAAGAGAAACACTTTGTGACTTTTATATCAAAAACAGTTTCTGCTTTCACATGTAAAGTTTCACTCATTTCTCTGACCAGACGTTGAAACGCTTCGCTCTGAATCCCTGTAGTTATCACATTTATTGTTCCAAGAAGTGAAGCTCAGCGTCTCTGCGGCTCGCTCTCTGTCTTCTGACTGTGTCGACAGGGAGATGATTTTTATCTCCTCGCTCTTAACGCGATTATACCCCAACTTTCAGGACCTCTCTGTGAATATTTTGGCTCGTCTCGCAGCGTGTCGTGACAATCCTTACGGCGAGGTCAAACAGAGGCTTCCTGTAGAAACACATGGCGGGGAAATAAAAAGGCGCTGGCTCTCGTGGCTGCGAGCTATTGTGCCTACTGCTCAGTCTTGTAACTGCAACATTACCATCTGCTAATTACATGCGGCGCACCTCGCAGGTTTTACGACGGGCCGCAGGCGGAGCGCGTGTTCGCTCAGGGAACGGTCAGGTGAAAAACTTTTTTATGTGTCATTACTTTCAGACTCCAGTGTGTTTCTGTGATTTATGCTGTTGGCTGATGTTCAGATCCACTTTAGCTGATTAATACAAAGGATTAACATTCATGTCTGTGTGACTTTAGAGAGTTTTTCTTAAATATATAGACACACAGGGAGCTACAGTCTCGCTCCGTGACCCTGTCGTCCAACTCTTTAATTGTTTGCTTTCTGTGAGCTGGTCTCTTTCAAAGCAGACTGAAGGAGTTGATGCAACGTCTTGTGGTTACTATGACGACTTTGTGTCATGTGATCAAGACATGTCCTTCTTTTTGGTCGCAAAATCATGTCCAGGGGGATTTGATAAAATTCCCCTGTATGTCCTGGTTTATCTCAGCTTCTTTTACACAACATTGATCTTTATAATAAAGTGCTACACTGGGTTAATGGCATTATTCTGATGCACCAACCTGTCAAGATTTATAATCCGCCAACATGGCCTTCATTTTCACTGTTATGCTGATGACATCCAGCTGTACATTTCCACCAAATCTGTAACCACAACAACCCACTCCACATTCACCAACTGTCTCACTGCAATAAAAATATGGATGGACCGGAATTACCTATCACTCAATAACAATAAGTCAGATCTCACACTGTTTTAATTGATGTATGCATTTATGTATTGCTTTTTAAATTGTAAAGTGTCTTTGAGTTTTGAAAAGCGCTATACAAATAAAATTAATTATTATTATTATTATTATTCTTATTAAGATGTTGAACATGCAGAAAAACGTGCTGCTGTGCTCTCAGACAGAAAATTCTGAAGTGGAAATGAAGTTTAAGTGACCGATGGAAGGCAACGTGTATTCGTGCTGAACGATACGGACAAAATTTCATATCTCGATATTAATGCCAGATATTCAGATATTGATACGATACAATATGACTCTGGGATCAGAGTTCAGAAAAATTAAAGCATCATAATATAACAGGATGTGGAAAGTGCGGTTAATTGATTAGAGCTCAACATTAACAGAAAGTCACCAATAATCATGTGACTGTCTGAGCTTTACATGCAGGGTGAGCTGGGAAAATCTACATCATTTATATCTTCAAATAATTGATATTGGGGTATTAAAATCGTGAATTTTCATGTCTTGATACCGATTACGATAATGCATCTTTCAGCCCTAACGTGTATCGTCTGCAAAGTTTTGTTCCAGCTGAAATTTTAAACATCTTAAAATCTAAACTAAACTTTAACTAAGATTTCAAAGCACTATTTTAAATTTTGCACAAAGAGAAATATATATACATATATTACTTTTTATCTAAGCAAGTGGTGAGGCAAAAGTATGGAAGCCCATTTCCGGCAGTTAAAAAAATAAGAATGAAAACTTGGCTTTGTTGAGATTTTTTTTTTTTCGGTTCATATTAAGTCAAAAGTAGAAGATAAAAAGTTGAAATTCTGAGATTAATAGGTCAAAATAAGAACTCCTGCACACTGGCCAAACTTCCAAAGCAATTTATTGCAATGTTTCGTCCGCAGACCTTTTTCAAGCAATAAATTTCTTTGGAAGTTTGGCCGGTGTGCGGCCGGTGTGCGGGAATTCTTCTTTTGTCATTTTAGATCAATTATCCTTGTCCGATGCGCCTGCCTGTGACGTAACTGTGCGAAGATTTTTGCTGTTTTTGGAGATAAAAAAAAGTCAAAATCCTGAGATTACCTGTCAAAACTCTGAGATATTAATTCAAAATTATGAGAAACAATCATCATTTTGGGATTAAAAATAAAAAATTCTGAGATATTAATTCAAACTTTTGAGAAACAATCATCATTTTGGGATTAAAAATAAAAAGTTTGAGATTAAAAAGTCAAAATTTTGATTTTATCTCATTGACTTGACTTCTTACCTCAAAAGTTCGGGTTAATGTTTGCAAGGAAAAAAAAATCTCAACAAATCTGATTTTTCATTTTTAAATTTCTAAATACATTATTTTTGTTTACATTATAGAAAATGTTTACTTCAGACAGAAAAAAAAGGGTTATAAATTTTTGTATCGGGTTATGAAGCTTCTTTATATTTAAATTTTTTACTTCCTGGTCCGCTGATGAACGCTGTCTTCGTCCAATCAGTGATGACCTGTGTCCCCCACCAGCACCTTCCTCCTCTGTTGGCTTAATGTCGTTGTGTAAAGGTATATGTAGTTGTTGTTGTGCTTTTTATTGTGGTTTGCACTTCAGGGCCACCATACTTCAGATGTATCATCTTAATATGAGCCACATTGGCCAGAAAAGTCCAGAAAAATGTCTTATCTCAGGATTTTTAAAGACAAAAATGACCATAGCACTACTTTCTAAGAGTATAAGAATCTACCAATGAGGTTAAAAATATATGAAGACACCTGGAAGGCATTTCTTTGACCGTATCAGACGTTTTTTTTACTGTGTCTAAGAAATTCTGGTTTCATTTCTGTCTTTTCATATCTTGTAAACTGATTTTTTTTCAGGTGAATGTTGCTCGTATTAATAATGTGGAGTTTGTGCTTTGGTCAGTCTGCTTCGAGCCTTTTAGACAGATTTCTTTATCAATGCATTTTGCCCTTGAACATTATGTGCTACTAAGAAAAAGAGAAGCAGAGCTCAAGGCCAAATTCCTCGACTGTCGTGGCTTTTTTTTACTCTACAAATCTGCGGAAACTGCTGCTTTCTATCCTGAAATAACAAGCTTTAACATCCACACTCTAACCCTCCTCATGTGGTCTCTTTCCTGAGAGCGGCAGAAATCATCGGCACTTACTCCATGGTCATCTGGGACACCACGTCGAACGTAGAAAAGTCAGCGTTGGCGAAGTTGTCTTTGTACTGGCCCATCTTGATGGCGTCCAGCCACTCGTCCACGGTGCTGAAGCTGGAGAAGTCGGGGATGCTCCGGTCCAGGAGAGGGAGGTGAACGCTGTGGGAGACGCAAAGAGGAGACATTAAGAGTAATGATGATAGAAAATGGCAGCTCTGTTCCCTGACAGCGTGGACCACCTGTGTTTCATTCAAACATGAGTTATTACATTACATAAGAGACTCCCCCAGGACTTATACGTGAACCAATATTTTCCAAACTGATTCTTCATAAAGTGAATTTTCCAAATGAAGTGATGGGCTTCAGGGAGCCAATATACCCACTCAGTGTCTGTGGAAAATCTGGCTCTGGGTCGTCCACACACCACAAATGAAAGTACAGACGGGGGGATAATGGAAATCAGTAAACCAAGCCGCTCAAAGGAAACTAACACCCAGAGCAGAAAGCATTTAACTTGTTTTGTTTTGCAAATCGCTAAAAAAAAAAAAAAAACCCGCTACAAACCAGGTTCCACCCGCAGCGTTTCGTGGGAAGGTTTTGATCTATCAAACCAAAAGGCTTTAATTTACATAACCACCCGGCGCCAGGAGAAACAAGAGACACTTGTGTTTGAAAGGAAAGTCAACCGTGCCACGGATGGCACTGCAGCAGGAGGATGAATTTCACGTTAAGACGAGGAAAACCAGAATAAGAGGAGAAATATTGTTCGAGATATTATTCACAACAATGTCACTTGATGCTGAAACCAAAGCTGAGTGTTGTGGGATGAATTCAGAGATGGAAATAAACCCACAATCAGATACCAGGCTCAGAGAATAACATTCATTCATCACTATTTATACCATCTGTTATGACTGCAGACAAAAGGAGCATCAGTCAAATATTTGGACAGTGATAATCCTGCAGACTCACCCTGAGGACAGCGGGGTCATGGCCTTCAGCGTGTTGGGGTTACGGATCATCTTGTCCAGGTTGTTGACGATCTGGCTGAACTTGGGCCTGTTGTTGCGGTCCTTCTGCCAACAGTCCAGCATGAGCTGGTGCAGCGCGCTGGGACAGTCCATGGGCGGGGGCAGCCGGTAGTCCTGCTCTATGGCGTTGATGACCTGCAGGGGGCGACACAGATCTCTGAGGGGTTAGATCAGAGCTGGATGGGGAGGGGGGATTGATGCATGACTGTGTTTTACACTGCAAAGAATCAGCCTCCAAAAACAAGACAAAAATAAAAAATGATTGTACTTTACTCAAACTAAGCAGCATTATCCGCCATCACAACAAGAAAATTTGCCTTGTTAAGACTTTCTAAAACAAGTAAAAACATCTTACATCAGTGCACCCAGAAATGCCTTAAAATTACACTGCAAAAAATGAGATCTAAGCAACTCATTATGTCTCATTTGTTGTGAAAATTGCATGAAGTCAGCTGTAGCCATTTAGATCATTGGTGAGACCTATTTATTACCATACGTCTTCATTCCGATTCCTTTGTGCACAACAGAAGAGGCACAATCCATGACTGGGAACTACAATTTAAAGATTTTTTGGCAAATTTTGGAAATCTAAGCAAGTCATTATGTCTAATTTGTCGTTCAATTGTCTCATTTTTCTTGATTTGAGCCACATTCACCAGAGCAGGTCATAAAAATGTCTTATCTCAAGTTTTTGCACACAAAAATAAGGTCTGAATTTTTGACTTGTTATAATTAAATTCAATTCAGATCCCATTTTTTGGCTTTAAATAACTTAAAATAAGACATTTTCCTGGACTTGTCAGTAGAATGTAGCTCATACCAAAAATAATAAGACAAATTTTACCAAAAATATGACAATGACTTGCTAATATTTCAGTTTTTGCATTGCATTATCTTGGAATAATGATACACCGGAAAAAAACACTCAAGTTCAGTTTTAAAAAGTAACACGTTAAAAAATAACACAAGATATTTTTGCTTGTAATAAGCAAAAAATGGCACAAGTGCCTCTGGAAAACTCTATTCTTCTCTTTTAGTGATTGTTTTTGGCTCTTATCATGACTTTTTAACAACTTCTTCACCCTCTAATGTGTTGTTTTAGATCTCCTGATAGAGTTTCCTCAGCTCGTCAGCAAAGTTTTTATATTTGCATTTTTATATTTGTGCCATATTTTCTCCATATCGCCCTCTAGTGGAGAACGTTTTTCTTGAAGCAGTTTGCTGATGTTAACTGCAGAAAACGGACCACACTGTGTGTCTTTTTTCTTGCAGACGCGCTGAAGTCAGGTGATACAGACGTAATAAGTTTAGCGAAAGTGAGCTGAAGTCATGTCTGATGCATGAAGTAATAATTGGCACTAATGTAATCTCTTTTGATGAACGTTAAACAACAGCATCTGTTCCCTCCACCAGCTGCTGAGCTCATTACTTTGTGTTCCCTCCAACAGTCAGACCTGTTCAATTATCTTTATTACTATAAATGTACAAATAAATATATCCCAGCACAAATCAGCACAATACTTCTCAAAGTGAGGAGTTGTTAAACAGCAGTTAGGTCATTACGAGCACAAACCTTATTCCAGGATTTTTTCCTGCCAGCGCTGACCTCATCTGTGGCCTTTACAAACTATTTAATGCTCTGACTCTCAGTGTAACGCCGCGTTAAAGCAGCGTCTGACTCAGGCCGGGGGCGTTGTTGGGGACAAAGAAGCGAGACAACCTGGAGGACACTTGTGACGAGGACGCACAATCTCCCCCCCCTCCCCACTCATTATCAGGGGCCATTAAAGGCGCTCCATTCAAACCCAGATTAATCTCATTCATGAGACCTCCGAACGAGGACCCCGATGGAGCAGAAACACTATCTGGAGCTGCTAATAAGATAACCAGTGAGCTCCTCGGTCCCTCTTAGCACATTAGTGTTCTCACTTTCAATTTGAAACTATTTTCATTATCTCTCTCCCCATAATTTGCTCTCTCCTCGGCTACCCAGAGGGAGACAGGAAATGGAGGCTCCAGTCAAGAGCAGGAACCGTCCGCCGAGCTCTGCCGTGCATTTCAAATGATCTGATTATGTCTCTGTGGTGACTGCAGGGGAATTTTCATATAAAACCCCTGAGTGAAAGCTGCTGTTAAGCTAAGAGAAAGCAGATACGATGACAAAATGAATCTCGGAGGAGTCTGAGGCTGTAATGAAACTCAGGAAGAGGAAAAAAAAAAAAGTGCACCTAGTGAGTGAGTGAGTGAGCTCTTTGTTTTTTAAAGAGTGTTTAAGAGGAGACTTCACTAAAGGCTCAGCTGAGGATTCTACAACAACTGAAGGGACGTTAAATACATACATCCTGATTGGTCATGTCCCAGTACGGCCTCTCTCCGTACGACATGACTTCCCACATCACGATCCCGTAGCTCCACACATCGCTGGCCGAGGTGAACTTCCTGTATTGGATGGCTTCGGGCGCAGTCCATCGGATAGGAATCTTCCCTCCCTGTGAAACACAAAGGGCACAACCTCAGCCGGTGGAAACCAGAGCGAAACCCGACCGTCACAGTGTCCTGGCTCCGGAGAGAGACACCGTTCACGGCAACAATACCCACGGTAACTCAAACTGGGCGGTGGGTATAACTAAACTCCTGGGAGCAATGTGTGGAACATGAAATACAAGAGGAGGAGAAGGAGGAGGAGGAGCAGGTGATTGACTGATAGGAGGAGCAGTGTTAAAGTGCACAGTAGTGTTGGTCAAACTGAGGTTAAATTAAAGAAAGTGACAGCACAGGATGAATGAAATCAACCACGACAGGTCAGATGTTGTCAGAAAAGCTAGAATCCAGATCTTTGATGGCGAGTTCCTCTCACCAGAGCGCTGGTGTACGTGGGGTCTGATGTGTCGTCTTCCAGGAAGCGTGACAGACCGAAGTCGGACACTTTGCACACCAGGTTGCTGTTGACCAGGATGTTACGCGCGGCGAGGTCGCGGTGCACGTAGTTCATGTCAGACAGATACTTCATCCCTGAGCCGATGCCGCGCAGCATGCCCACCAGCTGGATCACGGTGAACTGCCCGTCGTTTTGCTGCAAAACAGACACGTTCTGTTACAAAACATGAGCGTGCACAGTTCACATCTCACCCTTAAATAACTGATAGGATAACGAACTCACACACTATTGTGGTTTTTTGCTTATTTCCTCGTAATTTGGGGATTTTAACCCTCTGATGCATGAATTATGAAAGTCAGTGTCAGGATTTTTCCCTTGAGTGTTTTTATTTGTCTTAAGGCATGAAAAAAAACTTTTCCATTTTTTTTTTCAAATATTTGACTTTGAGCATTCAACAAAAAAAAGTATGAATTTGATGTAAATATAACGTTTTTTTGTTTGACTTCTTTTCTTTTTTTTGGTAATTTCATGAATAATCTTTTTGTAACACTTTGCGAAACATTTTAACTCTCTTTCATCCATTTTAACACTGAATAATTTGTAATTTATAAGCTTTTTCGCCCTCAAATGTCTATAAAAAATTCTAAAAATATAAATATCGTTGGAAAAAAAGTTGAAAACATTTTTTCAGGCCCTAAGAAGAATAAAAATATCTTGACACAGGCTTATATGAATTGAAGCATTGAATTTACGAGTAAATAAGTTTTAAATAGGTGTCTGCTGTAGTGACCACTATGCACCACACGGAGAAAGCATCATGTGATGAGAAAGAGAATAATGTCCTGGAATGAGCTGCATGACTTGACCGTTATTGATAGGCAGCGTGAAAGCTGGATGCCGACGGCCACGTCAGCTACGTAATAGCGTGACTTCGTAGCAGTAGGGCTGAACTATTTGCAAAAATAATCTAATTTGGATTATTTTTCCCCATATTGCAATTGTGATTTTTTTTTGTGTGACAATTTCTCCATCCTGTGGGTTTTTAAATAAACACAGTTTTGGAAATGAACATTGACATGAATTATGGCAAAACAACATCCTGTGACCACCTTTTGCCCATTGAAGTCACTTTTCCACTCTTCATCGGACATAAAAAACAAATAAGTATCAAGGAACAGAGCAGGTAGTTTCTTTTATTAAGGGCTCTAACATAGACGTTCACAAATTAAATAAGTTGTGTCCCTTTAACATAAATCTTGTGGGATATTTTGACAAGTTACATGTCCTGGGATTACTCCGACAGATGTTGACCTCACGATTTGAAACTCTGCCCACGTTTACCACTGACATCCATCATTTTAACTTCAAATTTGAACAATCAACATGAATACTTGACTTTTAAAAAGTCAAAAGTGCAATCTGATGAATTCTTTGTGAATATCAGATGTTTCTATCTCATCAGCATGATAAATAGTTTGTTTGAAACCCTGTTAAAAATATTTTTAAAATATATTCTACCACTTTGAGGATAGTCATATCACTACAGTCAGCTGAAGTTGCATTTTAGCTCTTTTTAAAATGTCTGCTCTCATGAAATCATCCACTCACATATTTTCAGAAAATCATTATTTGATTCTCAAGAGGTTGCAGTAAGAACAACATATAAATAGTTTCTCTTTTATCTAAGATAAGTGTTTTCTGCATGAAACAAATGCATATTTGCTGAAATTCCTGAATAGATGGATAAATTACTTTGCAAAACTGCCCAGTATTTCAAACGTGATGCAAGAAATATATCATGAATGAAATTATAAAGCAACATTTTTTGGTGGATTTTGTTAAAAGGGCTAATAAACATCTGTTCTAAAAAATTGGAATTTTCTGACTGTTTCTTAATGGGCTGGTCCTGAAAGGGTTAAAAGAGCGAAGTTGACTGTAAAGAGGACACTGAGCACTGACGAAGCTGGTTTTGTTTGTGCTAAGTCTTTGGACGAAAGTGTGGACAGTGAGTACAACTCTACCTGGTGTTTGGACACATGAGACTAAAACTCTTTAACTCCTTTTAAGGTTTTACCTAGAAAGCACAAATTTCACCATTTGAATCTCTGCCCCTGTTTACGACTCACATCCATCATTCTAATCTAATGTTTGTTGAAAAAAAAAAGTTCAAATTTTGAGAATCAACATGGAACATAATTGACTTTTAAAAAGTCAAAAGTGAAATCTGAAGAATAATTTGTGAATATCAGATGTTTGCAAAATCTCAAGTTGATACTGAATTAAGTTACATTATAGGTTTGTTGGTGCAGAATGACTGATGTCCCCTTTTTTCTTAAGCAGCTATTATTTAGGAGTTTTGCTAAATAATCCAGAGTGCTTCATAGAGAAATGTCCTGGTGATGAAAGTGCGTGCATACTGTAGCACGGTGAAGTCATTGTAAGTCTCTTTAATCACATCAAACTCAAACCACGGTGACTGGTTATATTTTACTTCAGCGTATATTATTTGACTCAGTTTCCTTTTTTTCTCCTGCTTTCACCTCATGTTATAAAACCTGGAGTTACAGTTCCAGAGTCACTCTCTACTCCTTTAATCTGATTATAATAATTGGATTCTGGCATGTTTATTTGTAACCCGACCCGTGTGTGTCTAACGTGGAGGAGTTACTTTGCAGTGTAAGTTTCTCTTTGGAGGACACTAACAGGGAGGGTTGTGCCTCTGCAGAGCGGGGTGGGGGGGGGGGTTAAGCCGGGGTCTTGCTGCCCCGTCTACAGCTGTTCCCCTCCTCGCTTTTCGGTGAGGGCTTTACCACATGCATGCAGAGCGTCTGGAGCGGCGGTGCAGCTGTGCCTCCAACTGCGCACACCTGCACTCTCCACCACCACCACCCACCACGCCGCCCGGAGAACAGAAGATTCCAGAGAAAAGGAGCATGGGAGCTATGGGACGGGTGAGGACAGACGGACAGTAAGGAGGGAGGGTGGGGGGGTTTGGAAGGACATGGGCACATTACCAGTCTGCATGACCGCTCCACTCGCCTATTTTCCTCTCAAACACTTTGCTGCTCATTAGCCCAGCGGATGCTTCTGGTTGCGTCAAGCTGCTCCTCCTCGTGTACCGCAGCAATTAAGCCGAATGCATAATTCATGAAAATCTTCTCAGATTTACACACTGCCACCTAATCTGTGTGCTGTGTTTGCATAAACTTTAATTGGGAAGATTCCTCCAAAGTCTTCAGGGTCAGTTATGTGGAAAAAATTACCAAGAGTTAAAGACCGCGTGGATCGAGACCTGGTATAATTTATTTATACAAAAATCTTTAACTTTCACACAGAGGAGTTTCCTTTTTAGAGCCAAGTAAAGCTCTGATTGATGTTTCCTCACTGCACCATTTCTCTTTGTGCCCTGCAACCATTTCTGGATTGAATTCAAAACTTCACCCTGGACGTTAAACCAGATCAGATGTGCAGAATATGAGAGTGTGAGTCCATTACAGACTGGAAGAGTGAAAAAATACGAATGGAAAAACGAACATAAGAATAAACAGACATCTGTGTTTGTGTTTGTGATATTATCTTGTTCATGTATCTTAGAAATCTACTGGTTTTGATTGCTACTGAAGCTCATAAAAACACATCCTTATTCGTTTCAGTCTGTTTTATTACAGCTGAGAACTTCTCAAACAGGCTTTTACCAAAATTAAAATAAATCTATGCAAAATGCTCTGTGAACATAGAGGTAATAAGCAAAATTTAGTGTGGATGTGCAGATAGGAAATGGATGAGTTGTCATCTGAATGGGTCCGTTTATATGTGGAGTTACATTAAGTTTCCAGTTTGGATTTTAGAAAAAAGCAGTTTAAAACATTATTGGTATCAGAGAAATGCAGAATGGAGGCAAAGTGGTGCAAATAAGTGTAAATCTTTGACAATCTGTTAAAAAGATGGCTGTGGAGGATGCAAAATCTCCACTGAGAAAAGTATTATTTTTTCATTTAAACAGCAAAAAGTACAAAGCAAACTCCCTCGTAATAAAATGTGTGAATAAAAAAAAGTAAGGGGGACTTGACCATACAGAAAAAAAGGAGACTATGAGATGAAAGTCAAAATTAAAAGATAAAAGTTGAACTGATGATAAACCAAGTCATGATCATGAGTTAAAAAACTGAATGACAAGACAGTAAGTCAAAATTTTGAGACGAATATGTCAGAAGTAATAAATGCTAAGACAAAACTGAGATTCTTATTCATTATTTTGAGATGAAAAGGTTAAACCTGAGAGATAAAAAGTTGAAGTTTTGACTTATTAGAATCACTGAGGTTTGACTGACAGGTGGAAAGGTTATGGCTGTTTGCCAAGACTTTTATTTCTCCCTTTAGCTTCAGCTCCTCAGTGATATAGAAATGAGAGGGCAGGAATATCACGGAAAAAGTGAAGACATAATACAAAAATACAAAATCTGGCCCAAAACTGGATTTTGTTTGAAAAAAGGGGACAACAAAAAGCAGTGACATGCAGAGAACTTTTGGAAGGCAGGGTAAAGGAGGACCACTGGAGAGGGCACTCAGTCTTTGAGAGACTTCAGACCTGCTTATATATTATTTTTAGTAATAGTCAGAACAGACTACGCAAATGGTGCATTTTATAGCTTATTAAAGAAAAACTTAAAACATCAGTTTTGAGTCTTAGCAGTTGTATTTTTTTACCAACCAGGAGGGCATATAGGCATGCATTTTTGTCACCCAAGAGTGTGTGTTTTGTCAACCAGAAGGCACATTTTATCACCCAAGAGGGCGTGTTCCTCCCTAAAGGACACTTTTGCAAGCGTTTGGCCATCAAGTGACCACTTAAGCATGTTTTTGGCTCACAAGAGGGCACTTGAGTTGGTTTTGGCTTCCAAAAGGACACTTAAGCCTGCATTTTTGGCTCCCAAGAAGGTACATTTTGGCACCTGAAATAACACTTGAGCATGCATTTTGACTCCTCAAGAGTGTACTTCCAAGGGTTTTGGCTTCTTAAATGACACTTAAGTTTGCGTGTTGGCTCCTAAGAGGACACTTTGGCATAAACCTGACCCCAAGAAGGCAGACTAATCTATGTGTTGGCTCCTAAGAGGACACCTTAGTATGAATTAAACTCCCAAGAAGCCTCTTTTGGCTCCCAAGAGGAAACTTTAGGGGGTTTTGGCTCCTAAGAAGACACTTAAGGGAGTAGTTTTGTTCCCTTGAACATGTGGTTTTTAACTTTTGAGCCCCCTCACCCCTCCTTTACCAAGGTGCTTGAGTGCTGAAACTCAAGTGTGGAAGTTACAATACTGGTCAGTGTTTCTTTTTTCCAGCAACATCATGTTTTTTCCAGCTGAACCAGAGGGGTGTCCCAGTATCAGAGGTTGAATCTGAGAAATAGAAGCTACTGAGACATCTCTGGTCCTGTCTGCAGGAAGCAGCAGGTGTGACGGTTGTTCAGCGGGCAGCACAGCTCACACCACAGTGACTGTTTTCACAAACCATCCACAACAATCACCTCAGAGACACAAACTGTGTTCAAAGCCTCTGACACTGCTGCTACTCCTGTTGTTTGGAGCACAACGAGCCGTCAGGTGTGTTTATCCAACATCTGCATGTGCACGAGACCAGATCCCACAGAGAAAAGACCAACTCTGAACTTACTAATGTCTCTGTATCATATTAAAAAAGAGAGAACTCATCACATCGTTTCAGGTCAGATTTAAAATAAACAGTTTCAGCTCATGCTAATCCAGTTTTCATAAATCAGAGAATCTGTTCAATCATCCATTAGTGATGATAAAAGCTTCCCAAACAGCCCTGCTGGAAAAAAAGTTTGTTTTTATTCCACAAACATCCAAAGACAGATGGTGAAGGGCTCTGTGACATCCCATCTAATATCCAGCCTCATTTTTTAACATCTGACATCTCATTTAAAGTCCTGCAAAGTATTTGAATTATTTATGGAGGTTGTAAATGGGAGAGCGTGGCCGGTGCGCCATAATATCCTCCTCTGGTTAGATTATGAAAATTAAAAATCCAGTGAACTTGTGAGCGCTGCATATTTCTTGTCAGGAGACTCAAGGGGAGAAAATGAGCGTGTGGTTCCTACAGCGAGTGCATCTAAATACAGAAGTGCATAATCAGCAGCGGGCAACATGTGAGGTGAATGTTAAAGCAGAAACAAGAGGAACTTCAAAGAAACCTTCTTTTTTTTTTTTTTTTTTTAATACCGCTTTGGTAATGTGTCGTTTACGCCCGCAGGAAAAACTTACAGGAGAGAGAGCTGAATAAATTCATAAAGAGATTATCTGTGAGTGTTTGTGGTGGGACAGGATTGCGTAAGGTGAAAAACACCTCTTCAGAAGTCACGGCTGACGCTAAAACCAGCCACACAGGAGTGAATATTCATGTTTATCTAAAGGCGGATTAAAGCGCAGGAGTATAAACCGCGTCAAAATTCAGGACAAGTATGTGTGTACATCCCAAGATTTCTGTGTGCAACAAGCTTTAAATCCTTGTTTGTCAGGTGTTTATAAACTTAAGCTAACTTGGACGGCGAGATTAATCCTTTTCACATAAATCACAAGAGTTTCAAGCTGCCACACGATCGTTTTCATGTTCAACTAAGTGGAATAAACAGTGTCACCGCAATCTGCAGGATATCCTGACCATTACCTGTCAGTTTTACTCTTAATTACTGCGTCTCAGGTGAGGAAAAAAGATGCTGCGTTTACACTTTGTCTGTTTTTCGTCTTGTCACTTCACTGAGATTAAACAGCGAACGGCAAAGTCAGCAGCTCCAATTAATCTTTTGCGATCATTGTGTCGTAACTTTTGTCAAAACAATGTAAAAGAAAAACAGGATTCAAGAAGCAACAGCTCAGGATTTGAGTGTCGAGCTGCCAACAAAAACACAGAGTTTAATCACTTTAACAGTGATGTCAGATATGATTTACTAGCTCTTTGTTTATATGAGGAGTTGTGCAACTTTTTTCAGTATATTACAACATCATTGACTTCAGGTAAAGCAGTGATTTATTATGATAAATGAGTTTTATTGGTTAGTTTCTTCTTTTATACTTCAAAACAACTGTCAGTTAAATAGTAGAGGTTGTTCACAGATTCTCAAAAGAAGAAATTATCTCTTTCATTTGAGGTCATGATATAAAGTATTTGTTTCCAGCACTAATTCACTTCATTTTAACCCTTTAACAACCCCACCAGGAAAAAAGGAATAGCAATAGAATAGAAATATTTTTTGAAAGTATTTCTTATTGCAACGGTGAGTAATGACCATCTAATCTTTTTTTTCCTGTCTTAAAAAAGACTTTCAATTTTTTAAATATTGACCTCAACCCAATGGCTGAAGTGTCTTTAAGTAATTTCTCATATATATCCAGGGAATTTAACTGTTTTGATTACACAATGTTATTTCAACCAAGGAAAATTTTGCATTTAACAAGGAAAAACTCCTTTTTATATGTTTTTCATCTTGACTAAAGTACAAAAAATAAAGTAGAGGGAGGCCCTGCATTTCCTTCCAGCAAATGCAGGATGTTAAAATGCTGAGCATTGCATTGCATTCTCACAATCATTTTCACTTGTGATTGAATGCTACTGTGCAAAACATTCATTTTGCATGAAAAAAACAACAAAAAGAACAAAGTACAGAACAAAAGCACGTGTGTATGCCTTAAATATGTCATCTCAACAACTCGACAGTGGTAGTGCAAAAAAAAAAAAAAAAATGTAGGCTCAAGATCCATTGCGTACTTTTACAAAAGAGAAGAGATGGCTAAATCAGTTTGAGTTAAGTTAGGGACTCCCCTTATTGAAATGTAGTAACTCAAAATGTGCTAAACCATTTGGTCGAGGAGGTAATTAAAGGGTTAAATCTTTCAATGCAACATTTACTGACCATAAAATTTAGTGCACCTTTTAAAAAACTCTTGACCCCCCAAGTATAATACAGGCCACCTGGATATTGTTCTGTTATTTAGTTTCTTTAGAGTCAGAAATCATTCATGCAAAGCTCATCTCTTCTCTCAGGAGTTTGAATTTTGCCTCTTGCCCAAATACTAGCAGAGTTACGGTAATGCATCAGTTACGGTAAAGCTTGAATCAATTGTTGCCTGATTGGAACATTGTTGCAGGTAGATTCCTATACAGCACCATAGGGAGAGTTGGAGAGTTCAAAAAAAGACATGAGACGACACAAGACTAGATTAAAGTTATGAAATTGTTTATGATAAGAAATATTTGGGGCTTAAAAAGTCTTTTCAGGTCAAAATAGTCTTTAGCTTTCATCTCTGCTTGCATCACAAAGGCTTCAGAAGTAGGAATTATTTTCTAAAGAAGGAATGAGGACAAATCTTATTGTTACAAATCAATGCATGGCTGACCAGGGCAGTGCATGATGGGATATGTAGTTAATCCTGCTTTCTTATTCTGGATTACATGCAGGGAATGATACGACAGAATAAAAGTCTCGTGACTCACTCTGAGGAAAGAATCCAGAGACCCGTTCTCCATGAACTCCGTCACGATCATGACCGGGCTGCTCTTGGTGACCACGCCCTCCAAGCGAATCACATTTGGATGATCAAACTGTCCCATGATGCTCGCCTCGCTGAGGAAATCTCGCCGTTGTTTCTCCGTGTAGCCGGACTTGAGGGTTTTAATGGCGACGAACATCTCCCTCTTTCCTGGGAGCTTCAGGTTCCCGCTGCACACCTCCCCAAACTCTCCTGTGGGGAGAGAAATCAGGGATAAGAGCCAGAATATGTAAATAATAAAGTTAAGTTTAATCTTTTTAAGTGATTCTGTGCACGTTTTTGTGAGCTTTTCTATTACCTGCACCAATGACCTGCTCGATCTTCACACAGGATATATCTATCTCCTTAGCGAACTCCCTCACAGCCTCGTTGGGGTCCTCATACGTGAACGGATCAATATAAATCTTCATTCCTGGAGTCACTTGGAAAAAGGAAAGAGAGGCTATAATATTTAATTCTTGAGGCCGCGCTCGCACTTCTGAGGGCTTCACAGTGGGACACATTAAAGATCAACTCTCTTTGAATTCATACATTCACATAAAAGTGAGCATCTTATTCATGCGAGACGTTCAGGGGATGAAGGTCAAGAGATGGAGGAGGTGGTGTAGTTACAGACGGTGGTTATGCTTTGTGCCTCATTGATGATGTGTGGAGTTAGTCAGACAGAGAGGACATGGTACTCCAAGTCTCCTCAGCTATGATAAGGCAGCTTAATATATATATCATCTCCACTGAGTCACCGTGCCATTAACACTCAGGAGAGAAACCCGCGTCCCATATCAGCACCGCCCAGCTCCACTCCAAGAAATAAATTGGCTCTCCTAAGCCCTGATGCCAGGTAAATTGGCTTAAGGTGGCCTTTAAGCGTCCAGGGACTTGAGTGTCCTGAGTTTGAAATCCGATTATTCTGCTCTCACCTCCACCTCCACATCAGGCCTGGAGCTGTTTTAACAGAGAGGGAAATCAGAATCACGCTGCCGCAGAGCGAGAAGATCATGCAGAAAGTGTAGAAAACCCTGGCTGCAGACACGGACAGATGGAGAGGAAGCGAGCGGCCAAAATCCGCCGTTACTAAAACCCGACGGTCGCTTCCAAGAAACCACCCTGCTACGATGGCAGAGACCAAAAAGAAGGGCAGAAGTCTGGATGGAGAGCGCTGTGAGGACAGGATGCATGCAGGACACTTTGGCTTCTGCTGCTACAAGCTTTGAAACACCTGTGATGCCTTCTTGCACAATTTGCCAACGTTTCCTAAGGGGTGGCATCGATCCTCTGCCCCTCACCAGCAGCAACTTGACTGGCAAATGTCTAAAACTGTGGTTCTCAACCTTTTTGGGCTGTGACCCCATTTTGACATCACAAAATTTATGGGGGACCCCAGAAACGGTGTTGCGAATACAGACAAGTCAGAACTAGAGCACAAAATGACAAATACATTTTCCCTAATCAGGATTTTTATCCCCAAGGCACATAAAAAATACTGAATCTAGGGAAATGAACATGAAAAACAAATTGCATGTGTACTAAAATACTAAAAGAAATCAAAATAATAAATAATAAAATACTAAAAATCTTACAGTACTTCATCATGAGATACTAGAAATGCTAAAACACTGAATTCAGGAAAATAAAAATGGAAAAAAAAATTGCAATAAAAAATACAAATACTAAAACCCTTAACAATAAAATACTCAGAATACAATAATCAAATACTTAAAATACTAAAACAATTCATAATAAAATCCTAAAAATACTGAAATACCTAATAATTATCTAAAAAAAAATAACCTCAAACACTTAATAGAAACATATTAAAAATACTAAAATACTTCATAACAGACTGGACTTTTGGAAATGTACCTTAAAGAGAAATTAATGAATAATACAATATACACATACACTTTTGGACCACTATTTGTTACCTTCAAAACAATTCTCCACATATTCTTGCTATTTTTTTTTTTTTTTTGCCTTTGGTCTTTATTTATTTATTTAATTATTTTGCCAATTTTCACAATTTTTTGGTACTGTTTTCACATGTTTTTCTACATTCTGTCTGTTTTTTTTGTTTTTGTTTTAGTTTTCTCCTCATTTTTCCAATTTTTGTTTCTTTTTGTTCATTCTAGTCACTTTTTACTCCTTCATTCATACTTTTGGATAGTTTTTTACTACCTCCTGTCTATTTTTTTTTTAAGTTTCATAGCAACTTCCTTGCTTTTTTAATGTTCAGGAAGGGACCGGAAGCTCCCAAAACAGAGCCATACCTCTAAATATTACTTATTACACAGTAATTATTTGCTCAAAATCAGTGGATCTGACTAAAATATGAGTATTTGTTTAGTCTTATGTCGGGTATTTTCACATGTTGGTATCTAAAGTGTGCTGTGGCTTATTTTGATTCTAAAACTGTTTATTTTTCTTGCTCTGCAGGTATAAAAGCCCTAGAAAAAGCATAAGACACGATTTACAAATGTGGAAAATCTGTTTCTGTGTGCCAAAATATGTGTTATTTCAAAATAAAAGCCTTTAAAATTCAAATCACTGCCTGGACTTAACTGTTATATCATAATCGGATTCATTTGGTGGAGCTATTACCTTTGCTTTAGATGAAAAGGATGCAGAAAGATGGCAATTACATCATCAAATAAACAAATTAAGATAAGGTTGAAAATCAAAGATGGAATAAAATAGATCTGCTCTTTCCCAATCATCCAGACTAAGTCATATTATCATTAATATCTTTGCTGAAATGAATCTTTCCCATAATGTTTTTTTTCCAGCAGCATTGTAATTTCAGCTCTATTCGGCTTTGGAGCAGCGAGAGAATCATTGAGATTTTTAATTCATTCATCAAGTCTTTGAAAACTCAACAATGGCAAATGACTCATGTGGAATTAGCATGCTAATGGCATTAACGTGAGTAAAGACTGACCTATTTCCAGCACAATGGGTTGAGTTAACTATGAAACGAGATGATGCAGAGGACACAGACCGGATGGAGGTAAAATCAAACAGGGGAGGAGGGTGGGGGGGGTTTACTGGAAGATGAAGCTGGGCCGCCGCCAAGGACACCAGCGTGCAAGGTGGTAGCCATAGTGACAGGTGTGCGAGGCATGAATGAAGGCTGTGTGAGATGGTTGTCATGGAGACAGGTGTGAGCGGCGGCGGCGGGGAGTCGGGATGGTGGTTTACTCACTGTGGCCGCTGGTGTAGTGCTGCAGTTTGTCGGTGTACTCTGAGTCCGCCCTGTCGAAGCCACGCCTCCTGGGGGGAAAGACAAAGAACTCTAGCTCCGGTTCAAAGAGAGGGAGCGGGGAGGGGCCGGTGCACACATCAAACACCCCCCAGGTCTGCCTGCACACACACCGAGCAGGAGCACATGGAGGGCCAAGCTTTTCTCTCTCAAACTGCAACAACCTGACTTCTTTTCTTCCTCGGCTGCTGCATCGATTCTCCCGAAATGATGCATGCGTCTCAGAAATCTCCTCTGAGCAGGAAAATATCGAGCGTTTTCATTCAGACAAGGTTGATGATGTCGGTTTTGTGACGCATTGTGTGATTCGAGCTCACGCTGTGGCTGATATTGACTTTATTTTACTGATCAGGTATCAGACATAAGTAGTCAAAGCTTATTTTAAGACAGCCTCTGAATCAAAGTGTTGGTGGTGTTGTTTTTGTGTTTGTTTTGTATGTTTTGCTAAAGAAGACCTTGATGCAATGTTACTCTGCACCAAAATGATCCAAAAAAAGGCCAAATGTTGGTCTTAACTGTCCTCTTGGGAGCCAAAACACATACTTAAGTGCCTTCCTGGTTGGCAAAACACACAAAACTGCCCTCTTGGGTGATTAAAACATGATGAACTGTCTTCCTAAAAGCAAACATGTGCACTACAGTGTCTCCTTTGCAGCCAAAACATACTGAGTCCCCTCTTGGGAGACAAAATGCATGCTAAAGTGCCGTCCTGGAAGGCAATATAAACTTAACTGCCCTCTTGGGCAATAAAAATATGATATACTGTCCTCTTAGGTGCTAAAACATGTGCAAAAGTTCCTCCTTTGAAGCCAAAACACACCTAAAGTGCACTCCTGGAAAGAATAACCCCACCAAAATAGCCCACTTGGGTGGTTAAAACATAAAAAACTGCCCACTTGGGCGCCGAAATACATGCTAGTGCCCAAGTAATTGGTAAAACACACTACATTGCCCTCTTTGGTGGTTAAAACATGATTTAATTCCCTCTTCAGAGCAAAAAATATGTGCTACAGTGCTCGCTTGGGACGTAAAATATGTTGAAATTGCTCTTTTTGGAGCCAAAATGCATGCTGACATGTCCCATAGATGCCAAAACACACAAAACTGCCCTTTTGGGTTCTTAAAACATGATAAACTGCCTACTTTGGAGCAAAAACATATATTAATGAGTCCTCTTGGGAGTCAAAACACACTTTAAGTGTCCTCTTGGGAGCCAAATTATGAGTTAAAGTGCACTTCTGGTTGGTAAAACACACTTAACTCCCCTCTTGAATGGTTAAAACATGATTTACTGCCCTCTTGGGAGCAAAAATGCATTCTAGAGTGCCTAAGTAATTGGCAAAACACACTTTATTGCCCTCTTTGGTGGTTAAGCATGAATTAATTCCCTTTTGGGAGCAAAAACATGTGCTAGAATGCTCTTCTGGTGAGTAAAATACACCAAGTGCTCTCTTGGGAGCCAAAACGCATGCTAAAGTGCTCTCCTAGAAGCAAAAAACACACAAAACTGCCTCCTTGGGTTGTTGAAACATGACAAACTGTCCTCTATGGAGCAAAACATGCGCTAATGCGTCCTCTTGGGAGCCAAAACACACACTAAGTGCACTTTAAGGGGCCAAAATACAAGCTAAAGTGCCTTTCTGATTGGCAAAACACACCATATTACCCTCTGGATGGTTAAAACATGATTCACTGCCCTCTTGGAGCCAAAATGCATGCCAGAGTTCCAGAGAAATTAAGATAAACCACACTATATTGTCCTCTTAGGTGGTTAAAGCATGATTCAATTCCCTTTTGGGGGCAAAAACATGTGTTACAATGCTCTCCTAGGAGGTAAAATACACTAGAAGTCCCCTCTTGGGAGCCAAAATGCATGCTAAACTTCCCGTCCTGGAAGCCAAAACACACAAAACTGCCCCTTTGGGTTTTTAAAACATGATAAACTGCCCTGCAAACTGCAAATATTTGTGCTTACAAGTCCTCTTGGGCACCAAAATGCAAGCCACAGTGCCATTCTAGTTGGCAAAACACACTGAACTGCCTACTTGGGTGGTTTGGACCTGATAAACTGTTCTCTTGGGAGCAAAAGCATCACCTTTTTTCTCTTAGCCCCTGCCCTTTAAAAAGTATGTGCATGCTAGTGCCTGAACTCTTTCAACAAAGCCATGAAAAGTTTAAAAAAACTGGACAGATAAGAGAGATACATGTTTGCAACTATCTGCAAAACCAAGAAACAATCTGATCTACAAAAAACTATCAGACTTTATTTGGTCATTTCTTTTTATGAATACTTGTGTGTACTACACTCACTTCTTTTGGGGTTATTTTGGGAGTTTTTTCATGCTTTATGAACATGTTGGGACTGTAGGTGATGAAAACATAGTGAGCAGGGATCATCTTGAGGCTGAGACTGAGTCCACTTGGATCTGAACTCAGACAACTTTGCCTTTGTGCTTTTTGCACGCGATCTAACCACCGACTTCACCAGTTTGTGTGCTGTATCACAGAGACACATTTTATAATAACATAACAAAGTTAAAAAGTTTGACCACTCTTCTCTCTGCGAAGCTCCAAACCAATCACACAATGCACCGCACAACCTGTGTCACTATAGTCCAAGATGGCGACGCCCTGGTGTATGCAAAAAAGTCGGTTTACCATGAAAGAAAAGTAAATTAACTCTCCAACCTCTCTTGCACATTCTTCTGTGAATTAAAAACTATTCAGAGCTGAGCTATGCTTTCAAATACGTGTGGGCACAGTGGGATGTAACGTGCTCGTAGCTTTGGCAGAGTTACAAACATTTCTGTCTGAGCGAGAAGGGACACCTGCAGAACGCTCACGTTTGGTATGTTGACTTTAAAATATTAGATCTGCTGCTGAAAGACTGGAATTTATTAAGAATTAATATCTGATGGTTTTTTTATTCCGAGTCATAGTTACAGTCAAAACTGTAACAGGACTGACTCACCGATTACAGACGATGATGATGACGACCACGGCGATGAGGAAGACCAAACCAGCAGCTGCAGAGCCGATAATTAGAGGTAGCTTCTCCTGAATGCTGGTGTTGTATTCCTCTGCAGAAAGAAGAAACACACACATAAGCATATTATCCCCACACACACACACACACATGGAGTCACACATGCAGAGAAACATATGGGTCAGCATCTGAGCCCCTGCATATGGAGCGAGCGGTGGGTGACAGACAGACAGAAGGCCGAGCGAACCGATGAGGAGTTTGGCATCTTGACGGGCTGCACACACTGAATGTGGCGCTCAGATGCCACCGATATGGACAAATCATCTGGCAGAAAGCGTGTGAAGTGAGCAGGGAGAGCATGTTTTGGGCGAGACCCAGGGCTGACGACGCAGCCAAGAGCAGGAATACAGAACGGGCACAGAAGAGGCAGAGCCAGACTCTTCTCTGGAGCACCGCAAATAACACACAATTTACCAATTTTAGCCGAATAGACACGTTATTACGCTCCCCACAGAGGTATGCGCTTCTGGAAAGCATTAATGGTGTTTTCTATGTGGCAGACTCCATTTGGGTAAAACTTTACTCTCAAACTGCCAATTTAGCTTTAAAAAGCAATTTATAAACATTCAATAAATAGTTAAATACAGGCTTTGGTGGAGCTGTAAGCGGGAAAAGGACAGTGTGTACTAATAAAGAGGATCTGTCAGCAATAACAAGATATTATCATTCTGAAACTCAGCGTTATCTGGGAGTTTTAATTTTTATACAAACCTCCCACATACAATATTTAACACATACACACTGATTTATATCCATTCTGTAAATGTTTGTGTGACATCCATATTATTAACCAGAGAGAAGCTTCATTTTCAAAGACTGAGAGGTGGAGATGATGCAAACTGCAGTTCATCAAATGACCACTAGAGGCCGTTTCTGAAAGTGACTCAATCCCTGTCAGATCTCGTTTTAAAATGACAACTGTGCTTCAGGATTATACAGTTTTTAAGCCTTGTTTTTCTTTAATTTTCATTTCTTTTTTTCCTTTTGTGGTATTTGTTTGTGGCTGAATTTTTGTATACCTCACTTTTTTAAATTTCCAATTTCCTGTTTTTAAATTATTTTGCCCAAATGCTGAGTCATAATATTTTTTGATAAACTTAGAATTGCACACAAATCAGCATTTTCGGAAGAAGTGTGCTTTTATTTTTGACATCTATAACCCTTACACTTTTTTAAATATTCAGATTTTTTTGACATTTTGTCCCCCATTGAAATGCATGGAGGAGTCCTATCGCTATAGAAACCATACAGTTGTTTATACTAACTTATCAAAACATTCAGAAACACACATGCTTACATTTCCCACATTCAGCCTCAGCATTTCAGCATTTACTGCAAAGAAATGCAGTTGTTCCCAAAGATTAAAGCAGATTCTTTTAAAAAATAGTTATTTTATTTACCTGATTGTAAAAAAGAATCTAATTGATCTTTGATTGACAGTTTTAGTGCTTATCAAATGTACATTTATTCCCTACTTGTGCTCTTTAGATGCTGAAGTCTTGGCCAGGTCCCTTTGATAAGGAGATTTTTAATCTTTAAGGGACCAAACTTGTTGAATGCAGGTTAAATAATAAATATATGTTAAAACGAGACAAAGTGTTAACTCAAATCTTTGCTGATCTTGTATAACACATTTGTTTGTTGTGTTTTCTGAATTTAAATAGCAACTCTGCTCTATTTTTTTCAATAAAACTGTGTCAATGGGATTTTTTTTAACATGCTGTCAATCATCTGGTTTGACACTGATCTACTTGCAGGGGCCACAGATGTTAAATAATACAACATAGATACTGTGAACTTTGTAGTTTAGGGTTTTGTTTGTTTGTTTGAGTCATAAAAAGGCAGCACTGTGAATTTCTGTCCATTTCCTGACCATTTAAAACTCCTGACAGGAGGTTTAACTCCCTGCAGGTGTCACTTCTAAGTATCCAGATAAAAAACAATTTGCAAATTCAAATCTATGGTCTACAAACGTATGCATTTGTTTCTTTTACAGAGTACACCTTCAGTAAGGAACAGCCAAATAATGAGGCTTTAATAATGTCTGTGTTCTATTGTGTTTGTGTATTTTACAGCCCCAAAGCACAAAAGCTATGAATATTGAGGTTTCATCTGTTTTATAAAGGAGGAGTGGAACCTATTAGAGTTTATTTCTTTTATTGAATACTTCAGAAAATTAGATGTAAAAATCCACAACACGATAATCCTCTGATATTATAGTATCAGGTTTTGATTAATGGTGAAAACGCTGCAGCATGTTGGGATCTTCTCCCTGTGTTTACTCCAAACTGTGGTAATCAGTGTCTTCTTGCAGGGAGGAAACAACTCTTTGGCTTCTTTGATATTATTTCTGAAAATCATTTTGAACAGATCTACTTTTATTTGGAAAAATACATATTTCTAGGATAAAATCTGAACCCACCGGGGCTCGCTGCATGCTCGCTTTATTCCGTATTTACTTCTATAAGTCGGTTTTGATACATCCGTGGAGCCGGGGTCTGTGCGTGTGGCAGAATCAAGGCTACGTGTACGAGAGTTCAGGCTAATGATGGCCTCGGGCGGCGAAGGCTGAAGGAAATGAGATGTTCAGAAGGGAAAACCCGGCTCTGGCTCCGACATTAACCTTCATGACTGATGTTTACTGGATGTTCCTTCTTCTCTGAGTCATGTCAGGGAAGAAAGATAAGACCACGCTGACCTCAGACTCTCAGAGCTTGTGGTGGTGAGAGGAAAGACGAGATTTGTATAAACCTCAGAAATAAAGAAAGAAATGTAAATTTACAGCATCTGAATAGTGAGATAATTTCATGTGGATAAACATGTGGAGTGTTTCTCGATCTGAAAAAGACATTAACATCTTACACTCCACTGGAGAGTCTGTGTTCTGTTCACCATTCATACGAGGTTGTGAAGTATAAACAGTAACATCAGAATGCTATACTGCGTTAGAAAGCTTAGNAGGAAATGAGATGTTCAGAAGGGAAAACCCGGCTCTGGCTCCGACATTAACCTTCATGACTGATGTTTACTGGATGTTCCTTCTTCTCTGAGTCATGTCAGGGAAGAAAGATAAGACCACGCTGACCTCAGACTCTCAGAGCTTGTGGTGGTGAGAGGAAAGACGAGATTTGTATAAACCTCAGAAATAAAGAAAGAAATGTAAATTTACAGCATCTGAATAGTGAGATAATTTCATGTGGATAAACATGTGGAGTGTTTCTCGATCTGAAAAAGACATTAACATCTTACACTCCACTGGAGAGTCGGAGAGACCATTCATACGAGGTTGTAAAAGCATAAACTGTAACATCAGTGTGCTATACTGCGTTAGAAAGCTTAGATTCTTCACATTTCAGCCGCTAAGCTTGTTTAACAGTTTACTCGACTGACAAAACATAATTAGTGAAAGAATCACTCAGATAGAGATCACAACAACTGGGATGTCCTACATGTTTGGGGTCATTACGTCACATCCTGACGCCCGTACCCTGAATATTCACTTTCCTTTCCACCAGAGGAATCCAGAGTTCAAACATATCAAAAGTGTTGTTTCATCAAATTATTCCAAGTGGAGAAATTTCTCCTGTAAAGTTCGTTGTTTGTCTGTCTGTCGTGTCCGTTCTCATCAATAACAGCAGCTTCACAGTCATAGAGCATTTCCTCCTCAATGTCAATCTGACAAAGCTTAGCATATTTTATTTCCTTAGACTTTTAGCTACAAGACAAAAGTGTTTCTATCTCGATACACAAAGATTTGATGCCAGGAGAGCCTGATTTATACAGGAAGTGCTCTCTGCTTGGCTGGCCAATAGCGTGCATAAAAGCACCCGTAAGAGGCTAGTTTATTGGCTATCGGATCTGTCACTCACATGCACAGTAACCAATAGCCTTACTAATCACACAAAGCCTGCTGTAGCTAGATATACTGCCGAAAAATCTTTTTTATTTTATTTTTTTACAGAGCATCATCATTTATATTTATGTGCGCAACAGGAGAGGTACAATCCGTGACCAGGAGCTATAATTTCGGGATATTTAGCAAACCTTTTCGCAGAGAGAACAAAGTTGACAACAAAGAAGACACTGAGCACTGATACAGCTTGTTTTGTTTGTGCAAAGTCATCAGGCTAGAGTGTGATAAATGAGGACGGATCTGCTGTTGTTGGTCACCTGAGACTCTAACTCCTACACAGTTTTACCTAAAAAGCTCATATTTCACCCAGATGTAGATGAAAAGGTGTAGAAGTGATGTGGTGGATGTTTTATGTCTGGCATGAAGCATCTTGAAGTTAATGGTGTTCAAAAATTGGTTATAAAAAAACGAGTAGGATCTAATGCTGACTTCAGCCACATATAAAAACATGTCATTTCCTGAAACTAGAGACTTTAATTTTTCAAATGAGATGTCACTGATTAATTTTGACTTTATGGTTCTACAGTTATAAGCTTTAAAAACAAAGCATGGTAAATAGGTCAGAGCTAGGTGGGATGTAAAGGGTTAAGGAAGAATGAATATCATTTCAGGCCACACACTGCTCTGCGTTTGTAGCATTCGATCTGTTTACTTCATAACATGATTCCTTTCATTCCTGCAGCTGTCTGTACACATACGACACGACGTGCCGCGCTCAGGGGGGATTACGGGCCTGCGTGCTTCGAGCAGCGTTGGTTGAATTCTCACCCTCAGTCATGGTCTGGAAGTAGAGTTTGCCGCTGTAGCGTCCAAACCCAGCGACGGTGCGAGCCCGGACCTGGAACACGTAGATGCTGCCGGGCTTGAGGTTGCGGATGACCACCGTGTTGGTCGGGCTCCTNGTAAAGGGTTAAGGAAGAATGAATATCATTTCAGGCCACACACTGCTCTGCGTTTGTAGCATTCGATCTGTTTACTTCATAACATGATTCCTTTCATTCCTGCAGCTGTCTGTACACATACGACACGACGTGCCGCGCTCAGGGGGGATTACGGGCCTGCGTGCTTCGAGCAGCGTTGGTTGAATTCTCACCCTCAGTCATGGTCTGGAAGTAGAGTTTGCCGCTGTAGCGTCCAAACCCAGCGACGGTGCGAGCCCGGACCTGGAACACGTAGATGCTGCCGGGCTTGAGGTTGCGGATGACCACCGTGTTGGTCGGGCTCCTGACGGCAGTGGCGTTGACTTCTGGTTGGTCCTGGAGATGGAAAAAATGTGAAATATTTGCACTTCTCTCTTACACTCCTACCCCAATAGCTGAAAATGACAAAAAGCAATGCGAATGAATTCCACATGAGGAAAAAGAAGTGCTGATATATTTGTCGATTTTTCACGTGCTGCTTCTGTTCTCTGCAGAAAAAAGTGTGAAAACAACCTTTTCAAAAATGTCGGTCACTTCTCGGTCAAACACATATTTCACAAAAAAGTTAATAACTGTGTTCACTCTCTATTATTATCACCCTATAATTTAATTTTTGCTCTTTTAATAGAAAAAATGATTGACATGAGGTGTGTTTAGTCTTTGGAAGGGGCTCGGATGATGAATATTCTTTGGCCTTGGGAGAAAATGTCTCTATGCAGCAAAATAATATCTATGATCCTGTTTGTGTTTTGATTCATGTAATTAAATGTGGTGAATTAATTTTAAGCCAATTTGCATCCTTAATTTGTTTGTTTTTGTGGCTTTTATTTCACAACCCTACAAATTAAAGTGTTTGCATACCTGGTGGTGTGACAACACTCTACATGTCATCAAAGCCGATTATCTGAGGTTATTTGATGCTAACAGGCTGCTTTATGTGCTAAGGTATCTTTTATTATTGCATTTATTTTGGTTTTGTGGTCTTGCTTTGTCTCTTTTTTGGAAATGTTATGATTCAAGGGGATTAATCTGGAAAACTTAGATCTGATCTGGCAGCACTGGAAGCATGGTACTGGATTAAAGTTATTACAAACTGAAATAATCGAATCAATCAGAAGTAATAGACACAGTTTCAGGCTTTCCAAAATTGGTTATGATTGTTTTTTTCTGTTTAAAGGGACAGTGAGAAGAAACTGTATATCCAGAAAACTCCCACAAAGAGAGAGCAGATCTTCTTTTTAACACTACTTTTCTTTGTTAAGTACAACTTTTTACTGGATTCAGGTAATGCGTTTATCAACAGTTGCATAGTGTTGATGTTTGGGATGTGACAATAAGAAAACTGTGAGTTTTTAGCCTAGTTTTATGGCCGGCAACATGTAGCGCTACACACAACGTTAATGAATCCTAGTTATGTCCTACCAGTGCTCATCTACCAATCAGAGCAAATGTAACCTGGATCTTTATTTTATTGATAGACTCTCAGGTTTGAACAGATCATGTGGACAGGCATGAACATATGTTTTAGCCTTTAGCCTGTGCTCTATCACTGTCTTGTTTAGCTTTCTTCTGCTCTTCTGTCCCTTTTCTGTCAGACACTCCAGCTTCTGTTTCCACTATTACCACTAAATAAATTCAAAAAATCATTTTCAGCTGAGAAAAACACAGATCTCTCTTCTCACTGATAAACTTCATCAGCTGGTGTGATGTTGTCATAGAGACTTTGACGTGCCGTAAATCAATCCGGTCCAGTCCGACCTGATCAGGAAGCTAGGAATGAGCATAAAGAACTAACCAATTCTAGCACTGATGATCTTATTTTAAGTAGTGAATTCTGATGAGGCATATATATCTACATCCTGAAAAGGTTTCAGGTGAGCACGTGAAAGTTCCAGGTGAGCACGTAAAAGTTTCTAGTGCGCACGCGAAAGTTTTAAGTGCGCACATGAAATTATTATTTTTTTTTTAATCTTTTCTTGTCCCTTTAGGGCCTCCGTACTCTCTAAAGTAGCCTACGCACAGTCTAAATCTTTGTGAGATGTTACCGGATATATCAAGGTTTTTATTTTCAGGGAACCTTACAGAAACTGTAAATGTATACAATTAGAGAATGATTAATTTGAGTGACAACATGTATACATAGCAAGATGAAAGCTGGGGGCTGCGTGAAGCTAGACGGCCACAATTGGCCTTCGGGCCTTAGTTTGGACACCCCTGATCTAAAGTATAAGCTCAAAACATTGATACTGATACACTGATAACTGATGCAGTAATCAAACAGTGAGTAATAATTCAATCACTTTGTTTATGTCTTTTTTTAAGCACTGAATGTATCAAGTATCATCTCTAAATCCTCTTCAAAATCAGCACTGAAGCCTTTATTTCACAGGAAAACAGCGGTGACACTGATCCTCACATTTGTTCTGTGAAAGCACAACACAACTAATCTGCATCATTTCCTCTTGTTTGACTAAAATCAGGATGTTTGATGAAGCTACAGGACTTGAGAGGCAGAAATCCAGCAGCTGCGGTTCAGAAGGTAGAGTCGGTGGCAGTTTGGGGTCAGGCGGCTTTTCCTCAGAGCCGCCTTTCTCCGCCGCTCCCCTCTGACAGGTCCGAGAGCGGAGCCTCTGTCTGCCTTCAACCGCTCGGCGCTCGCTTCTGAGCCGCAGCGGGGGCCCGAACGACTGTTATGACAGCTCTCTACAGCGGCGTCAGAGGAGGGAATTATGCTGCAAAGAGAAGCTGCTCCTCTTGTTGATGGAAGATGACAAATGCTGTGGAATTTTTTTTTTTGGACATGTGCACACGTGTACATGTGTTCAATTGTGTCTGAGGATGCCTGAAATTGGTTATTGGGCTTGAGTCTGCGTCTGCATGTCTTCTTAGGAGAAAGTCTGCTGATTCGTTGGAGCCTCGACCCCTGAATACTATTTTTACAGCAGCCGGCGCTCTATTGTTGCAACCACAAGCCTGTACGCATCAATCCCCAGCGGGCCCGCTGCAGGCCTGAGTGCGGTTTCCTTTCCCAGTGAGTGACCGTGATTATAATTGAAAGAGAACGAGCAGAAGTTGTGAGCAGCGTTCAGAAGCTGGGTCCTCGTGCCTCCGAGGATGTGCAGTTATGCAAAGGAGCGTGAGGGGATATTCATGAATTTAAATGTGAGACTAAACAAAGGAGTCCGGTTTTGCCATTAGCTCTTAAATCATTTAACTGCACAGGAAGTGGATCTTATGGAGAGTTATGCGTGGATACCTTCTCGTAGTACTGCAGCTCGTAGTCCAGGATGACTCCGTTGGGCTGGTCGGGCTGGGACCAGGAGAGGGTGATGCTGTCTGGAGTACGGCTGACCTGGTGCATTATGGAAACGGTCGACGGAGCTGCAATGAGAGAGAGAGAGAGAGAGACAAAGACAGTGTGTTAAGCATGAGGCTAAAATCAATCACTCCCCACTTCATAGTCACGCACCGAAGCTTTTACAGCATCTTTAATCCCTCAGCCAAACAGCAGGTTCTGCAAAGGTGTGATGCTATAAAATCTATGTAATATACTGCAGACTCCATTTAGGGAGTCTCACTGTGAGGCGTGTACTCCAGGCTGACAAGTTACAACACCGGCTTAACCACAAGAGCATCCTCACGGGACTTCCCGGTGTGGAGTGGGATGTTCTCCTGATTCATTTGTGCAGCTTATAGCGGACCACCTTCAAGGAACACGTCACCTACGAAACTCAGCCATGTAGAACATGACATAATCCAGTTCCAGCAGCATAAAAAACAAATATAGAGATAAAATGGATCCAGATTGGGCCGCGAATAATCACAGTGGTGCATGGTTTTCAAATGCCACATTTGGATTTCATTTAATTTTTGTTTGTGCAAGAAGTGAAGGAACTTCAAAGTGTTTCCACATAGACTGCGTGCAACAGACTACATTTTAACTCACTGCAGATTCACTTGGGGAAATTTCTTATCAATATATTGCTGTCATGAGAAGAAGGTTGCAAAGTGGTGGGAACATTTTTTTTATGTGAATTTCAGTTTGGATTAAAGGAAAATTTCAGGGTTTTGTTGCCATCAACTCAAATAATTTAACCAAAAATGTGAACTTTATAAAAGTCTTTTATTTTTTTTACTGTTTGTGGTTTTCCTTGTTCTGTGAAAGAAACTATTTACTGATATTGGGCTTCATTCACTAATAAACGTGTAGAAATGTTCTCATTCATGACACATACATGTGTGGGAGATTGTACCAGGTATCCAAAACATAAACATCACATTAAAATAGCTGCTGGATATTTTCTGCTGGATATTTTTTGTAAACAAATAAACAAGTCTGAGTGAAGAGTTGAGCTGTGTGCATCATTTGCTCAGAAAATGTATAAAGTCATAAGAAGCATCAAGTCATGTTATACAGTTTTCACAAATGAATGACTCTGTTTGTCCGTCACAGTACAACAAACACAAGCTACCTCACATTTGGTGCAAAACTTAGGTTTTTCATCTTTTTTCCCCTTGTATAGAGTCATAATAAAACCCCTAATCTATAAAATGTGACATATTTGGTCCCAAAATAACAACAAAGGTCAGAGGTTAAAGTTGACAAAACTTGAAGGTGAATAAAAGACAAAAGAAAAAAAACATTACTTTCTCTAAATGAAAAGAAAAGTGGATAAAGATCAAACCGTGCAGTTTCAAAAAGAAAAGATGGACAGCTATTCTAAGTCCATATAGTCTCAAGTGTCATTAATGGGCAAAATAATAAGTGTATGAGCCATCGAGGTGCAGATATAGGCAAGGTTCGGTCCTCGAATGAAAAAAAAAAAACACTGCTAAGGATAATTTTCAGCTTCCTGCTTATGCATTTGACGTTTACTTTGCAGCACACTGGGTATTAAAACTAATAACTGTCCATATTAGGTCTGAAGCTTTGGTGCAAAGAAGGATATATGACGAAGCAAACACCTGAAACACAAACACGTCGAGTCTGTTGTCCTGACATGTATTAACTCTGAATAAAACTGCTTTCTTGTTGAGCTTGAACTTGAACTTTAGAGTGTTTCTCCTGGAAGATGAAAGTGCTCTGAACCAGTTTGATCTTTGCTTTAAAGGTTTTTCTCAAAAAGCACACGTTAAAGTCTGCGCCTCTGAGATAAGCATGAAAATCAACATCTGAAAACTTTGATTCCTGCAGGGAAACAAAGATGACTTTATGACCCTTATTTACGTTTCAGCAAACTCACAATCACCTTCAAGAGGTTTGAAAGTGGTTTACGTTCCTCAACATCACAAAAGTGACTTTTCCTACTGATTTCTTCACATTACTGCAGATGTTAATTACTATATTCTTATTTAAACCAAAGTTAAGTGTCTGAAGTTGATTAAATGCAGAGGTGGGAAGTAACAAAGTACAAATACTTCATTACTGTACTTAAGTAGATTCTTCAGGTATCTGTACTTTACTTGAGTATTTACATTTTTGATGACTTTTACTTTTACTTCCTACATTTGAACACAAATATCTGAACTTTCTACTCTACATTCTCAAACTGGCTTGTTACTTGTTTCTACTTTTGTGGATGACGACATAACGTAAAAAACGTAACAACACAGAGGGAAAGTCAACAGCAGAGAGAGGGTGTGAGCGAGTGTACGGTTTGTGATACAGAGAAAAACATCAACAACAACATGGATGAAGAAAATGACCCAGGGAGTATTGCCGATGATGACAGAACAGATCCGGCAAAGGAAGATGTTCCCATCTATGGCCTTAATTAAGAGAGTTCTTCGATGTTTACAGCTCCAGAGTTTAATCTTTATTATTCTGTCTGAAATTTGGCTTGCAGCAAAACTAGCATGTCCAGTGTTTTTTTTTATTTTATTTTTTTTATGTGCAGCGTGTTACCAAAGGAGGAAAACAATCCTACGTTTCACAGTTGCTCTTCTTTCTCTTCTCCATTCTTGGTGTGACACACAAAGGCTCACAACACAAAGATTGAGTCCACTTTTATACATTCTAACTGGCGTCAGGTGTGACTTCTATACGTTGAACACCTGTTACTCATAAACTGTGTATAGAATGGACAGCGTGGCTCCGCCTGTCACCGTTCTACGATTTTGAAGCTAAAAAACCCCATTTCTCGAGCCGCCATTGTGCAACCAGAGTCTGCGCAGTAGAGAATTTCTGGTGGAGCCGAGTAAAAAAGAAAAAGGCTTTTAGAAGGTTTAGTCTCCTTTTTGGCTCTTTCCCGAAGTTTCTTATATCCCTGATAAAAACTACTCACGAACGGCAGCTGTCAACTATCGTAAAACGAAACTTATAACACGTTTTTTAACGTCCAATAACTAATGAGGAACTAACTGCTCAGGAAAAAAAAAAACACCTGAACACAATGCAGCCAAATTACATCATCATACCACCTTTGTGTAAGGATGAGAGAAACGTTTCTACCACGTATCGTAATTTTTTTAAGTTTTCCAGCTCATATCTGGAATACATGGGGAGGCGGGGCTTATGACCTATACTGCAGCCAGACACCAGGGGGGCAGGGCATCTGCTGGAAGCTTCAGTTAGAGCCGAACGACAATACGTCCACTGATTATACAGTCTATACTGTTACCTGCCACAGCTGTTTAAACAAGCATCACCTGCTTGAAATAAAATGACTTACCCACAATTCTTAATTGGTGCCAACTATTTTGAAAAAAAAATGAAGAAAAAAGCCAAAATGGACACAATTTTTGTGTTTTGTGCAAAATTGTGTCCATTTTGGCTTTTTTCTTCTTCTTTTTTTTTGTTTTACCAATGCACATCAAGGCAATAAACACATTTATACAAAAAACATTTGTAATTTCAACAATTTTTGGGAGGAATGGTTTATTTTCTGGGTGCAAATGCTTTCGTACATGACTGTACTTTCTTACTTTTACTGAAGTAAAGGAGTTGAATTAGTACTTTTACTTTCACAAGAGTTTTTTTTTTCACAAGTATCTGTACTTCTACTTAAGTAAAGAATGTGAGGACTTTTGCCATCTCTGATTAAATGACCTCCTGGGTGGCCACTGTAGTCGTTCTTCGCCTCCTGATCTAAGACCTCACCCGTTCTTTTTAGCTCAACCACGAGGTCAGAGAGGCGTATTCACCCCGACTCCTCCAACAACCATTAAGATTAGTTCAGGGTGCCGCGGGTCGGTGTAAAGCTAAGAGAGCTGAAGATAAAACGCTCTGTCTGGGGAGTGTGGCAGGGCCTGCAGGCCTCTGTGTGTGTTTGTGCATGTGTGTGTGTAAAGAGGTTGGCCGGTTCAGGAGTGTGAGCGAGAAGGAAGGAGGGGTGCGGGGCGAGATTTATGGAGACCGAGCCCCACGCTCATCCCCCTGCAGGCCCGTGCGGCGCACACACGCAGCGCTCAGCCAGCAGCACAGTGGCTCCCCTGAGTCCACGCCATAAAGAGGAGAGTCTCTGCAGCGGCACGCGTTCTCTGAGGAAAATCCAGCGGCTGAGAAACTACAACCAACACTTCTCTGTGATCTCAGAATAAAGGGCTGCATGTGTGTGGTTTTACATATTCATTTATAACACAAACAATAACACCATGATACTCTGTTCTGGTCACACCAATGAGATTTTAGTATTTCAAACATCCTGTGACATGTTCAGTGTTTGTTTTTTCAGTGTTTCTGTTGTCATTAATTGATGTATGATGTGTCTTTGAACTTCTTTTATTTCCCACTGAAAGTTCCCACTGCTGACCCACCCTGAATATAAAACCCTGTATCTTCTTTTGAGTAAAAAAAACTGTGGTTGGTTTTGATTTTAGTCATATTTTTCCAGCATTTTTGACTTTGTTATTAAGAATGGCTGAGGGTTTACAGAACACAGAGGGAATCTATGGGTTATGACCAATGAGAGCTGTCGTCTCAGCCAAACCAGCATCCCAAAACACTTTTTTTTTTTTTTTGTACGTAATATTTTGTTTTCTTTTGCAATCCCACATGATTTCACAAATTCTCCACCCACATTCTTCTCCTATTTGTGGCTTTCTCTTCCTGAATAAGCAACAACCTCCAGCTGTAAGCAATGCAGTCTGTGTAGAAGTGTTAAAACCTGCAGTTCTTCAAGCGTCCACTAGAGGCTGCCTGCAGAAACACCAGATACCACATACACACCAATTCAGACACGACAAAAATTTAAATGAAGCACAGATTTGCACTGACATAGTCATTAAATCCTGAACTGAAGTCATTTTACGTAAAAAAAAAGGCGAAGAAAACAGGATTTAACTCACTCTTCCTCAGAATCAGTATCAGACTTTTCTCTTTTGTTATTTTAGAGCAGTGGTTCCTGTACAATGCCTTGTTAGAGCTCGATTTGTGACATAGACCTGAAATTTAATAATAAAAAAGAAGAAAAAAAAAAAGGGTAATAACTGGTCAATAAAGTAACAGATGCCTACCCCAAAACTTAGTAACCATTTGCCCACAATGCAAAAACTTGTTAAATGTTGGGTCAGTAATAACAGTTTTGGGTTACACAACATTTCAGGTTTTACTGCATTTAAAAAAAAAAATTACATCACAGGTCTTTGTTAAATTTAGGGTCATGTTATATATTGGGCTTCTTAAAGGAAATTTCTTATATACGAATGTTTGAACATGTTTAATATCATTAAAAACATAACTGAGTTATAACAATTTAAATATAATTCTGTATGTCTATGTATCTTTACATAATTGCTCTTCATTATAATTCTGAGTATTTTGGAAATAATTTGGCGGCCCACTTGCAATGTCTCTGCGGCCCACCAGGGGGCCACGATCCACAGGTTGGGAATCACTGCTTGACGTGCATGTTTGACTTTGTGTATTTGGTGCAAAGACAAATTAATATGTAAGATTAACTGTTAACACATTAACCTGCCAGGTAATAAATTCTACCTCTGAAGATTAATATGATTAAGAATTAATTCCAAGCGTACACGTGTGTTATACTCATGGTTTAAAATGCTGCTGTATTGATTTTCTCTCCCTCTCCTCTGTTGTTGTTGTTTGTCTCCTGAAGCAGGCGATAAAATATGGTGCATGAGTGACCAGCGAGAGTCAGAGCCTGTGATAAAAAGTCCCTTTAATACCTTTACTCATTCTCATCAGCTAATCAGCACCGCCTCGCGTGCCCTCCGACCCAAACAGAAGCATCCATCTGAGCCAACAAATGATGACGTCTCATATAATGTGAGATCGTGGAGGTGCTGAGTGTGTCCTCACATGCTGCTGCCAGGAGATAATAAATGTAGGCTCAGTATTTCATCCCAGTAAAGCACTTACACCGCGATGGCCTCTGCCTCCCCGTGTACATACATCACGCCTCCTTCCTTCCTGCAGCCGGAGGTACGATAACGTACAGACAGCAGTCGCAGGAAGGAATCTCCTCCATCTCCTCTCTAGTTTGTTTGCAGTCACAAGACGACAGCCTAATAAGGCAAACAGTTCCTCTAAAGGGAGCTCACGAGTATCCCATTACGGATGTACATATATTCAAGACTGCCACATGGCCTTTTCCTGCATAGCATTTCCATTAAACACACGGAGCAGCCATGCCCAGAAACCTGATCCAGGGCCGCGGAAACAAAGGCAGCTCATGTATTCATGTACAAAGGATGGACGCATGCCAACACGAGAAGCTGTTGGAGGAGAACGCTGCGGTTTTTCTCCTGCTAAAAGGACGACTTCCAGACAGCGGGGTGGCCGTCGCCACGTCTGAGAAACCGAAGAGGGTTTGGTGTAACAGAAAACAAACTGAGATTGAATTAAAGGAGGAAACTCAGAGCGAGGACATTAGTGCGTTAAAAACCTAAAGTGTTGAAACACTGGCGTGGCGGATGAAGTAGCGATCCAGCTGTGTTTTGTATTTGAAGTCGATTTGGTACACGTATTTGGAGCTAAGCTGACACTCCACCAATTGGCTGAGGAATGCGGCGGTATGCCAAGGCCTACAGCAACGCTTCACATATGAAAACCATTTTCCTACATCTAATTTATGAACTCAAATCTACAAGTCTGCATTGTGCTCCAAATCTCCAACTTTTCCTCCTTCAAAGTAAAACTTTAAAGAGCCTGTGGTTTCACTGTGTCAACACGGCTCTCTGAGTTACTCTCTTAAATACACGTTCGAGTCCCCCTCTTTGTTTCTTCAGTCATTATTTCTAACCCGACCCATTAAATGCGATTAGAAATTAAAAACAAATACATCAGGAAGTTTCCCAGCCGGTCGTGAACCGGGAGCCAAAGCTTCATAAACGTTGTCGAGTCAGATCAGCGTCTTCAAAGCTCCACTTTCACCGTGCGTTTTATTTTTAGGTTTCCATCAATGAATGCTCCATTCATGCTCCCAAAAAGTAATGATGCCGTTATTATGACAAAGACAGGGATTGTATGTTTATGTAATTAAATTAAATGGCTGAATTGGAAGATAAATAGCATTGATGAGTATGTCTGGATGCTGTGTGTGTGAATGTGTGCGTTTCCCAGGCAGCAAACAGAAAAGGAGTGAGGAAAAAAAGACTTTAAATGCAGCTCTGGTGTTAAATGACCTTAAATATGAGGTGTTGAAATTTTCCTGTGGGGTTAAAAACACTTAAATAAACCTCAAAATGTAAAATAAATCTACGTTGTCTCATTTCTTTATTTCCAGAGTGTTTCCATTTGTTATGATTGCGTTGTTTCACCGCACACATTAAATATAACTGATTGGTACAATAAAATACAAAACCTAATGGAACTGAACACGAGGGACCAGAGCTGAGTGTGCAATGATGCTTTATAATATGAGATAATAAAATAGGACGTTTAACTTCCTTTTTGATGTTTTAACACAATAAGTCTTCGGATATGATTTGATTTGGTTCAGGAAAATACAAAACAAATTCAATGTGATAGAAAAAGAGAGATGTATTATACACACTTTGTTGTCTTTGTATGGACTTCTGTTGTTTTAGACTGAAGCAACTAGGGTCTAAATTTAGTTATATTAAATAAATTTGCCCCCAAAAACAGCTCTATCTAAGGGGTTGTACTTTCCAAATGTCTAGAATCTTTGGGTGGTGGGGTCTGCAAGCTGTATGTTTCTGACTAGTTTCATATGCACACAACTTTTTCTTACATTAAAAAAAAATAGACACAGCTTTGTCTATTGGAGTGACCAGAAGTCTGATTCTCTTTTTTTTGCATAAGACTAGATCCCTTAACCATCGAGCCATGGCTTTAGTCAGACCGTATGTAAACTTGTATGTAAACTTACTAAGTAATAACACCCCCCACCCCCACCCCTCCACTTTTTTTGAAGCAAACTTTCTTAGTTTTTAAAATATTGACTTCTGCCCAATGGCTTAACTGTCACTTGGTGGTTATAGTATGAAATTTCATACAAATAGTAGGTAAAAGTCACATAAAATTCTTGTTAAGAAAGAAATCAATTATCCAGGGCATGAACAGTTTGAGTTCTGAGTTTTTGGCCTTTTCTCAGAAAATATGAATGATAACACAAAAACCTTTCTGTCACTCATGGTTAGTGGTTGGGTGAAGACATTTAGTAACAAACAACTGTGTTTACTCTTTTTAAACCATAATGACAACAGAAACTTCAAAAATGACCCTGTTCATTTTTTATACACACACACTGATTACAAGCAAATAGATCACAGGTGAGGATGGTTACCTTTAGTAGACATTCAAACACATTTGTGTTCACTTTTGTGCATTTATCAGGACAAAACCACCAGAGTTGTGTAAACTTCTTAACAGGGTCATTTTTGAAGTTTCTCTTGTCATTTTGATTTAAAAGAGTAATTTTTTGTTTTAATAAATGTCTTCACCCAACCACTAACCATGAGTGACAGAAAGGATTTTGTGTTATCATTCATATTTTCTGAGAAAAGGCCAAAAAATCAGAAATTCTGCTGGGGGTGTAAAGTTCTGGGCACAACTGTATGCAACAAAATATTGAGGAATGTTATTGAAACCAAGGGAAATAATGAATGAAATGAGGAAAAACTGCATTTGTAAATTTTTTCATCTTGACTAAAGTGTGATTACTAATAATTCTCACATGAATTTTTAACTTGTGATTGAATGCTACTGTGCAAAACATTCATTTGCATGGAAAAACTAAAAGAACAAAGTGCAAAACAAAGGCACATTTGCATTTCTTCATAATACGTCACCTCAACAATTTGACTGTGGTAGAGCAAAAGAAAAACGAAAAACATTTTTTGAGGCTCAAAGATCCATCGCACACTTCTACCAAGTGGGAGAGATGGTTAAATCAGTTTGAGTTAAGTTACGGACTCCCTTTATTGAAATGTAGTGACTCAGAATGTGATTAACCATTTGGTCAAAGAGGTAGTTAAAGGGTTAAAGATAAATTGGATATCCAGTTATAACAGTTCAAATACAGAAGATGTCCTCAAAAAAGCATCCTTGGTTAATTATATTTCTGTAAACAAACATGTATTAATCTCATCACATAAGTATCTAATGATCTAAAGAAGAGCTGCACAATTCCAGGAATTTTCCAAGTTGGAAACTTTCTGTGGGAACTTATAACGAGGAACTTAAATAAAGTTATAGGGTTCATATATTGCAGCATAATTTTGGCTGAAACAACCAGATTTAATGCAAGTTGACTTAAATATGTATATTATTCCTTGACCACACAGCAGCACTTTGCTGACTACAGTTTTAGGTGACCTTCGGGCTCAGACCAGAAAGAGGAAGAGACATTAAAAGTGCTTCCACCGAAGTAAAAACCCTAAAATATGGCACAAAAGTATCTCCCAGTGAGTCTATTCTCCCTCGTTTCGTTGTTGCCATGTGGCTGTAAGTCAGTCAAGGACAAGCCTTCAATCTTTGGATCTAAAGTGGTTCAGTTTTCCTCTCGCGTCTGTTTTAGCTCAAACTTTTTTGACATCCAGCGGAGCGTGATTTGCACGGCTGCTTTCGCCAAGATTTTTTCCCCCTCATCTATTAATTCAAGAATAAGATTCGCTTGATTTTGAGAGTAGTGGTAATTCTTCATTGAATCAAAGCGAAAGAATCAAACCTGTTGTAGAAAAAAAGAGGCAGGAATCTGTGATGATGTAAGGCGTAAAGCTAAAAGCTCTCTTAATGAAGTCTTTGTACCTGGTTACTTATGAACAGATTGTGTTTTCATCCCTCATAAATCAGTGTCTTCAAACACCTCGGCGATAATGAGCGACGGTAAAGAGTGAGAGCGCGGAGGCTCTTTGTGGGAGGATCCATTTGAAACGTTCAAGGTTGTGTGTCACGTTGCTTAATTGTGAGAGGATGGGAGGCCCCAGCTGCTGTCAGAGACTCCGGTTTCAGAGCAGACATCGTTACTCTGGGATGGATCTGATATGAAAGACGCTGCTTTGGAGTCTTTTGTAGCATGACGCTCTGGCCTTGGCCCAAAAACACAGAACACAAAGGCTCTGTTTCCCCCCCCCTCACATCTCAAACAGACGTGTTCTCCGTTCTGTTTGAACACCTAGTGACTTCCCTAATCAATTAAAGATGGGGATATTTCCACTCATTTAAACCCTGATTTAATGGGCCATGCTTCTGCTAACAAGCAGAGAAGAGCGGCTTTCATCCAGCCCGTTGATTTACGTCTTTGTGATCTTTTATGAGACAAAACTCTTTTGGTGGGCTTTCCCCCGCTCCCTCTTTGACCGTTTTCTCAATCAGGAGGAGCTGGATTCCTTCTGTTCGCTCTCATTACTGAACACCGAGCATGATGGGCATCTTCATTAAGCCGGGCTGCTGGAGTGAAACCGCGGGGATGAGAACGATCAGTCAGGGGTTACCACGAGGCTTTATGAGAGGGAGGGAGGGAGGGAGGGGTCCACAGGTGCTGCAGTACCTGAGACTACCTCAGCAGTTAGAGCCAAACCAAAGCAATCAAACCGGGCTGATTGTTTGTTCGGATGGTTGGGGGGTTTTATGGCGCTTTTCCACGATACAATTCCAGCCCTACTCGACTCAACTCTTCTCAGTTTGGTTACCTTTTCCACCAGCCCGACTACAGACTCACGGTGGGCGTGGATCTTATAACACAGCTGCGCTAAAGTGCTGCGCAGAAGTGCGGACATGTTCATCTATAACGCCACACAAACATAATTTTGTACTAACATATGTGTCACCGTGGTCTTTAAAGAAAAAAAAAGGCTTTCAAAAGATTTCATTAAAGTAATACAGCGGCTCAATGTCGGGCGTCATGACAACGGAGGTAAACAACAGCCTGGTGCTGCTGCACGCGGAGGAAAACGAAGGCGCTGCTTCCTGACATTAACTCTTCCCTGGATCCAGTGAGATCACTTTAATTTTTGATTTTTGGGCCTGGTATAGCAGAGATTTTTTGTTGATCAATCATTCTTCTTTGAACTGTTTTTCCTTTTTGGTTCCCTGTGGATTAATGGACTGATTGGTGCTTAAAGACTCTCGTGGCAGACAGACGAACTTTGATTTTATGTAAAAGACCCTTTACACCGAACTATCTTTGCTGTTAACTTCTTTTTGGTTTAAAAAGGACTTTTAACTTATTTAGGAATCATGAAGGAGCATTTTAGGGCTGTATTTTGTCTTCATTAAGTCTGGTTCTGTGCCGTCAGGTTTAAATGTCATTAAAAACCCGTCGCTGACTTATTCATTTGCCTCTTGTAAGTGATTTGTTCAGAGTCAGAAGCTTCGGAGACGACATTCTCTGACCAATGAGTGACCGGCAGTCCGTCGACATCACGTTTTAGTATCGGCTTTACTCGCTTGGAACCAGGGTAGAGTAGGTACGAAAAAGTGGCGTCTGACGCGAAGACAAATAATTAAAAAGGCATAAAATACATGTTATTAACATGATAAACAGGACCCTAAATAAATAATAAATCCAATAAAATAATAAAACAATCAGGAGATTAAAAAACAAGGCAATCACGTTTTCACTAATTGCATTAATACAAAATAAGTATTTATAAATACAAGTTACAACACAATTACACTGTTCTACTAGGTAGGTATTACTCTTTTAACTAGCAAATATTTAAAAAAAATCTAAATTTAGCACCAGTGAAAACGACTTCAAAGTACAAAAATGGCATAAAAACAACATTTTTGGTTGTCTGAGGTGAAAACACACAAAAGAAACAACAATTTGATTAGGCACGCCTCAGGCACGTGCACCACAGTATGGATACCATGGTAAGTTAGTATCGTGTCCGGATACAGCGTTTCTGTATCAATACTTTTGACCACCCTTGTCCTGCCTCTGAAAACACTCGCAAGTGCCCTTTACCCAGATGGATTAGTGAAATATTTCCATGGCGGATATATGAAACTGTTCAGAACGAAGGACATAACAAGACTTTTTTTTTTCTTTTTGTGAAATTTTTCAAAATTTTCATTAATTCAGAGTTTGTAGAGGTGACCGAAAATAGCTCCTTGCCCTACAAAGTCTTAAAAGAGGCATATCCCCAACTAGCAAAGCAAAAGGGGGCCATACTCCTGTTAATAAATCAATTCTGTCCAGTCCCTGTGTACTGAGACAAAGTCAGGACAAAGTCAAGCTCAAGTTGTGCATGTGAACACGCCGGCCGTCACATCAGACTGGAAAAGTTCTGGTAATTGATTTCCTGATTCACGCTTTACGAATGTTAAAGTCAGGCCGCGCAGCAGCAACAACAGGGTCATGACTCATCGTACACGCGGCGTAAGTCTGCAGTTTGACTTTCACACTCATGTCAGTTACGTGTAAGTTCGAGGAAACGTGGATGAAAGTGTCACATCGAGTATCGAGAAGCGTCTTTTATTTCCTGCAGCTGACTTTATTTTACTGACAGACGTCACCACTTCACGGTTTGATACTTGCCGCTTTGGTTCAGTGCAACTTAAAAAGGGACATCTTTCAATCTGAGTCCGCACATGAATCACATGCTTGAGAGAAAGTACACGTCTGAGGCCTTTTTATCTGCAGCTCTCTAACATCCCTGTGTGTCTGCAGCCATGTGGCTCTGATATGATTAGACGTTGTGAAGCAGGGAGCAACGCTATGATTTGGAGAAGACGGGGGGAGGCGGCGAGAACAGGTCAGGGCTCGTAAATCCCTTTTCCTTTTCATTGTAAAAATCAGTTTCCCCACAGCGCAGACTCTCCCAGAGGGCCCGAAGCAGCTGGTCTTCAAGCAAACAGGCTGCCACCGCTCCACTCTCACCGACTCGCGGCCATTTATGAGCTCCTCGTCGGGCCGTCTTAAAGGGAGAGGCCCGCGTTTTGCATGTACTTTTAGCCTCCTGGCAGTCTGCCCTGTTTCCCCAGCTGCAAAGGATTGTGGGTTTTACATCTATAAAGATTTTCCAGAGCAGTAAAGCTACAAAAGTGAGATTTCAGTTCATCAAGCTTTAAACCATCTGCACCGAAGCAGATTGGGAACCATAATACACTCGTACACACACCATAGGCTAATTCAGAAATAGGCTCTTCATTGGCTCGAAGAGTTTTCAGATGCTTGAGGAGGTTACGGGTTAAATCGAAGCAGAGACGGGAAATCTGCGGACAGGAGATGGAGCTCAGATAAGAATAAGGAAGAGAGAGGGATCATCCTGTTTCAGTTACTCAGTTTAGAATCGTAGAATAAAAAATAAAAGCAGGAATTTAAAGATTCTGGGTCTGTGACAAAGAATCCCTCCATGGTGAGTCATGTTCATCTTCACCTGCTGGAATTTGGTGAGAATAAATAAATAAAGTGTGAAACTAGAACATCTAAAGTATTCAGAGCTCATTTAAATGTTGGCGAAACGCAGCGAGCTTGAATACATCAGGACTTTTTGTTCCTCCCACTGATGTTTGATGTGTTATAGATGAATCATTTATGGACAATCAACCAGCAGAGAAAAACTTGTTTCCCTAACATAACTCCAAAATTACAAAAAAAAGTCTTTTTGTACAAGAATTTTTGCACACTCTCACATCTCCTTAAAGCCTGAAAGGGCTAGAAATACTTTCTTTTTTATTTATCTGCCTGTTTAGACTCCAGCACCAAATTCATGACATTATCAGCACCAAAAATGGTTAATTCTTGATGCTGTTTCTCAGGACTGGGAGAACAAAAGTCCAAAAGTCAACAACACGTTGGCTGAAAAAGCTGAACAGTGAGAAGAGATCTAGTTTTTTAAAAGAGTGCATTGAATCCTTTCTAAAAATGTACGCGCACCAAAAACCTGGAAATGGCAGAAAAAAAAAGATTCAGATTCAGAAAACCATTTGTTTTATAACCTGCAAGCAACGTTCCCTTTATAGACCAGGATCCACTTCTAAATTCTGCCCCCGATATGTCGTAATTAACCAGAAATGGTCAATACAGAGAATATGAATGAAATGAATGAAAAGTAAAACGTTTCGAAACAGAGGATTTTGGAAACTAAGTGAGGGATAGAATAGACTTATGGTTAGTTTACTGCAGCAGGTGATCACAAACTTCAGAGAATTACACCAGTTCACTAATGAATTCCTCCTGTCATAACTGCTTTTTGTCCATTTTAGTCACTTCTCACCTCATTTCTGCCACTTTTTGACCATTTTTCTGCTACTTTCTCACTATCTTCCAATTTTCCTCCCAACTTTCTTGCCTATTTTTGACACTTTTCACTCATTTTATGCCACTTTTTAACCATTTTTTGCAACAATTTCCCAAGTTTGATCCCAACTTTCTTGCCATTTTTGTTGACTCTGGACATTTTTACCACTTTTCAGTTTTTCATCACTTATTACTATTTATGCAACTCTGAAATTTCCAAGTGTTTTCAGAATTGTCTTGCCATTTTTGGCACTTTTGGACCTTTATTTTTGGAACAAACTGACAATTTAGAGTATTAGAGAACGACTTTTAGAGTATTCACAGGTTTTATCATCTTTTCAATTTATAATTTTATTGCCAATTTTTGTTGCATTGGTAATTTTTGACACTTTTCACTCTTTTTTTTGACACTTTTGAACCTTTATTTTTGGAACAAACTGACAATTTCCTAGTTTAATCCCAGTTTTCTTGCCATTTCTTTAAACTTTGGCCATTTTTACCACTTTTTACAGTTTTTCATCACTTTTTATTACTAATTATGCAACTTTCTGAAATTTCCAAGTGTCTTAAGAATTGTCTTGCTAATTTTTCTAGCTTTTGACCAATTTAGACACTTTTCACTCTTTTTTTGCCACTTTTAGAGCATTTTGTGCTACTTTTTGAGTATTCACAGGTTTTAACATTTTGTCATTTTATAATTTTATTGCCAATTTTTGTTTTGGTCATTTTTGACACTTTTCACTCTTTTTTTTTAATCACTTTTGGACCATTTTTTGTAACAAACGGACTATTTCCCAAGTTTAATCACAACTTTTTTGCCATTTCTTTTTTTTACTTTGGCCATTTTTACCACTTTTTACTGTTTTTCATTCCACCACTTTTGCTACTCTCTGAATTTTATAGTTTCTTTAAGATTTTCATGCTATTTTTTGTTGCCTATGACCATTTTGGTCACCTTTCACTTTTTTATGCTACTTTTAGAACATTTTGTGCTACTTTTTGAGTATTTCCAGGTTTTATCCAAATTAAAATGCCATTTTTCGTTGCTTTTTTGGCAATTCTTACTTCCTCAGACTAAGTTTTATTGCCACTTTTTGCTGTTTTTGCCTCTTTTTACCACTTGGATTGTTTCTTCTGTAAAGCTAGTTTTTAACAGCTTGTCTCTTTGGTTGAACAGGGTTGAGTAACTCGCGTGTAGAGCATAAAACATCTATTGGAAAAAAATGTAGCTGATATTTTGACTCATTTCAGATTATAGAAATATTGCACTGTCTGTGATTAGAATATTGCAACATGATATATTTAAAAATAATTTCTAATGACACTCAATCTGGACCAAAAGGCTTGAGATGAAAAGATAAATGTGTTAGATACAAATGAAGAAGTATTTTCTCCACAAAGAGTTAAAGTGTGTCTTTCCAGTCTCTTTCTGTGTCTCTGTGGTCTGATTCACACTGAAACAAACACAACGCTTGAGCTGTCAGCCACAGGGGTGTGGATGAAGCTTGTGACTCACTCAGCTAAAATAGACGGAGCTTTAATCATCAGATAAATCCCAAACTGGCATCAGAGGAAACTCCAAGAACAGCACAACACCACGACAGAGATTTAAGCAGAAATACAGATGTTTCCATCGATGTAAGTAAACCTATCGATCTGATCTGTTTCTGAAATGTCTCTGCAGGAAAAGTTACAGGACGTGATCCATTTTCATGCCCGTTATTTGACCCTTATCATATCCGTGATACTTGATCTTTCAACAACAGGATCCCGTCTCAGATCCACCTTCTGCTCCTTCCACTAAGCAGCTCCACAGTAACAAACAAGAAGCACATCTGCTGCCGCTCCACGTCAACGCACGGCCACGCTTAAGTCACGCTTATCCACACGGTCCAGGAGGATGCCGCTGCCATGAGTGGCACACAATAGTAAGGATTATAAAAGATCATCTCTGCTTATAAAGTTCCTGACCCCAATTTACACGTAAAACCTTAGCGATGGGGGGATGATGGAGGATGCAGATCGCATGATCAGCGAGATCTCTGCGGCGAATCCAGGCTACATTAAAAAATGAGGAGGCATTAGTGACATCTGAGCGCGGGCAGGAGGAAAACTGCACGTCCTGTTTCCAGCAGATTCTCCCGAGTGCTGGCAAGAGAGTCGCTCAGACTTTGACAACTGTTTTTGCATCCACCTTAAAAGGAATTCTTAATCTACGTGTCGGAGCAGAAACGTGAAGTTGGGTGCGTTTTTTGGCAGTGGCGAAAAGTGACATTGTGTTTGTCATGGATCCATTATCTTAATTAGTAGAGTTGACTCCTGAAAGTTTAAATAAAGGTTAATAAATTCAAAAACAAAGTGCTGATTGAGTCACGGCCCCTTTTTGCTTCATCACCTTTATTTATGATCTTTTTTTAATCACGTATAAAGAGTAAATAAATGACGTGCTCGGTTATTCAGGCGCTTTAACTACAGCTAATGCACTCAAGAGGAATTAATTGTAGCTGCACATTATGCTCCTTTTTACAGCCCACTGGGCCAAAAGATCGTGGCCTTTTAACCCAGATTCGTATGCAGGCGATGAGCTTCCCGTCTCCCTCGCTTTCAGACCTCGTGCGGGAGCAGAACAAAGCTCCGCAACACATGGCTACTGAAAGATTCATGAACAAGATCAATTAGTTAACTAATTTTGACAATCCGTGGGCTAATTCTCTTCTGGGAGTCCTGATTAAATTCAAATAGCGTGCAGAGATTATTTAAAGTCATCTGATGGACCTCACTGTTAACCCTGCAGGCTGCTGAGCGGCTGAACACTTTCTCTGAAAGTCGTCTGAATCTTTGGAAAGTGGAGAGTGTAGCGTGAATCAGGTGAATGTTAGGTGTGTGTGTGTGTGTGTGAGTGTGTGTGTCCAGGTGCACTCTGAGGCCTCCTCCTGTCCGTCTCCCCGCTGACCTACACAGGCTCTCACCATATGTGTCCTTCTCATCACCTTCTGTCACTGTCACACCGCACGCCATCTTTACCGCTGGTTCCTGTCTGACTCTCTGTCTCTGAAGAATTCTCTCCATGAACTCGTGTTCCCTCAGGTGTCTTCTTCATACCAGATGAAAAGTGGTCAGTTTTTTTGAAGTGTCACGTTCTGCGTAAACATCAGTAATCTCTGCTTCTGACCAAGGAACATGTTCTCCATTAGGGGGCGATAGAGGGGAAATACATCAGGATGTTTTTGAGGCAGGATCTGGATTTCATCAGGATTCCTTTTTTCATATTCAGACAACTCTGACCTCAAACAACTTTTTTTTTGTTGTTGTTGATTTCTAAACTCTCACACTGAAGTTAAATGCGGCAAAAACTAAAGATATAACTGTTCAGTTAACCCTCTGGTGCATGAATTATGAAAGTCAGTGTCAGGATTTTTACCTTGAGTGTTTCTATTTGTCTTATGGCATGAAAACAAGTTTCCATCTTTTTTAAAAATATGTGTAACTGAGCATTCAACATAAAACAGTGTAAACTTAATGTAAATATGACTTTTTTTTCGTTTGACTCCTTTTCTTCTTCTTTTCTTTTTTTAATGGTAATATCATGAATAATCTTATTTAATGCTTTGGGAAACATTTTAACTCTCTTTCATCCATTTTAACACTGAATAATTTATAGTTTATAAAATTTTTCACCCTCAAATGTTTGTCTATATCCATTTAAAAAATTCAATACTATGTTTGGAAAAAAAATTTTTATAACATTTTTTCAGGCCCTAAGAAGAACAAAAATATCCTGACACAGGCTAATATGAATTTCCAACACATGAACCATTGAATTTAGGAGTAAATAACTTTTAAATAGGTGTCCACTGTAGTGACCACTATGCACCACAGGGTTAAGGAAGTCCACCTACTGTTATCTAAGGGGTAACATAAGACCGACATAACACTGTCATAAACATGACATGACATCTGTCATTAAGTTGAAGGAGGCTTCATGCATCTTTATGAATGTTGTCATTAAGTGTCATTCCAGGAATCATGTCACCTTTGATGCAAAGTCATTGTTTGGGGATGTATTTGATTAAACAACTTGATATTTACAGACAACATAATCTGCCACTGTTTTGCCAACAAAGTCAAGTTGTAGTCAGCTGACGAGTTACTCTGTTAGCATCCAAATATGGAGGCAATGCTTTTCTCTCAGGTTCTACCATCTTTCTTTTTGGGAGATTGCTATTTGCATTATCTGATGTACAGTTCACACCAAAAGTTTGGACAAACTTTCTCATTCAATGCATTTTCTTTATTTTCATGACTATTTACGTTGTAGATTCTCACTGAAGGCATCAAAACTATGAATGAACACATGTGGAGTTATGTACTTAACAAAAGAAAGGTGAAATAACTGAAAACATGTTTTATATTCTAGTTTCTTCAAAATAACTACCCTTTACTCTGATTACTGCTTTGTATACTTTTGGCATTTTTCAAGAGGTCGTCACCTGAAATGGTTTTCTCTTAACAGCTGAGCCTTATCAGGGTTAATTAGTGGAATTTCTGTCTTTATCAATGGGGTTGGGACCATCAGTTGTGTTGTCCAGAAGTCAGGTTAATACACAGCCAACAGCCCTGTTGGTTAAAATTCATATTATGGCAAAAACCAATCAGCAAACTAAAGAAAAACAAGGGCCATCATTACTTAATAAATTAAGGCCAGTCAGTCTGGTAAATAGTCATAAAAATAAAGAAAACGCAAATTGAATGAGAAGATGTGTCCAAACTTTTGACTTGTACTGTACAAATGGTGAACCCTTTTTTTGATTGAAATTTGAAAAAAAAAAAAAAAAACCTTTTATAAGTTGTTTTTTGATGTCTTTAATCAAATTCAAAATCACATTGAGCTCACTTGAAATAAAAAGTGCTTTCTAAATGAAACTGCTCTTGCTAAAGTGTCTGTTTTAAAAAGTCTGTAGCAGCTAGATGTTTAACTCCACAGACTTCTTTTGTGCATGAACTAACTCTCTGTGCAGTTCTGGATCAAAGAAGGTCGCCCAAATGAAGCTGACCCTGAGTAAGATAAAGGCAGGTAATCAGGCAGAGAGCTGTCAGAGCCGTGAACACACAATCCTTACTCTTCTGTCTCAAACCGTCTTAAAGTCAACAGAGTGGTAGCCACACTTGGCCGCCTGCTGCATCGACACATTCTGGCAGCTCCGCCTGGCTCTGCACCAGTGCTTTTCACACCACGGCCCAGTGGAGCAGCAAAGACCCGGGTAGCCTGGCTACACGGGATCGGGGCAATTTGGACAATAATTAAGCCATAAATCTTCCTGAGAGCTTATGAAAAGACTGTGCTCGATTGCACCACCCACTCTGAGTAATGTGCTTCAGTCCCACAATCAGGAGCTTCACCTGATAAGAAACCAATCCAGCGTCTCTGCCTCTGAGCAGCATCAGCAGCAGATGCTCCGCCTCACCTTGAGTTAATGAAACAGACAAACAAATACGTCCTCTGCAAACAGACCTGAGACTTAAGGAGGAAATATGTTTTCAGAAATGTGCAACACAGAAATCTCTCACAGGCTGGAGATTGTTTGCATTCAGGACGGAGATCATCTCTACACAGGAGCGTGAAAGAAGAGAAATAAAATCTGCCTCTTTTACCTGGACATGTCCTGCTTTTTGAGGGTAAAATTATGTCCAGGGGGATTTATAAATTCCCCAAAATGTCCGGATTTGCTCTGTTAGCTTACACTCTAAAATGCTGTAGTGGAAATGCACTTTAACACACGAACTGCAGATATATATGGTAGTACCCTCCTTTACTTCATGGCCGTGACCTGTGTTGAGGATATTTTTTGGCCCATATTGGCTCAAATTTAGGGGGGAAAAAAGTCCAAATTTTGAGAAAAAATGTCCAAATATTGGGACATAAGTCAAATTTTAAGTTGAAAAGTCAGAGTTATGAGATGAAAAGTCGAAATTTTGAAACAAAAGGTCAATTTTGAGCTGAAAAGTTAAATCAATGAGAAAAAAAGTCACAATTTTGCAATAGAAGTCAAACGTACAGTAGGAAAAAGTCAAAATTTGGGGATATAACTTAATTTTTTTGAGTTAGAAAGTCAAATTATTGGATGAAAATTGAAATTTTGAGTTAAAAAGTCCAAATAATGAAACAAAAGGTCAAAATTTTCAACTGGAGGGTTACATTTTGAGAAGAAAAAAGCTGACCTTTAGAAGATAAAAAATAAAATTCTGAAACATTTAAGTTAAGGTCATGAGATAAACGTAATATTTTTTGGTAAAAAAAAAAATCCCAATTTTAAGGAAAAAAAACCCCAAACTCTTGGGATAAAGTCAAAATTACAATTAAAAAGTTAAAACATAGGAAATGATAAGGGAAAATGTTTAGACAAGTCGAAATTTTGAATTGGAAAAGGCAAAGTTTGGAGATAAAAAAGTGAAAATGTTGAGGAAAAAGTCCAAAAGTGAGGCTAAAAAGTCAAAGTTTTGAGACAGAAAGTCAATATTCTGAGATCAAAAGTCAAAATTTTGGAAAAAAAAACGTTGCAATTTGATATAAATAGTCAAAATATGAGAAAGAAAGTCACAATTTTGCCTTTTTATCTAAAATTTAAAATTATACGTGAAAAAAAATTCTTAACAAAGCCTTTTTTTCATATTCATGTTTCTAACTGGTATACATAGGCTGTAATACATTATCTATGTCCATATACTATAAAATTTTCTCTTCAAACAGAGAAGGAATGTTTTTAGCAGATGTTATTATTCTGGAGTATCTTGGCGTTTCTCTCAAAGAGGTGGGGGGTCCATTTTTGGGCTTTTTGAATATGGTCACCCTTGTTAAATAATAGGAGCCAAAAAAAGAAAAAACCCTGTACTGACTGAAACCTTCCATCTGCTCAGGTCAGCTGGAGGTGAGTCTGAACGTCTAATGAACACAGGATGATAAACACTCCTGTAATTTAGCAGAAAGAATTTAACATCATCATTCCTGCTGACGGGAACACAAACCATGAGTCGCTGGGTGAAGCCCCGAGGACTGAACCACCTCACCTGTTTTCACTCTCCGCACCCTGCAGATGAGATCAGCATCACAAAGTCCAGTCCGCAAGAAAAACACGACTCGACACGTCACTGAGGATAACGTTCAGTGATTCATCAAGTCTGAAAAATCCTCAGTCTGAAGTTTTCTGTGAAGAAGACGACGAAGAAACCGGAGCTTTTTTGCTCCTTTTTGTAGAGCGTCACTAACACGGTTAAGCCTTTGAGAGTGGAAGTAAAAAAGAAAACTAGATGACGATATTCTGAAGATATTTGGTGTCAAATGTCCCAGTTATCGTTTATCAGGCATGAAATAAAGCCCATGTGCAGGAGCTGTGGCCTGGATCACAGGTTAGCCTACGTTTCCTGTCTCTTTAAAGCCTCAAAAAAAGAGAAAAATGCCTCAAAACCACAAGGGAACAAGAAAAGAAAGCTTTAAATTTATGTTTTGGAGTCATAGTGGAGTACGTTCATGAGAAGTCCTGAAATTTAACAGCAATTTCCAGGGTCTGGAGAGGTTTTTGTTAAAGAAATCAACTAAGAGAGTTTGGGGAATGGTCGTTTTGTATTCAGATAAACAGCCTCTCAAATAAAGAAAAACAAAATGCACCTTTCACTGCAGCCAGAACTTTGATTACTGACGCTTTCCAGCTTCAAAATAAACCAAAATGGCTAAAAACATCACCTTTAATAGAAAAAAAATAAGGTCTGAAATAGTGTTTCATAAGGCATTGTTGAGTCAACTCATTATAAACCTGAAAAATCCTGCTGTTTGTCAACAATTGGTGTAAAAAGAAATGAAAATATTTATATATGTATATCTACTCTGCAAAAATGGAAATCTAAGCAAGTCTTTATGTCTTATTTGTAGTAAAAATTGTCTTATTGTTCTTAATTTGAGCCACATTTACCAGACCAGGTCATAAAAATGTCTTATTTCAAGTTTTTTTAAGACAAAAATGAGGTGTAAATTGCTTGTATCAAGTCAAAAAAATCTGCCAATGGGATAAGACGAATTTGCCCGGGAAGTTTCTTGAAATTAGAAAGATGTCTTAAAACAAGAATCTTTTATCTTATCCCATTGGCAGATTTTTTTTACTTGTTACAAGCAATTGATGCCTCATTTTTGTCTTTAAAAAACTCAAAATGAGACATTTTTATGACCTTGTCTAGTTAATGTTGCTCAAATCAAGAATAATTAGACAAATTTTACTAAAAATAATACATAATGACTTGCTTAGATTACAGTTTTTGCAGTGTATATATGTACATGCACATGTGTGTGTATGTATTTGTGTATGCACCGTTTTTACTCAGAGACATTTTTGTTTTTGTTTTCTCCCCTTAAAAAAGAATACCTTTTTATATTTGTTGTTTATCACATGAATATTTAAAACTTAAAAAAATAAGTTTAAAAATGGCCCAGAAAAGTTTTGGAGTAATAATTAACACTTTTTGTTATGGTCTGTAAACATGTTATTGTTTTATCAGATAGATTTATGTTTATTTTGTATTCAAACAACACTTTTCTTTAAGTGCAGATTTTCTGTCATGTTCTATCAGAGGATTTGTAGTCAAACTTTTTCTTGCAAACAGAAGTTTCAGAGAATGTATGGTCATGCAAATCTGCCTCAAAGACATGGAAAAGTCATAAAAAAAAAAAGTGAATGAACGCCGTGTAACTGCTGCACTTCATGTTAAAGCCGTGTGCCAAACATGAACAGGAACTGGACGATATTACCTTCCACTAAACTCACGGATGTGTAATCTGAATTTAAAGCTTTTCTCTTAGAAGCTTTTCCATTCGTGTCAGAAAGGTGAAAGTCACACAACCACAGGCTGTGGATTTAGAAATGTCAACATATTAAGTGAAACACTGGACTGGAATAATACTTTAAAGTGTAATACCTACCCATGTTGGGAAGCGAGGTCTGCGGAAAGATTTAAGGCAGACTTTTACAAGTTTAAAGTAAATATGTTAAAATCCAGAGGTTTAAGGTTGAAAAACTTGAGCTGATGATTGTGAAGCCTGAAGGGAAAAAGCTTTTAACGCTGTTTTAATGCTTTTTCAGGTGATCCACAAACTAACTTTTACCTTTAAGTTCTACGAGAATAACTTCCTGTTTGTCAGATGTTTACAGTATCAACTCTCACTAAACTACATAAGAAATCTCTGTACATTCTGCAGAAATGTACCGACTCTTACAGCTGACGTCTCTAAACGAACGGATTTATCATGATGTGAAAATGTGAGAGTTAAAAAAACACATCAAAAGTTGAGTTATGAAAGGTGAAGGATAAGAAATATTAGGGGCCAAAAATGTTGTTTGCAGGTCAAAAAAGCTTGTTTATAAAAAACATACTGGTAAAATCTGGTTCTATGGAAGCCCATTACCCCTTATTATTTTTTTTTTTTGTTTTGTTTTTTTTAAATAAAGAAAAACGACAAAAAAAGAGTAAGTTTAGGTGGTTGCTTTTTTTTCTAGCCAATATTAAGTCATAAATTTGTGGGGGAAAAACAAAATTATGAGATAAAAAGTTGCAATGATACAATAATTAAGTCAAAACTATGAGTTGAAAAGTAAATTGAAGGACATAAGAAGTCGAAATAATGCGAAAACATGGAAATTATGAGATCATACAGTTAAAGTTCTGAGAAAGAGTCAAAATTGTAAGATCAGAAGTCGTTATCATACAAAAAGGCGAATTTATGAAATGATAGTCATCATTTTTTAGACAAAAAGTCTTACTGATGAGATAAATGTCGATATTATGACGCAAAAATTGACATTTTGAGATAAAATATTGCATTACGAGATCTAAAAAATCCCTTTCATGACATAATAAGTAGTTATAATTCTAAAAAAATCGAATTTATCAGATAAAAAGTCATTTTCATTTCATAAAAAGTCAAAAACCTGTGATAGAAAAGTCATAATAATGGAATCAAAGTTGAGAATGCAAGATAAAAAGTCATAATAATGTGAAAAAAAGTTGAAACCAGGATATAAAATGTTATAATAATGAGTCAAAAAGCGATAAAAAACCTGACAAATAAAAGTCATAATTATGAGATAAAAAGTTAAATAAGGGGATAAAAGTTGAAATTATTAGATAAAAAGTCATATTCATGACATAAAAAGTCTAAAACCTGACAAGCAAAAGTCAAAATTATGCAATCAAAGTTGAGTTTTTAAGATAAAAACTCATAACAATGAGATAAAGTTAAAAATGTGAGATAAAAAGTCAAAATAAAGAGGCAAAAAAGTTGAAAGTTTGCGATAAAATGTTGAATTACTTGGATATAAGGTCTAATTATGAGTCAAAAAGTCCAAATCAAGAGATAAAAAGGTGAGATAATGATTTAAAAAGTCATAATTATGAGTCAAATAGTAAAAAACCTAGTAAAAGAAAGAAAAGTCAAAATAATGTAATAAAAGATGACACTGTAAGATAGAATATCATGATAATGAGATAAAGTTGAAAATGTGAGATAAAAAGTTGTAATAATTTGAAAAAAAGTTGAAATTGTGATAAAAGTGGTGAATTAATGATATGAAAAGTCACAATTATGAGTCAGAAAGTGAAAAACCTGAGATAGAAAGTCATAATAATGCAATTAAAGTTGAAATCTGGAGATAAAAAGGTGAAATAATGATTTCAAAGTAATAATTATGTGTCAAATAGTCAAAACCTGAGAAAGAAAAGTCAAAATAATGCAATAAAAGTTTAAATCATAAGATAAAAAAGTCTTAATCTTTAGATAAAGATGTAAATATGCAATAAAAAGTCAAATTCATGAGAAAAAAAGTTGACATCATGGTATAAAATGATGAAATAATGATACAAAAAGTCGTGATTATGAGTTGAAAAGTGAAAGACCTGACAAAAAAAGTCATAATTGTGAGAAAGTCAAAATTATGAGAAAATGGATTGTGGGTAAATTGAGACTTACTTTACAAATTAATTAACTTTTACATTAACTATGTGAGAGGATTTACACAGGAAAGTGCTGAACAAACGCAGCTTTAGGAGGATTTTAATTCGTTAGTTAGAGTCGCTGGATCGTTTCATTTCAATATAAATTTGGAGGAATTAGGCGTGTGCTTGTGTGGCATCAACGCTGTTCTCTCCACAGTCCTCACGTCCTTCAACGGCGTGAATCTGTCGCCAACCACCTATGGCGTGGGAGGATCAGCCTGATGGAGGATGGTGAGTGAGAAGTTTCTGCACGCCACCACCGCCGCCACCGCCATCACCACCACCTCCTCCCTCTTCGTCCTCACACCAACAAGTCAAATCTGAGGACGGCAGCCAACCAGCTCCAGAAATGAGACACTTTCACGCCGCTCGCTTTCAATTTACTCGTTTGTTTGCCTCTTTCTTGAACCTCCAGCCTCTGGCCTAATGAGAGCGAAGTGATGATTCACACACTTCCACGAGCGGATAATTCAACTCTGCAGCCCGTTTCTCTTCGTCTGACGCTTTAATTCTGTGTGGAAGAGGGAGGCAGAGCCCGCCTGCGGTAATTAGGGCTGACACCATGTTTATGTAACCTCCAAGCCTCACAAACCAGATGCAATTATGGACTCCTGGTGCCTGTGACCCTCGGCCCTGGAGCCCAGCGCCGCAAAAAAACGCCACTCCCGTGTCCCAGGGGTGAGCCCGGTTCTGCGGGGTGAACAGAGAGAGGAGGAGGAGGAGGAGGAGGAGGGGGGAGGCTGGGAAGACTGGAGGAAAGCAAGAGTTGAGTTCTTTTCACAGCTCCGTCTGACGGGAGCTCTCGCCGCCTAATGCAAAGTGACGGGCACTTCAGTGGAGAGGGCGCGGAGCCCCCCAATTTCCGCCAGGACCCCACGGCAGGGGGAAGCAGAGAAGCCAAAGGGGCTGGGGTGGCAGACTTATTGTGGCCCAGCGAGAAAGAGCGGGGCAGGGGCCTCATTACAACGCTTAACTGCACTCACAGGCCCTCATTAACCCACCACACCAGTGACTCAAATCAAAACAGACAATAAAAGGAGGTCGCTGTTGGAATAAAGCCTCCATTTTACTGTGACTTAGACGTTCAGCAGGACGCTTTATGGAGCTTTTACGCCAACACATTTCTGTAAACATGGAAGTTTTGCCACAAAGAGTCACTTTACGTGAGGAAATCTCTCTTTAAACGTGCTCATCCAAGTTATACACCCCTGTATACCCTTTTTTGTTCGTCTGCCTCCACGTAGGCGCACGGACATCTGGGGACTCCAGAGGAAAGTAATGAGAGAGTGAGAGTGTAGTTAAACAAAACCCAGTATGTCCGCTGTAATAAAAGCACTGTGTTCCTGTGCTTTAGGAGGCTCAGTCACAGAAGACTGCGCTCAGAGCTGGGGGATAGATGATGAAGGATGACAGGCACTTATGTATGTTGCTAATGGGATGCAAAGCCAGTGCAAAGATAAAGCCCGGCCTGTACCCCCCCTCCCTCCCCACCGCCCCCCTTTCTCTCTGCTCGGCAGGGCTCGAGGGAGAGGCGCTTCGCACGCCAAATGATGCGTTTCATAGAGACAATTAAAGAGCAAATCAATGCTGCTGCCTCGGTGAAATAATTAGAGATGCTGCCGAGTTTCACCGCAGCCGCACGAGGGGAGGGATGATGCGGGGAGGCGGTAGTTACAGGAGACGGCGAGTGATGTTTCTGGAAGATCCTGCAGATTAAAAAGTTGACTCAGGAGATTCTGGAGAGTCGGCTTCTTTGAGGGTGTGTTGAGATTTATAAAAATAGCTCACATACATACATACAGGTGTTTAAAAACAGGTGAATGTCCTGTCACAGTTCATCAAAATATTCACTTAAAGCTCCAGTGAGGTGAATTATGAAATATTGTAACTATTTGAAAATAATCAGATGAATCCCCAATGTTTCCCTTAGACCTCCTGAGTACATGATACATATGATTTTTAACCTTTTAATAATATCATTATCATATCATTGTTTCACATTCTCTCTTTTCAAAACTTAAATTAGCTCCCCAAAGTCAAATCACACTTCAAGAGATTCCAGAAGAATAAAAATCACCCACCAGAAAAAAAGCATGAGACCTCCAAAGTTTAGCTGGATATTTTTACCATTGTTGGTTAAACTTTTAAAGCTTCCTGGAGCGCAGATGGCCTAGTGCATTAGATCGCCCACCATGAGGCTGTTTCCCTCGTGTCTCTCCCCCTTTCCTTACTCTCTATCTACTGTCCACTGTCCTCCTCTGTCAAATTAATGGCATAAAAAGCCCCAAAAAATTTCTTTAAAAAAACTTTCAAAGCTTGTAATAACCTTCAAAGGGTAGGTGTCAGATTTATTGAGAGTCGACATACCACAAAAAAAAAACAAAAAAAAACTTTGTTTACACTTTACGCAGCAAAGATTCACAGAAAGTGATGTGATTAACTGTAAAAAGATGGTGGTCATAAAATGAAATAAAAAAGAAAAAACTAATATTTAATAGAATAAGATAAAATTGATAAGTTGAATGACGTTTTTGGTGACATCATTGCAGATATCTGTAATTCAGTTCCGCTTGGTCAAAATTGAATTACAGATAACTTGAATTGGAATTCCAACTATCCACAATATGATTACAACTAGTCAGAAATACGTTGTTGATGTCTACTGTGTTTGTTTAGTCAAACTTAGCTTTGAAATGTTAGAATTGTTGCCATAGCAGCATGACTCCAAACCATAGACTGTGTAAAAAATGAGGCGACCATACTGGAATTGGGACGAGTGAAGGGTGCCCAAACTTACAGTTATTGGGCGCCCATCAGTCACGTGATCTGAGCGGTGGCTCTGATTGGGCAAGCTCTCGATCCTTCTATCATTCAAACAGACGAGTTAGGAAAAAACTCACCCCTCTCACATTGTGTGCCGTTAGTAAAATGAAAGATCCAGAAGAGAGACGGGATTTGTACCAGGCTTTAAATACGCTAAATTTGGCTGAAAAAGCGTTTTTTTTTTTGGCTTTGTGTGTACGTGACTTCCGGTACTTCCAAAGTCAGCCTTAAGCTGTCTCTTGAGGAACAGCAGCTTTTTAGCACTTCCGCATTACCTCATTTTTTCAGACCGGTTGGGCCTGCTGGGCTCAAACCCAAGTCTAGTCAACTTGAATACACTAAACTAATTTTTCATCATTTTAGATTCTTATTGTGCATAAAATCCAATTCTGCAACCCTAGATTTGTGTTTCCAGCAGCTTTAAGGTGAAACTTTAATCAGACGTGAGGATAAAAACCGTCGGTCTGCACTCAGCCTCAGCGCCTGAAATGTGTGATGATGAGGTCACAGAGTAAAGACCAGCAGCCCCATCACGTCCTCTCCGTCTCATCATCGACAGCACTCTGCGTCCCATTTTACGGCTCTTCATCTGCATACATTGCCGCGTGGAGAAGAGAGGGACCCACTGAGTGCAGGACTGTGTGCTCTGTGCATTATGTGCTTGTAGAGGAAGAGTGTGATGAAGAGGCACTGAGCTACGACACAGCAGCGACAGAAATAGACGTGGAAAAAGAAAGAGGGGAAAGAGGAGAAGAGGAAAGCACATGGGGAGTATTAAGTGTAGAAAAAGACAGATGGGCCCACTTACCAGCCTGGTTAGTGGTGATGTTGACGGAGGCGTACTGAGGGGAGTACGGGCTCTGATCTGACACTCCGTTGACAGCCTGCACCTCGAACGTGTACTGCGTGTGGGCCAGCAGGTCGCTGATGTAGACCCGGGACTCCGTCAGGCCCAGCTGACGGGGCAGAAACTGAACGTTGTCTCCGCAGCGGGTGCAGCCTCCCCGTCCGCCGCCGCAGCTCTTGCAGATGATGTTGAAGACCACGTCCTCGCGGCCGCCCGAATCCCGAGGAGGCATCCACTCCAGCATCACGGAGGTTTCGTTCACGCTGGAGATGACGGTCTGAGGCGCTGAGGGGACGGCTGGAAAACAGAAGAGGGGGTTCAAAAACCAGCAAATACTTATGAATAGATAAATACATGTCAGACAATATCAAATATCCACAAAGGTTGTTATGAACACTTCCAAATTTATTATGCGCATTATGCTCAAATAGACAAACTTTTTATCCATGTGATGTATTTATTTTAATTTATTTTACTTTAATCAGAAACCCTGTGAGCGTCCTCAGTGGTTTCTCGTCCTCCTGGGATCCAAACAACAAATAAACATCAAAGCTGCGCTACAAAAAAAAAAAAGGAAATCAAGCTATAATTAAGTTTTCACAGGGAAAGAATTAATGTAAAGAGAGTTTTTATCAAAACAAGGTGCGCAAATGTTTGATTCTACAACACTGCAAAAAAAAAAAAAAAAAAATCGAAGCAAATCATTGTCTTATTTTTAGCAAGAATTGTCTTATTATTCTTGATTTGAGCCACATTCACCTCAAAAGTCCAGAAAAATGTCTTATTTCAAGTTATTTTAAGACAAAAAGGAGATGATTGCTTGTAACTGGTGAAAAAAAAAAAATCAGCCAATGGGGAGTGAAAAAATTTTCTTGTATTAAGACATCTTTCTAATTTCAAGAAATTTTTTCTTTTCCAGTTGGCAGATTGTTTTGACTTGTTCCAAGCAATTCAGACGTCATTTTTGTCTTAAAATATCTGTAAATAAGACATTTTTCTGTGCTTGTCAGTTGAATGTGGCTCATATCAAGAATAATAAGACAATTTTAAGTAAAAATTAGACATAATGACTCGCTTAGGTTTCAGTTTTTGTAGTGCACTGTTTTTAGATGGTCACATTTTAACACATCTTAGCAGTGAACGTGCAGCACATCATCCAAAAACCTCAAACTTTGCCTGAAAAACCAAACTCTGAAAAGTGAAAGAGTGAAAGAGTGAAAGTGAATGCCACAAATGTAATACTGTTATATTTTTGCTGTGAAAATTTGTATTTTAGAATAGGTTCTTATAGAGCTGCCTTATTCTTTGGAGCTCGCCTTCAGTGGACACTTGAAGAACTGCAGTTTTTTGGGGGTTTTTTTTGGAGGTTCTAACATGGTTTTATTTGTAGACACCAAAGGTTTCAGCCTGGGAAACTGAATGCCTTGCTCAAAAACTGAAGATATCTATCATTAAAAAGGGGTGAAGCCTAATTTATTTTATTCTATTCCTTTTTTTTTCAAATACAACTGAAAGATTAATTAATTACATGTTTTAAGGCCCCATTTACACAAGAACGTTTCACAGCGTTTGACCCTAAAATGCAGGAAAACGCAATGAAAAAATCTGCGTTTACACAGAAACACTGAGGGACTTAAAACGCTGTAGTATCCATATCAGGCCTATAGATGGCGATATAACTAAGCCGTATACACGACAACGGTTTAGAGCCCAAAATAAACTTCTCTAATTGCAAATTTGGTGCAATAAATGCACATTTTGGTAGACGCAGTCAGTATATTCAGCAGCACAAGAACGAAACAGTAGGTCGCTGTTTTTATTGTTTGGTTCATGTCTGGCACAGTGGATGTTTAATGCGCAGAGCTGCCCGTGACGTCAGCACTTCCTAAAACGACGTCTTGGCGTTTACATGAGAACACTGGCATTTCGGAAAAATTCCACTCTGGAGGGCGTTTCCAAAAGTTAGCGTTTTAGGTTGGCTAGAACGCCGTTTCTGTGTAAATATGAGGCTGAAACGCAACAATACTTTTGCGTTTCACCTTAAAATCGTTGTCGTGTAAACGGCCAAAAGCAATCGCCAACATTTCAGCATAAGATTATAGTTTGTATCTGATCCAGTGAGCTTCAAACTTGTAAAAAAAAAGTCTTTCCAAATCTTGACATCATTTGAAAACTTTCTTCAGCTTTTAAAATCCCCATTATCTGTCTTTTTTTAACCCCACACATGAATGAGAGTCTCCTCAAAGCGCTGCCTTCACAACAGCTTAATCTTTCTTTTTTTCTGTTTGGGTCTGGACTAACTCTGAGGGAGCGACGTGCAGCTCGCTACCATCGGCTCCTAAACGCTGCAGCATGTTCACATGTTACCAGCTGAGTGTGTCTGCCATCTGGTTCTGAGCAGGTAGAGCAGAGCGGCTTTATCAGAGCTGTGTGAATGAAAACAGCTGCTGGGAAGTCGGCTGAAAGAAACCAGAGGGCGGATGATAGAGGAGAAGTTGTGGGCTGCAAAAAAATGACAAGCTGATAGATAAATGCCAGACTGAGGTGTCCTAAAAGGAGATGTTGCAGCACTTTTATTCTCTGTGTTGTTAATTGTTCCTGAATGTTTCCTTAGGCGTGGACAAACAGGCTGAAAGTCTAAGATTAAAGCTCCAGTAAGGGATTTTTCACTGCTCTTCAAAAAGTTTGGATCACAGTGAGTGAAATATTTCACTATTTAAAGACAGAAAGTTGAGTTTCCTTTTTTTTAATTCAATAGTACAGTCTCTCACTCTGTCTGTTTCTCACTCTCACTCACTCTTTCACTCACTCTCTCTGTCTGTCTTTCTGTCTGTCTCTCACTCACTCACTCTTTCACTGTCTGTCTGTCTCTCTCTCACTCTTTCATTGTCTATCTCTCTCTCCTCACTCACTTTCACTCTCTCTATTTCACTCCTTAACTCTGTCTCTCTCTCACTCTTTCACTATCTGTCTCTCTCTCACTTTTCCACTCCGTCTGTCTCTCTCTCTTTCACTGTCTATCTCTCTCTAACTCACTCCTTCACTCTCTCTCTCTCTATTTCACTCCTTCACTCTGTCTCTCTCTCACTCGTACACTCTGTCCATCTCTCGCTCACTCACTCTTTCACTCTCTCTCTATTTCACTCTTTCACTCTCTCTCTATTTCACTCCTTCACTCTCTCTCTCACGTTTCCATGAGGTCTGTCTCTCTCGCTCTTTAACTCTCTCTCTCTCTCAAGTTTTCACTCACTGTCTCTCTCACTCACTCTTTCACTGTCTGTCTGTCTATCTCTCTCTCACTCTTTCATTGTCTATCTCTCTCTCCTCACTTACTTTCACTCTCACTATTTCACTCCTTAACTCTCTCTCTCTCACTCTTTCACTCTGTCTGTCTGCCTCTCTCTCACTCTTTCACTCTCTCTATTTCACTCTTTCACTCTGTCTTTCTGTCTCTCTCTCACTCTTTCACTCTGTCTCTCTCACGCTTTTTCACTCTATCTCCCTCTCTCACTCTTTCACTCTCTCTCTATTTCACTCCTTCACTCTGTCTCTCTCACTCTTTCACTCTCTGTCTCTCTCTCACTCTTTCACTCTATTTCACTCTTTCACTCTGTCTGTCTGCCTCTCTCTCACTCTTTCACTCTCTCCATTTCACTCTTTCACTCTGTCTGTCTGCCTCTCTCTCACTCTTTCACTCTCTCTATTTCACTCTTTCACTCTGTCTTTCTGTCTCTCTCAGTGTTTTATTCTAGCTGTCTCTCCCTCACTCTTTCTCTTTGTCTGTCTGTCTCTCTAACCTGAGTCTGGTTCTGTCTGAGGTTTCTGCCTGTTAACTGAACGTTTTTCATTGCTACTGTAACTTTCTAAATGCTGCACAGTGCTGCACTCATGGTTGGTGAAGATGAGACAAGATTCCTTATCTTGTCTTGATGTTGGGTCTCTGTTCATAAAATGAAGTGAAACCTGTTCATCTTTTGTTACGTTTGTTATGATTTGGCTCTGTATAAAAAAAAAAAAAAGATTGATTGATTGACAATCTACGTATGTACCAGGCAGAATCAGTTAGGATGTGTGCTTTACTCCACCAGAGGGGGCGCCAAACTCAACACGAAGCCTCTCACAGGAGCATTAAGTGCAGGAACAAGTCGTGATGGTTGTCAATCATGTGATCCAGCACCTCAAGGACAGGCTGCTAATGCATTATCTTCCCTCTGTAGCATTGTGTTAATTTTCTAATGGAAGCAGAGTTGTGATAACGTGGCGGCCTCCACTTAAACAACCCTTCACCGGAGAAGGCAAACTCACTTTATCCTCTTTGAGGTCTGAGCTGACTGTAAGCTGGCAGAGCCTCTTCCCTCGGGATTCCCATTTACATCTCTCATTTTTCATGCTGCTGTCCACTTTGTCAAGTGTTTTCTTAACATCCACTCCTGACAGTTTTCTCATGCAGCGTCGTATAGAGTTACTGCAGCGGAGAGGAACCGACTGTTTCCCCCCGTCGAGACATTCTCAGCCGCTCCGCTCGGCGATGCGCGGTGGAAACTTTTCCACATGGCGCTGCGTGTTGAGTGACAGGCCAAACAAACAAACAATGAGGAGTGTTTATCTTCTACAGGCATGTGCACCTAATTATGAGAGAGGAATCCTCCAGGACTAATGAGATAAACAATTCCACTCCGCCCACAACATCCGAAATCTGAATCGATCACTTCTTATTTAACCTCCTTTTAATTGGCAGCAATTAGTAGATCTCCGGTTTGGAAGGAAGCCCACCGGAGAGCACTTCTTGGTGTCTCTCTCATACGTGGAAACATAACTCCTCCTTGGCATCTCCTTCCCGGGGAGGAGGACTAATATCCCCCCCATTAGCTGGCGGGGCGGCTCTGATGGGCCCGTTCCCTCGGCTTTAATCAGGCCGGGCCCTGCTGCGCCTAATACGGGTGACGTGACGCTGCTGCTTTCTCATTCACAACAGCTGCTCGACTCCCAGAGCCAGGCTTATGCAAATCTCCTTTGTTGGAGGCCATCAAATCTCTTCCCTCCTCGCTCCCTTTCAACAGGCGGAGAGGGAAGAGAGGGAGCGAGGAGGGAAAAAAAACACCACCCGACGCTGAAAGAGCTTTTTTTTTTTTTTTTTTCTCGCTCACCCCTGTTTTGTTTTAGCTCGACCACACTCTAAGCGCTGATTCTCCGTCTTTCTCACATGCACCAAACCCCTACCGGCTCTCTCGAAATTCCCTCTTCTTCTTCCCTCCCTTCGCTCTCTCCTCCCCGTCTCTCTCGCTCAACCTTGGTGTCAGCGTCAAATTCAAATTCAAATTCAAACAGCTTCATTGGCATGACAAGAGAGAGTCTGGCCCCGGCTCTTTCTGCGGGGCCGGCTCCTTCACAAAGCGGCGCGCCCTGGCCCAGTAACCCCGCTCCGCCTTGGAGTACTGGGCCTGTGTGATGTAGACGAGGGTCAGATCTGTGGACAGCCACACTATGAGCGTGTCAGCGTCATGTTCGTGTGAGGGACGGCGCTGACAGGCTTTCTCTGTTTGCAGTTACACAGACTACCACTGTCCTTTGATCCCTGGGCTCTTCTGCTGGCGGGTGTGAAATGTGCGTGTGTCAAAGAGTTCATATTTGGCATCAAAGGCTCTGTGGGTACGCCGTGCTATAAGTGTTTGTGCGGAGTGTCAAGTTAGGGTTCAAACCTAACCACTTCACTACTATACATACTTGTGCACGGCATCTGGAGAGGATCTGAGTCAGTGCGGTAGTATCCGTTCCTGCAAACGCAGTTGATGGCGCCCTCGCTGGTGGTGCGGCTGTTGATGGGACACTGCAGGCAGGCTTCGTCTCCTTGAGTCGGCTTGAAAAAACTCGAGGGGCAGGCTGTAAAAGAGAAGAGGACGCACATCAGAATATGAACAGTTCGGTGCGACCGTTTCAACAAGCGTGAGTTCAGAAAATGTTCAGCACAATCGGAGTTCAAACAGAAGCGTTTTCTGCACATTTTAACAACCACGCCAGGAATCCCCAGACTTTGGGAAGCCACTTTATAAGAGCGTTTTAACAAGCTGCATCTTTCATCGCACTTAGGGAGGACGACCAGTCGTTTGTTTAAGGTTTTCTGAATTACCTGATGCCCTGTTAAAGAGTAAATTGTTTCTTCACTGCAAAAACTATAATTGAAGCAGGTGCTTCTGTCTTATTTCAGTAAAAATAATTCTAGTTGAGAAAAATGTCTCGTTTTAAGACACTAAAAGACTTCAATGATGTTTGGATTGCTTGAAAAGAGTAAGAAATCTGCCAAAGGGGTGCACTGCAAAAACAGAAATCTAAGCAAGTCATTATGTCTTATTTATAGTAAAAATTGTCTTATTGTTCTTAATTTGAGCCACATTCACCAGACCAGGTCATAAAAATGTCTTATTTCAAGTTTTTTTAAAGACAAAAATGAGGTGTAAATTGCTTGTAACAAGTCAAAAAAATCTGCCAATGGGATAAGACGAATTCGCCCGGGAAGTTTCTTGAAATTAGAAAGATGTCTTAAAACAAGAATCTTTTATTTTATCCCATTGGCAGATTTTTTTTACTTGTTACAAGCAATTGATGCCTCATTTTTGTCTTTAAAAAACTTGAAATGAGACATTTTTATGACCTTGTCTAGTAAATGTGGCTCAAATCAAGAACAGTAAGACAAATTTTACTAAAATTAAGACATAATGACTTGCTTAGATTTCAGTTTTTGCAGCGTATATATGTACATGCACATGTGTGTGTCATGCATTTGACACGACAACCCAAACTTCCACAGTGCCACTGAACGCATCACAGACACACCCCCAAGAAATTATCCCCTTGAGGAAAACAAGCTTGAATTCCTCGAGATAACAAGAAAATAAGTCATTATCTTGAGAAAACAGAGCAAATTTGTCGTAGGAATTATGGCCTTTAAGGGCTTCTGTACATCAACTGTGATTTTCAGTAATTTGATGTCTAAATGCACAAAAAGTACAAAAAAATGTACTTTTTGTGGCTTCACTGCATTATTCATTAATATAAATATAACATTACATTAATAGCGTCTATGTTTTTACAGTGCAGCAGGAAAATTAAGAAATGTATGGAAAATATTAATAGATTTTTAACAGTTGTCCTTTGTGCAGAATTCTGCAGAATAAATCTGAAAAACTGCTTCAATGTGAGGTGTTAAACTGTTCCCTCTCTCACAGTTAGAGTGTGTATCTTGAGGGGATCATTTCTTTGTCACTAATAGTCATTAAATATTTACTCTAACGCTTTTCTGATTTGACTTTTCTTCCGTTTTGTTTGAGCAACAGTGATTTCTCTAACGTCTTGCATCACAGCTGAAGCCATTAGCGTCCAGAGCTCTGAACAGAAATCACGCAGCAGCACGAGTCAAAGTTATAAATATACATCAGCACAAACAACTTATTAATACATGCCGGGGATGCCTTGCATGTGAGGCAACTCTCTGCACATATGGCAACATGGCAACATGTTGTAAGTTTGCTCTGAATTATTCACCGTGCTCTAGTTGCCTGAGTCGTCTCTGAAGTGCCCTGCTTTCTGCGTAAGAGCCCTTTAAAGGCTTCTCTGCAGAAAACTTGAACTCATGGTTGAGACAGTGATGGACTCGCACACTAGAGCAGCAGCAGAAAACTCTGTGTTTGTGTTTCCGTCAGTGTGTGGGTGAGTCACAGGCTGCATATACGAGGTGAGTGTGTGTTTGTGTGTTGCCATAAGCGTCCGTCAGTGCAGCGATAAACAAACTAACTTAGCCGTCTGTGAAATCCCCTTATCCTCTACTGAGTCAAATTTCACCCAAACCTTCACCGCTCCAAGAAAAGAAGAGAGAAAAAAAAAAAAAACCAAACAGCTTTTTTTAACCGTTTGCACCTGCACCGTGTCAGGAGCTCTTTCTATCTTGGACCAAACCAGCGAGAGTTTAGCTTCAGGTAATCCAGCAGAGCCCACCTGCCCCTCAGATAAAGGAGGTGTTGGAAGCAGAGGAACAGGAAAATTCACACACAGGAGGCTCTGGATGTGTAAAGTTGAACACCCTCAGGCCTGACAGGGCTGCTGTTTTTTATAGCAACATGCAAAAAGCAGAATAATTCAACACCTTTGATGAAAGGCAGCAGCTCTCTTACTCCACTCTGTTGCTTTTAGAGCGAAGCTTTGATTGAGATATTCCTCTGACTCTGTGATTTATCTCTTGTTGCTGTAATATTTCAAACTATTTATCTTACTTATACAGCGAAAGTTTTTTTTTTCCCCACCCATTTTTCATGTTTCGAAAAAACTTACAAAAACACAACTGCAATTTTCTACCAATAAAAACTACAGCCCGTATTTCATTTTAAAGCTACACTTACAATTACGGCTAAACTGTAGCATCTGGAATATGGAGGCATGTGCAGCTGTAACTTCCATTTAAAGCAGTTGAAATCACAGAGCAGAATTAGTCCCTAGTCCAATCCCAATGTTTGTGTTAGACGGACAAATCAGCGCACTCGCGGACCCACAGGCCGGGGATTAATGCGTTTTTTCCCCTCCGGAGCTCAGAGGACATTACTCAGTCAGCACCATATACGGCTGTTTTAGTGATTCAAACGCGCTGAAAGATGGAAAAGTGTTGCAGTAACGGTTTGAAAAATGTATTTTCAAGATAAATTAAATGTCTTTCTTTGACTGATTGAACTTTGGGAGGAGTTTTTTGTACATTTCTGCAGTTTGTGAAACATGAAAAGTCTGAATTGGAGTTTCTGCAGCTATTTTTCCCATAATAATTAACCTTTTCTCAGTGTTTATGTCCCTTTAGGTTTCCTCTGATCAGATCAAAACTTCATGAAAGAAATTTAAGGGGTCACAAATTCAGCAAAAAAGGTCCTTTCCAGCTTTTGATTTGGGCAAAATAGCAATCACAGTAAGGAGGTTTATGGGCTGAAAGGAGTCTGCTATTTTTGTCCAGATTAAAAGGTTTAGAAGACATTTAGTGACTTTTAAGTGAATAGCGAACGAGACCATTATTGAAAAGACACTATCTATGTTTTTTGTCTAAAAAAGTGTAATTCCCACACTTTCAAATTGGTCTTTGTTAACATTTTCACATCAAAAAGTGCCAATAAGTGGTGTATTTGGCTATTAAAGCAGAAATAAAGGGAATTTCAATCAGAAGACATTACTTACAAGAGTTTCTGTGAAGTTTAGAAAACAATACAAAAGGTACCAGTTCATCCACAGAGGGCACAAAAGTCAACACAAACCAAAAGTTTCTCAAAGTTTCTTCAACTCTTTACAACCCAGGTGCTCTTTAAACTAGAACACTATCACTCAAAATACTAAAACTATCACAAACTTAGGGGTTTTTGTACCTGATATGAAATACCCAAAAAGAAATACTTCACATCAAAATACATGGAAGTACAACAATACACGGTAAAGTCAAGTACTCTTCTTTAACTGTTCCGTACATAAAGCCTCAAAAAAGGACAAAGAAAAATTCCTAGAAAAATAATAGAGCTGGGAACTTTTTATTCTGTTTACCCATTCAAAGGTTTTTTTTTCCAGTTATAAAGAATTACAAAAATATTTTACCCCATACTCACTAATATATGGTGAAAATCACCTGAACAAGTGTGTGTTAAAAACCAGGGATGACAGCAGGGAAACATGACACTCAGACGAACATGAAAATCACGTTAATGCATTTGCTTGAGTGGGATTCAAGAAGCAAGTGTTCTAGGGTTAAACTACCATAACTCCTCAACTATTTGGTCAAGCGAGAGTTCAAACAGCTCATTGAAGAATTGACTGACCTCATTACCGTAACTCTTCTAATATTTGGACAAGAGAAAAAAAATCCTTATAGGCGAGAGGATGAGCTTTCTGGACATAATCTCTGACTCTTTCAAAGCGCCTTAGAGCTCATTTTGTAACAATGAGTAAAAATATATATAAATATATATTAAAACCCAAAATGTAATGACTGGTCAATAATGTAACAGATGCTGAGCCCAAAACGTAAGAACTTTTTTGCACAAAATGTACCAACTTTTTACACTTGTTGTTATCAATCTGTTAATACATAACAGGTTACATTACATTTTAAGTCATTGTTACTTTTTGGGGTCATTGTTACAGATTGGTCTCTAACAAGGCTAAAATAACAACAGTAAAAGTCCAGGTATGTATTAAAAAATATTTTGTAAAAGTATTAATTTCTTAACTTTTTCAGCATCTGAGGCCAACAACATGAATTGAGACTCAAAATGAGCAAAGACGTGAAATTAGATGACTCAAAAGAGAGATTTAAGGAGACTTAAGCAATAAAAAAGCTTAGAATAAATGACCATGTTGCAACAAGTCAAAGATAAAGAAGTGTTAAAACATTACAGCAGATATCAGTGATAGCAATAAATCATGTCAATGAGTAAAAACTGGTATTTGTTTACATTTCCACAACAGAAAAATCCCAGTGAGTGGTAAATTTAAATGTAATAAGAAAGAAGAATGAAACTGCAGGCACAGTTTGTCCACAGGGGGCGCCAAAGTCAACACAGATGAAAGTTCCTTACTGTGGCTTTAAAGTAAAAGTAAAGAATATATTTTGCCCTGAAGCAAGAAAGGCAATACACCACGGCAGCACAACAAAACCAATCAAAAATACTTCATTTCTCTCACAAAGAATGTTACAAATCAGAAACCCAAAGGAATTGTGTTTGCTTGTTACAGCAAATCCCCTTAAAGCTCGAACTTCTGGTCTCTAAGGGTTTTTTCTCGCCTCTGATTTCACTCTTGTTCCAGTTTCCAGTGGTTTAAAGCTTATTTCTGCTCTTTCAATTTAGATCTATTCCCTTAATACTTTTCCTGTCGTTTATTGAAGGACTCAAAATGACTGACGTCTTTGTGGATGTGATTATTTTTCTTTTTGCAACAGCTGACAGTTTTTGGCAGATGACGCTTGCGTGTGAAGCAGAACTTCAGGATTAACAGTATGGTTTGCTGCATGCACATCTACATTTTGTTATAATAAAATTATTAAGGGTTGCATGCATGACTGATGTTCAACCCCGGGGATGCACGAAGCGTAGCTGAGACGGTCGTATTAGTTCAGTATGATTGACCAAAGCATGGCAAACATATTTAGCATAAAGCTCAAAGAAGCTGTTTTCATTAAATGCACATTATGTCCGGTATCTTTGTTGTGTTATCACATAGGCATGAAGTCGACGGAGTTATTGCAAAATAAAACGAATCCCTGAGATCTCCGCGCTGAGCATTAGCTCTGACATGTTTTTCTTTGTCTATGATTGATGGAGGAAAAGGTTTAGGGCACAGAGCGAAACATGAGGCCTGGACATTCACACTGCCAGTCAACATCAGGAGTGAAAGAGGCCCCGGCAACAGGCAGGAGGGGGAATTGGGATCGAACCTCAGCGGCACCAGTGAGGAGTATGAGAGAGCGGGGAAACACCAAAGGGAACTGCATAAAGAGGTGGTGAAGGAGGGAGGGAGGGAGGAGGAAGAGGAGGAGGGTGGAGATGAGAACAAAGAGAGGAGGGAAGGAGAGGAGAAGGGGAGTGAGCGCTCGGGAGTTTTACAGGCGGAGGAATTCGGCGTGTACGAGCTGAAACAGTGAAGCAGAGCAGAACAAGTGAAACAATGACTTTAAAACCTGCATGTGGAGAGGATGGCAGGTTTTAACTGTGCGTTTTACATAATGTTTTCACTGTCAAATGTTCATTCAGTCCATTGTTTATCGTCTAAGGAGCCTGGATGTTGTGCATGTTGGGGTTAGACCAACATTTCTACACAGCAAAAACTGAAATTGAAGCAAGTTTTAATGTTTGCTTTCAATAAAAATGATCTTGTTAGACTTAATATGAGCAACATTCACCAAATAAGTGCAGAAAAAGTCTTATTTTATGATATTAGAAGACAAGAGGGCCCATTTTAAGGCTCCTGGGAGGAAGACGATTAGATTTCAGGTCTCTTTTATCCCCAGTGCAATTGATTTACTTGATGGCAATTAACAATCTAGTTGTTTCTTTTGCACTATTATTGCTGCCTCCTTTGCATCTTCACACTTTGCACTTTTCTCCATTTACTTGTATGTTACTCTCCATTGTTAGTACTTTTGTGTATATGTACGATGTTTTTTATTGTGTTTCTCATTGGATATTGTGTTGTTGTATTATTTCTGTATTTCATATTTGGCTTTTGTGTTCCAGCTGCAATGCTTATTTCTCTTGACAGGACAATAAAGTGATTCTGATGCTGATTCTATCAGCAGAATATCTTGAATAAACACATTTTCTGGACCTATCAGGCTCACACTAAGTTTAATAAGACAAACATAAAACATGCAGACTTTCTTGGTTTTCAGTTTTTTCAGTGGTGTTTCATATTAGGCTTCAATATCCAGTGTTAACTATGAAATGCATAGATACTTGATTGTAAAAATAACAAAAAAAGCATGATTTTGGAGTAAAAACTTTGAACCCAGGTGAAAAGTTTGACTGTGTAGCATCAATTTGGGAAAAAAAACAACTATAAAATCTCTCACCAACTTCTCGTATAATCCCCATCATGAGCGTCTTTCTGTCAAATTACCTTCGCATGAGCAAGTGATGTGAAAATATTGTACAATATCTCAAAAAGCTTTGCATTAGAGATTACATTTAATATACAGTTTGGCACCTCGTGGCCTCCATAAAGCATTTTACTGTCAGCTATAAAAACCAAATGTCTGATATAAAGAAGAAGACAATGATCCGAACCACATTTTCTGGAGAGTTTTATACGATGAAGCTCTTATGAGATGAAATCTGAAGCTGGTGTATTTCAAAGGTTGATCAATAAGAGATTTTTTTTTATCTCTGCACTGCTTCCACTGATGCATCATTCAAAGTCTTACTCAGGTCTAAAGATGGTCTGTTCTTAACTCCTCTTCTTAAATTCACCCATTTATCGATAGCAAAGGTTTATGATGTGTCTTGTGAAATAATCCAGGTTCATAAACTGGCTGGACTGGACCCTGAGTCCAACATTATATCAAACTGGATTTAAAGCTCCTGTGAGGAACTCTCAGTTTTGTCCATTTTGCCGCCCCCTATGGACAAAGCAATACCCAATTTAGATTAACCCCATGTGCTCAGTTTGGTTTTCTTTGATTTCAAAGGTCCTATAGTGACATTACTTTTAACATTGTTGTTATTTAGGAGTAGTAAATTAGACGCTGGAGGAAATAGTTTTGTCAACATGAGTGGTAGCTATACATGTACCTACAGGTTCCTGGTTGCCAGCGGCGACCATGTGAGGCGCCATGAGTCATGTTCTAAAAATAGCATGAGTCAGCATAACACAACTTCCCAAGGTTTTGGGATTTTCTTATAGATCAAAAACACCTACATCAATGCAGATTTCAAAGTGACAATTTTTGAAACATTGTTTTTGAAAATCAAATAATTTATATGTGTATATGAAGTCTGACCTTTTCTGAGTTTAAGTTCGATGGGTACAACAAACCATTATCAAACTTTGCTGAAGTGGATGTTAGAGCCAAGTATGTGACAATGACCCAAATGTAAAAACGGCAAAAGATGCAATTTAAAAAAAAAAGTGACAAACTCAAATGTAATAGCCGTCAAAGTCTTAATGAAAGTAGTAATTTTTTTGTTTTATTTACTTCATATTCTTTGGTACTTATTGCCTGATTGCTAATTTTATTGGTACATATTGCCTATTTGATGCTTAGTTTATCACCTCATTATATTTTATAGCTAACTGCTTTACTTGTGTGATGAGCAACAGAAACACTAAATTTTCCCCCAGACTGATCAAGTATTTCTGATTCTGATTCTGAGCTCTGACTTTCAAATGCAGGAATAGAATTAATGGGGGGGGGGAATTATATCACTATATAATTACTGTTAAAAGCTGGTCTGTGAAAATTTGCTATTCAGGGAGTTTCTATCACACTTGAAGTAGAAGCCATCATCTGTATTCAGCTCTGTCACTACAGCCATTGCACTTGATCGAAATTCGAAGTGTTCCAATACCATTTTTCTCTACCGATACCAATTCTGATACTTGTACTGTGGGTATCAGCCCATAACCAGTATGTTAAAAAATATCATACTGAGCCCGTATGACTGTGACATGATTATCATTGTGGTAACCTGGCTCAGGTTAAACCCTTTGAATTAACATGAATAAATACAGGAAATTAAAGACATTTATTTCTGAACATCACAGTGTTGTGGTAACCTGTGTGAAATATTGCCACACCGCCGACATGATTGTGCTAATTAGCTTAGCCAAGTCTCAGTGTCTGTTGAGTCAGTGTCACATGATCAAACAGGCTGCAGGTTGCAGCACAGCGCTACTGTTTTAAGAGCAGTGAAGAAGACTGTTTAACAGAGATGAACATTGAATTTCCAATTTATGTGGTATCAGTATCTGTGCCTGGACTCCAGTAGTTGCAGATACCAACACCAGCATTTTCGGCAGTATGGGAGCAATTTCCGATACTGATTCGGTATCGGAACAACTCTTGTCGCAATGTATGCTGTTTTTACAGAAATCAGGTTTTGCCTCGTTTGATTCAGGACATATTTCTCTTAGCTCTTGTTCTGTGACCACAGCTGTTGATGTTTATAGGTCATAATGCAAATGCACAACACAAAGTGGCTTTTCAGTAATAGACCTTAAATCTTTTGAGCTTTTGTTTTGAAAACTAAATATTTCAAATTAAAATCCTTGAATGTCTTTTACCAAAACGATAAAACCAGATGCTGAATTCAACTCTTAAACAAACTTTTACAGTAATGTCTGCTGCCCTCTTTTTGTCAGCTGTCCTAAAGTATTAATCTGGGTTTTTATGTTTTGTCTAACTCGGGCTCAAAAAGCTGGACACAGTGTTTAAAAAGTTCCAAGAACAAGATTCATTTAGAGAAGAATAAGCAGTATTGACATGTAAGTATTTATTTAGTACATAACCATGTGTGTGAGAGCTTCCACATCCACATCAGAAAGTCTAAACTAGAGTGTGTGTAGCATCTCTCGTATCCACTTAAAGAGGACTTGGTGTTATGTGTCTTGGCTTGTCTCCCCGCCCTGGCACTGTCTTTTATTTTGGGGAAATATTTGGGGAATTTCCACCTCATACCAGGATGACAGATTTTAAGAGTTACTAAGTTGTCTGGTGTCAGAAGCAGAGAAGAGCTGTGATTAAAAAACAGATCAGAGCTTTAATTCCCCACCTCCCTGCCTCCCCCCCGCCTGCCCAGACTGCTGCTGCTGTTGAGCTGTTTGATCACCATCCTGGCAGACTCGCTCAACATGCGAGAGCTAAAGGCTGTCTTCTTCTTTTTTTTGGGATGTTTCCGCTAACTTCACATCTCCCTCTGGCAAGAAAAGTTAATTACTGCAAGAATATTCATTGACAGGCTTCTCTCTTCTGTTGTTCCTGCTTCTTTTTTCTAAAAAAAACACAGGCTGCTTTTAATGATTCTAGTTTCACCCGGCAAACATGACACGTTTTCGCTATTAGCAAACATGGGCTCTGGAAATGGGACAAACAGAAAAACGTGGCAATAAGTCAAGAATAAAGACCTTGAAGAAAAGATTGGAGAAGAATTTATAAACACTTCAGATTCAATTTAGCGAAGGCTGTGTCAGAAGGTCCAGATCACCTCAAATTGGTTCCAGAGTCGGAAGAATATTCGCTCTTAAATCAAATCTTTGGAAAAGAGTGAGACAGATTCAGTCGGGGTAATGTTTAATGATTTAAAAACCAAATATTTCATGACTGCAATCCAACGCTGAGCTTTAAAATCTGGATTAAAAAAAAAACTCTCACATACATTCCAAACCTCCCGCTGCTCCTCTGTCTGTGTTTATGACTTTTAATAACACACAGTGACATAAAGGCTTTAATTAGGGGGCTTTGGAGCGACTCGCTCAGTAAAAATAGTGCTGCGAGAGCTGCGAGGGGTACGACGCTGCGCCAGGGTGCTAGTCAGTTTTTACAGCAGGTAATTTGCTGGTTGTTTCAAAGGTTTCCTGAATATTACAGCCAAGAGATTTATAGCAGGTTGAAGAGGAGACCTGCAGCTAAAACCGTTTGAGGCCTACAGAGAGAGAGTGTGTGTGTGTGTGTGTGTGTTTGTGTGTGTGTGTGTGTGTGTGTGTGTGTGTGTGTGTGTGTGTGTGTGTGTGTGTGTGAGTGTGTTCATGTTCAAGTGTTCAAGTGTGTGAGAGGAGACAAAATACAGAGAAGGGGAAACAGAAAGACTGTTTTCAGAAAACAAATATCCACAACCAGCTGCACCTGGCACTTTGTGTGTTTTACTCACATGCTCCTCTTTATATCGTAAATATTATTTAACAAGAAAACTGAATATAGACCAGATACATCTCCAGTCCACTCCCCCTCTCTATCATGACACTTGTTGCAAGCCTCCGAAATATTTTTGCCGCATGCTGAAGCAGTGACATCATTTCTCAAAAAGCAGAATGAGTGCGGCAGAAAGTTGTGCATGGAAAACATCAATATATCAAAATTCTGTATCGATTCAATACCAAGTAAATAAAGGTCCAGTATCGCCAATATCAATACCACTATCAATACTTTGTAAATAAAAAAGAACAACCACTTTGTCAACCAGAAACTAATCACGCGCTTCAATTGTTTCTGCTTTGTTATAAAACAGTAACATATCAACAATTATTTTACTCCAGAATTAAATGTATCAAACAGCTTGCACATACAGGTAGATTAACTATTACAGTAACATAATAATATTTGGGTAATAAAATATTAACTAAAGATTTTAAGTATCGATCTCGTCACGCAAGTGTTGATCAATGCTGATACCAATGTTGGTAACGTTGTATCAATGTTTTAGATCAATCCGCCCACCTCTACTAAAAACACCAAGTGAAATTCTTCTTCAGCCTCTAGACCAGTGGTTCCCAACCTTTTCAGATTCAGGGCTTAAAAATGTTTGCGGCCCACCCTCAACTCTTTAAGTACGGAGCCTTTATAATGCCTTGTTCGAGCTCAATTTGTAACAAAGACTCAAATTGAAAATGTAACTGGTCAATAATGTAACAGATGCTTTGCCCAAAACCTAATAACCATTGAACAACAATGTAACAACTTGTTAAATTTTGGGTCAGTGATTATATTTTTGGGTTATACAACATTGTTTTATTGCATTTCAAGTTTTATTTAATTTTCTTTTATTATTATTACATTTCAGGTCTTTGTTAAATTTGGGGTCATGTTACATAACTGACTTTTGACATTTTAAAAATTTTTCTGTATATTTGTATCTTTTATAAATACCCCACATTAAAACTCAGACTGTTTTGGAAATGATTTGGCGGCCCACTTTCAATACCTCTACGGCCCACCAGGGGGTCACGGCCCATAGGTTGGGAATCACTGCTCTAGACTGTTGACGTGTAAATGGCTTTCACACTTATATCGCTATCTTCAGGCCTGACATGCGTACTTCAGCGTTTCCATGTACACGCAGATTTTTTTCATTGCATTTTTATACGTTTCAGGGGGAATTTGCTGTGAAACGTTGTCCCTGCTGGATCTGAGACATCGCTGAGACATCGCTGTACCTGGAGCACATACAGATCTGGTGTAATTTGGCTGGAAAGTCTCACCACAACTCCGCTAACATATAGTATAGCAAATAATTCATAATGATCTGAAAGAAGTGAAGCCACAGTGGTTTCCTAATGAGCTGAGAAACAGTATAATTATGCTTTGGTGAACCAGACAACCCTCTCTTTGTCCCCACACACACACACAGGAGACAAACAAAAACAGGAATTTGACATTTCCATCACAGCCACCTCGACAGTCCTGTCTGCTGTAAGCAAACAGTCAGCTGTCTGATTCCAGGTAATCCAGCCCCAGGCCACACCTACGGAGGGAAACACTGACAACAAAACATCCCCAACAAGCATCCAGCCTCTCTCACCCCCCCCTCCAACTCTCATCCACGCCACCCGACAGAGAGACTCTTTGTCCAGCAGTAACAACAGCCCCCCCCTTTCTCTCTCTCTCTGCCATCCCTGTTTCCCCCTCGTTCAGAGTGCACCCTCTCTCCTAAAAAACTGCTTTATTTAATGAACACACCATTTAAGAAGAGACAAAGACAGGCAAGGTGTGTGTATGTGTGTGTTCTGTGGGTGTGTGTGGTGTGTTCAGGGTGTGAAAGAGAAAAGGCTGGAGGGGGTGAGAGAGAGAGAGAGAGAGAGAGAGAGAGAGAGAGAGAAAAAAAAATCAGAGGTGTGAGGTTTTGTGTGCACAGCAGGAAAAAGTGCTGAAAGCGGTGAAAACGGCGAGCGTCAGAGGGTTTTATCCTCTGTGTGTGTGTGTGTGTGTGTGTGTGTGTGTGTGTGTGTGAGGATGCTGGGTATTTCCCTGTACTCCATTGTGACCAAAGAGGCCGCTACAGTGAGCGATGCACGAGTGTGGACTCTGTTTGCTTTAGTGCTAGTTGTAAAAAAAAAATGTTTATGAGAAGCTGAGCAGAGACGGATCAGTCGTGAAGAGATGAGTGTTTGTTTTTACGAGACAGTCGGCCGTTAACTCAGAGGACGACATCGTGATGTAAAAACAACCTGTTAGCTTCAGAGGTAGTTTCCTCATTCAGGTGGGGAATCACAGCAGACTTATTAACACAATAATATCATTTTACTTTCATTAAAAATGCAATATTCAGGTGAGAAATAACAGAAACTGACTTTTGAGTAGTCGCAGATTGGTAGAAAACAGTTAAACGTCCATGTTGAGACTGAATTACACCTTGTCTGAAAAACCTACATGTATAATTTGTATATTATGTATTATCGTAATAATAACATCTCATAGTTGCTGATGTAACTCAATTATTTTGTCATGTGGTATAACAATATTCAAAAGCTGTAAATCATTAGAAATAAAGAAAAAGAAAGATTTTTTTTCTGATTTCATCCTTTAAATTTTTTTTTAGAAGTAAGTAACAGGAAAAACATTGGTCATGACGCTAGACTCAAAGAAATTTTATATTCAAGATATCATTTTACTCACTGTGGTCTTATTTAATTTCAGCCTTCTAAGCTCAAAAGTTGCAAGTTTACGTAAACTTGCAACTTTGTAACTCAAACGTTGCAACTTTCTTAACTCAAAAATTTGTTAATTTATATAGTTGTAAATTTGTGACTTTATGAAGTGGGAAATTTTGAGTTTTTATAGTCATAAATTTGCAATTTCATAAACCCATACATTTGTAAACTTTCTGAACTGACAATTTTTCGAGTTAATATTGTCATAAATTTGTGTCTTTAAACACTTGTAACTTTGCGACAATGAACTGGAAAATGTTGACTATTTTTCTTGAATTTTTTTTTTCTTTTTCAGCTTTATTGTTATTTTTGTTCCAAGAGACTCTTATAGTTTATAGCAAGTATTGGGAATTGTTTTGTTGACGTAATGCACATCCCTAACCAGTTGGGTTATTAAAACCAACTGACAAATCTGACCGTGGAAAAGAAGCAGGACGATTTATTTCACGGTTATGAGCCGAAAAAGATCAGTGAAGACTCAAGAGTGACTGATTTGTTCACAGGAGTCACCAAAGTCAACAAAAACTGAAGTTGTGCCTTTTTTTTCCCACACACCAATTAATCTCCTTTTTTTCTGCCGCCACAGCTTCGAACTCCCAGCCTTTGATGGTCACTTCCAAACAGAGCGTAACCTTGTGAAACGACAGTAAATGCCGCAGACTAACCAGAGGAGAGCACCCACAAGTTTTTGTTCTTTGCAGCGAGGACTAACCCCCCCCCC